>CM067991.1:32736465-33098576 GCA_034663535.1 Citrus x limon
GCGCCTCAGTGTGCCAAAAATAGGCCGCGGGCACAGCTGCGCCCAAAAATAACCGCCCGAAGGCCAGTGCGCCAAGTTCGTCCTGCGGAAAAAGGCCACAAAAACGGGTGGGCTATAGCCTTGGGGGGTGGGGCTGGCCTACTTCGTCCGCCGGACTCGGAATAGCGTGAGATTTGTGAGGCGTCTCCGTGTGCCTCAAATAGGCCGCGGGCACAGCCACGCCCAAAAATAACATCCCGAAGGCCAGGGCGCCAAGTTCGTCCAGCGGAAAAAGTCCACAAAAACGGGTGGGCTATAGCCTTGGGGGGTGGGGGTGGCCGACATCGTCCGCCGGACTCGGAATGGCGCGAGACATTGCGAGGCACCTCCGTGTGCCAAAAATAGGCCTTGGCCACAACCGTGCCCAAAAATAACCGCCCGAAGGCCGGGGCGCAAATTTCGTCCTGCGGATAAAGGCCACAAATACTGTGGGCTCTAGCCTTGGGGGATGGGGCTGGCCAACTTCGCCCGCCGGACTCGGAATGGCGCGAGACTTCGCGAGGCACCTCCGTGTTCCAAAAATAGGCCGTGGGCACAGCCGTGCCTAAAAATAACCACCCGAAGGCCGGGGCGCCAAGTTCATCCAGCGGAAAAAGGCCACAAAAACGGGTGGGCTATAGCCTTGGGGGGTGGGGCTGGCCAACTTCGTCCGCCGGACTCGGAATGGCGCGAGACATTGCGAGGCGCCTCCATGTGCCAAAAATAGGCCGCGGGCACAGCCGCGGCCAAAAATAACCGCCCGAAGGCCGGGGCGCCAAGTTCGTCCAGCGGAAAAAGGCCACAAAAACGGGTGGGCTATAGCCTTGGAGGGTGGGGCCGGCCAACTTCGTCCGCCGGACTCGGAATGGCACGAGACATTGCGAGGTGCCTCCGTGTGCCAAACATAGGCCGCGGGCACAGCCGTACCCAAAAATAACCACCCAAAGGCCGGGGCGCCGAGTTCGTCCAGCGGAAAAAGGCCACAAATACGGGTGGGCTATAGCCTTGGGGGGTGGGGCTTGCCAACTTCGTCCGCCGGACTCGGAATAGCGCGAGACATTGCGAGGCGCCTCCGTGTGCCAAACATAGGCCGCGGGCACAGCCGCACCCAAAAATTACTGCCCGAAGGCCGGGCCGCCAAGTTCGTCCAGCGGAAAAAGTCCACAAAAACGGGTGGGCTATAGCCTTGGGGGGTGGGGCTGGCCAACTTCGTCCGCCGGACTCGGAATGGCGCGAGACTTTGCGAGGCGCCTCCGTGTGCCAAAAATAGGCCACGGGCACAGCCGCGCAGAAAAATACCCGCCCGAAGGCCGGGGCGCCAAGTTCGTCCAGCGGAAAAAGGCCACAAAAACGGGTGGGCTATAGCCTTGGGGGGTGGGGCTGGCCAACTTCGTCCGCCGGATTCGGAATGGCGCGAGACTTTGCGAGGTGCCTCCGTGTGCCAAAAATAGGCCGCGGGGACAGCCGCGCCGAAAAATAACCACCCGAAGGCCGGGGCGCCAAGTTCGTCCAGCGGAAAAAGGCCACAAAAACGGGTGGGCTATAGTCTTGGGGGGTGGGGGGGGCCGACATCGTCGGCCGGACTCGGAATGGCGCGAGACATTGCGAGGCACCTCCGTGTGCCAAAAATAGGCCTTGGGCACAACCGTGCCCAAAAATAACGGACTGAAGGCCGGGGCGCAAATTTCGTCCAGCGGAAAAAGGCCACAAAAACGGGTGGGCTATAGCCTTCGGGGGTGGGCTGGCCAACTTCACCCGCCGGACTCGGAATAGCACGAGAGTTTGCCAGGTGCCTCCGTGTGCCAAAAATAGGCCGCGGGCTCGGCCGCGCCCAAAAATAACCGCCCAAAGGCCGGGGCGCCGAGTTCGTCCAGCGGAAAAAGGCCACAAATACGGGTGGGCTATAGCCTTGGGGGCTGGGGCTGGCCAACTTCGCCGCCGGACTCGGAATGGCGCGAGACATTGCGAGGTGCCTCCATGTGCCAAAAATAGGCCGCGGACACAGCCGCGGCCAAAAATAACCGCCCGAAGGCCGGGGCGCCAAGTTCGTCCAGCGGAAAAATGCCACAAAAACGGGCGGGCTATAGACTTGGGGAGTGGGGCTGGCCAACTTCGTCCGCCGGACTCGGAATGGCGTGAGACTTTGCGAGGCGCCTCCGTTTGCCAAACATAGGCCGCGGGCACAGCCGCACCCATAAATAACTGCCCGAAGGCCGGGCCGCCAAGTTCGTCCAGCGGATAAAGTCCACAAAAACGGGTGGGCTATAGCCTTGGGGGGTGGGGCTGGCCAACTTCGTCTGCCGGACTCGGAATGGCGCGAGACTTTGCGAGGCCCCTCCGTGTGCCAAAAATAGGCCGCGGGCACAGCCGCCCCCAAAAATAACTGCCCGAAGGCCGGGGCGCCATGTTCGTCCAGCGGAAAAAGGCCACAAATACGCGTGTGCTATAGCCTTGGGGGGTGGGGCTGGCGAACTTCGTCCGCCGGACTCGGAATTGCGCGAGACATTTCGAGGCGCCTCCATGTGCCAAAAATAGGCCGCGGACACAGCCGCGCCCAAAAATAACCGCCCAAAGGCCGGGGCGCCAAGTTCGTCCTGCGGAAAAAGGCCACAAAAACGGGTGGGCTATAGCCTTGGGGGGTGGGGCAGGCGAACTTCGTCCGCCGAACTCGGAATGGCGCGAGACATTGCGAGGCGCCTCCGTGTGCCAAATATAGGCCGCGGGCACAGCCGCACCCAAAAATAACTGCCCGAAGGCCGGGCCGCCAAGTTCGTCCAGCGGAAAAAGTCCACAAAAACGGGTGGGCTATAGCCTTGGGGGGTGGGGCTGGCCAACTTCGTCCGCCGGACTCGGAATGGCGCGAGACTTTGCGAGGTGCCACCGTGTGCCAAAAATAGGCCGCGGGGACAGCCGTGCCGAAAAATAACCGCCCGAAGGCCGGGGCGCCAAGTTCGTCCAGCGGAAAAAGGCTACAAAAACGGGTGGGCTATAGTCTTGGGGGGTGGGGGTGGCCGACATCATCCGCCGGACTCGGAATGGCGCGAGACATTGCGAGGCACCTCCGTGTGTCAAAAATAGGCCTTGGGCACAACCGTGCCCAAAAATAATCGCCCGAAGGCCGGGGCGCAAATTTCGTCAAGCGGAAAAAGGCCACAAATACTGTAGGCTATAGCCTTGGGGGATGGGGCTGGCCAACTTCGCCCGCCGGACTCGGAATGGCGCGAGACTTTGTGAGGCATCTCCGTGTTCCAAAAATAGGCTGCGGGCACAGCCGTGCCCAAAAATAACCACACGAAGGCCGGGGCGCCAAGTTCGTCCAGCGGAAAAAGGCCACAAAAACGGGTGGGCTATAGCCTTGGTGGGTGGGGCTGGCCAACTTCGTCCGCCGGACTCGGAATGGCACGAGACTTTGGGAGGTGCCTCCGTGTGCCAAAAATAGGCCGCGGGCTCAGCCGCGCCCAAAAATAACCGCCCAAAGGCCGGGGCGCCAAGTTCGTCCAGCGGAAAAAGGCCACAAAAACGGGTGGGCTATAGCCTTGGGGGGTGGGGCTGGCCAACTTCGTCCGCCGGACTCGGAATGGCGTGAGACTTTGTGAGGCACCTCCGTGTGAAAAAAATAGGCCGCGGGCACAGCCGCGCCAAAAAATAACCGCCCGAAGGCCGGGGCACCAAGTTCGTCCAGCGGAAAAAGGCCATAAAAACGGGTGGGCTATAGCCTTGGGGGTGGGGCTGGCCAACTTCGTACGCCGGACTCGGAATGGCGCGAGACATTACGAGGCTCCTCCATGTGCCAAAAATGTGCCCGCGGCCAAAAATAACCGCCCGAAGGCCGGGGCGCCAAGTTCGTCCAGCGGAAAAAGGCCACAAAAATGGGTGGGCTATAGCCTTGGGGGGTGGGGCTGGCCGACTTCGTCCGCCGGACTCGGAATGGCGCGAGACTTTGCGAGGTGCCACCGTGTTCCAAAAATAGGCTGCGGGCACAGCCGTGCCCAAAAATAACCACACGAAGGCCGGGGCGCCAAGTTCGTCCAGCGGAAAAAGGCCACAAAAACGGGTGGACTATAGCCTTGGTGGGTGGGGCTGGCCAACTTCGTCCGCCGGACTCGGAATGGCACGAGACTTTGCGAGGTGCCTCCGTGTGCCAAAAATAGGCCGCGGGCTCAGCCGCGCCCAAAAATAACCGCCCAAAGGCCGGGGCGCCAAGTTCGTCCAGCGGAAAAAGGCCACAAAAACGGGTGGGCTATAGCCTTGGGGGGTGGGGCTGGCCAACTTCGTCCGCCGGACTCGGAATGGCGCGAGACTTTGCGAGGCGCCTCCGTGTGCCAAACATAGGCCGCGGGCACCGCCGTACCCAAAATTAACTGCCCGAAGGCCGGGGCGCCAAGTTCGTCCAGCGGAAAAAGCACACAAACACGGGTGGGCTATAGCCTTGGGGGGTGGGGCCGGCCCACTTCGTCCGCCAGACTCGGAATGGCGCGAGAATTTGCGAGGCGCCTCCGTGTGCCAAAAATAGGCCGCGGGCACAGCCAAGCCCAAAAATAACCGCCCGAAGGCCGGGGCACCAAGTTCGTCCAGCGGAAAAAGGCCACAAAAACGGGTGGGCTATAGCCTTGGGGGGTGGGGTTGGCCGACTTCGTCCGCCGGACTCGGAATGGCGCGAGACTTTGTGAGGCGCCTCCGTGTGAAAAAAATAGGCCGCGGGCACGGCCGCGCCCAAAAATAACCGCCCGAAGACCGGGGCGCCAAGTTCGTCCAGCGGAAAAAGGCCACAAAAACGGGTGGGCTATAGCCTTGGGGGGTGGGGCTGGCCAACTTCGTCCGCCGGACTCGGAATGACGCCAGACTTTGCGAGGCGCTTCCGTGTGACAAAAATAGGCCACGGCCACAGCCGCGCCCAAAAATAACCGCCCGAAGGCCGGGGCGTCAAGTTCGTCCAGCGGAAAAAGCACACAAAAACGGGTGGGCTATAGCCTTGGGGGGTGGGGCTGGCCCACTTCGTCCGCCAGATTCGGAATGGCGCGAGACTTTGCGAGGTGGCTCCGTGTGCCAAAAATAGGCCGCGGGCACAGCCGAGCCCAAAAATAACCGCCCGAAGGCCGGAGCACCAAGTTCGTCCAGCGGAAAAAGGCCACAAAAATGGGTGGGCTATAGCCTTGGGGGGTGGGGCTGGCCAACTTCATCCGCCGGACTCGGAATGGCGCGAGACTTTGTGAGGCGCCTCCCTGTGCCAAAAATAGGCCGCAGGCACAGCCGCGCCCAAAAATAACCGCCCGAAGGCCGGGGCGCCATGTTCGTCCAGCCGAAAAAGGCCAAAAATACGGGTGGGCTATAGCCTTGGGTGTGGGGTGGGGCTTCCCAACTTCGTCCGCCAGACTCGGAATGGCGCGAGACTTTGCGAGGTGCCTCCGTGTGCCAAAAATAGGCCGTGGGCACAACCGCGCCCAAAAATAACAACCCGAAGGCCGGGGCGCCATGTTCGTCGAGCGGAAAAAGGCCTAAAATACGGGTGGGCTATAGCCTTGGGGGGTGGGGCTGGCCAACTTCGTCCGCCGGACTCGGAATGGCGCGAGACTTTGCGAGGTGTCTCCGTGTGCCAAAAATAGGCCGCGGGCACAGCCGCGCCCAACACTAACCACCCGAAGGCCTGGACGCCAAGTTCGTCCAGCGGAAAAAGGCCACAAAAACGGGTGGGCTATAGCCTTGGGGGGTGGGGCCGGCACACTTCGTCCGCCAGACTCGGAATGGTGCGAGACTTTGCGACGCGCCTCCGTGTGCCAAAAATAGGCCGAGGGCACAGCCGCGCCCAATACTAACCTCCCGAAGGCCGGGACGCCAAGTTCGTCCAGCGGAAAAAGGCCACAAAAACGGGTGGGCTATCGCCTTGGGGTTGGGGCTGGCCAACTTCATCCGCTGGACGCGGAATGGCACGAGACTTTGCGAGGCGCCTCCGTGTGCCAAAAATAGGCCGCGGGCATAGCCACGCCCTAAAATAACTGCCCGAAGGCCTGGGCGCCAAGTTCGTCCTCCGGAAAAAGGCCACAAATATGGGTGGGCTATAGCCTTGGGGGGTGGGGCTGGCCAACTTCATCCGCCAGACTCGGAATGGTATGAGACTTTGCGAGGTGCCTCCGTGTGCCAAAAATAGACCGCCGGAAGAGCCACGCCAAAAAATAACCACCCGAAGGCCGGGGCGCCAAGTTCGTCCAGCGGAAAAAGGCCACAAAAACGGGTGGGCTATAGCCTTGGGGGGTGGCGCTGGCCAACTTCTTCCGCCGGACTCGGAATGGCGCGAGACTTTACGAGCCGCCTCTGTGTGCCAAAAATAGGCCGCGGGCACAGCCGCACCGAAAAATAACTGCCCGAAGGCCGGGCCGCCAAGTTCGTCCGGCGGAAAAAGTCCACAAAAACGGGTGGGCTATAGCCTTGGGGGGTGGGGCTGGCCAACTTCATCCGCCGGACTCGGAATTGCGCGAGACTTTGCGAGGCACCTCTGTGTTCCAAAAATAGGCTGCAGCCACAGCCGCGCCTAAAAATAACCACCCGAAGGCCGGGGCGCCGAGTTCGTCCAGCGGAAAAAGGTCACAAAAACGGGTGGGCTATAGCCTTGGGGGGTGGGGCTGGCCAACTTCGTCCGCCGGACTCAGAATGCCGCGAGACTTTGCGAGGGGCCTCCGTGTGCCAAAAATAGCCTGCGGACAAAGCCGCGCCTAAAAATAACCGCCCGAAGGCCGGGGCGCCAAGTTCGTCCAGCGCAAAAAGGCCACAAAAACGGGTGGGCTATAGCCTTGTGGGGTGGGGCTCGCCGACTCCGTCCGCCGGACTCGGAATGCCGTGAGACTTTGCGAGGGGCCTCCGTGTGCGAAAAATAGGCCGTGGGCAAAGCCGCTCCCAAAAATAACCGCCCAAAGGCCGGGGCGCCAAGTTCATCCAGCGCAAAAAGGCCTCAAAAACGGGTGGGCTATAGCCTTGGGGGGTGGGGCTGGCCAACTTCGTCCGCCGGACTCGGAATGCCGCGAGACTTTGCGAGGGGCCTCCGTGTGCCAAAAATAGGCCGCGGGCAAAGCCGCGCCCAAAACTAACCGCCCGAAGGCCGGGGCGCCAAGTTCGTCCAGCGCAAAAAGGCCACAAAAACGGGTGGGCTATAGCCTTGGGGGGTGGGGCTGGCCAACTTCGTCCGCCGGACTCAGAATGCCACGAGACGTTGCAAGGGGCCTTCGTGTCCCAAAAATAGGCCGCGGACAAAGCCGCGCCCAAAAATAACCGCCCGAAGGCCGGGCCGCCGAGTTCGTCCACCGCAAAAAGGCCACAAAAACGGGTGGGCTATAGCCTTGTGGGGTGGGGCTGGCCAACTTCGTCCGCCGGACTCGGAATGCCGCGAGACATTGCGAGGGGCCTCCGTGTGCCAAAAATAGGCCGCGGGCAAAGCCGCGCCCAAAAATAACCGCCCGAAGGCCAGAGGGCCAAGTTCGTCCAGCGCAAAAAGGCCACAAAAACGGTAGGGCTATAGCCTTGGGGGGTGGGGCTGGCCCACTTCGTCCGCCGGACTCTTAATGCCGTGAGAATTTGCGAGGGGCCTCCGTGTGCCAAAAATAGGCCGCGGGCAAAGCCGCGCCCAAAAATAACCGCCCGAAGGCCGGGGCGCCAAGTTCGTCCAGCAGAAAAAGGCCACAAAAACGGGTGGGCTATAGCCTAGGGGGGTGGGGCTGGCCAACTTCGTCCGCCGGACTCGGAATGCTGCGAGACTTTGCGAGGGGCCTCCGTGTGCCAAACATAGGCCACGGGCAAAGCCGCGCCCAAAAATAACCGCCCGAAGGCCGGGGCGCCAAGTTCGTCCAGCGCAAAAAGGCCACAAAAACGGGTGGGCTATAGCCTTGGAGGTGGAGCTGGCCAACTTCGTCCGCCGGACTCGGAATGCCGCGAGACTTTATGAGGGGCCTCCGTGTGCCAAAAATAGGCCGCGGGCAAAGCCGCGCCCAAAACTAACCGCCCAAAGGCCGGGGCGCCAAGTTCGTCCAGCGCAAAAAGGCCACAAAAACGGGTGGGCTATAGCCTTGGGGGGTGGGGCTGGCCAACATCGTCCGCCGGACTTGGAATGCCGCGAGACTTTCCGAGTGGCCTCCGTGTGCCAAACATAGGCCGCGGGCAATGCCGCTCCAAAAATAACCGCACGAAGGCCGGGGCGCCAAGTTCGTCCAGCGTAAAAAGGCCACAAAAACGGTTGGGCTATAGCCTTGGGGGGTGGGGCTGGCCCACTTCGTCCGCCGGACTCGGAATGCCGCGAGACGTTGCGAGGGGCCTTCGTGTCCCAAAAATAGGCCGCGGGCAAAGCATCGCCCAAAAATAACCGCCCGAAGGCCGGGGCGCCAAGTTCATCCAGCGCAAAAAGGCCTCAAAAACGGGTGGGCTATAGCCTTGGGGGGTGGGGCTGGCCAACTTCGTCCGCCGGACTCGGAATGCCGCGAGACTTTGCGAAGGGCCTCCGTGTGCCAAAAATAGGCTGTGGGCAAAGCCGCGCCTAAAAATAACCGCCCGAAGGCCGGGGCGCCAAGTTCGTCCAGTGCAAAAAGGCCACAAAAACGGTTGGGCTATAGCCTTGGGGGGTGGGGCTGGCCCACTTCGTCTGCCGGACTCGGAATGCCGCGAGACGTTGCGAGGCGCCTCCGTGTGCCAAAAATAGGCCGCGGCCAAAAATAACCGCCCGAAGGCCGGGCCGCCGAGTTCGTCCAGCGCAAAAAGGCCACAAAAACGGGTGGGCTATAGCCTTGTGGGGTGGGGCTCGCCGACTCTGTCCGCCGGACTCGGAATGCCGTGAGACTTTACGAGGGACCTCCGTGTGTGAAAAATAGGCCGCGGGCAAAGCCCCGCCCAAAGGCCGGGGCGCCAAGTTCATCCAGCGCAAAAAGGCCTCAAAAACGGGTGGGCTATAGCCTTGGGGGGTGGGGCTGGCGAACTTCGTCCGCCGGACTCGGAATGCCACGAGACGTTGCGAGGGGCCTTCGTGTCCCAAAAATAGGCCTCGGGTAATGCCGCGCCCAAAAATAACCGCCCGAAGTCCGGGCTGCCGAGTTCGTCCAGCGCAAAAAGGCCACAAAAACGGGTGGGCTATAGCCTTGTGGGGTGGGGCTGGCCAACTTCGTCCGCCGGACTCGGAATGCCGCGAGACATTGTGAGGGGCCTCCGTGTGCCAAAAATAGGCCGCGGGCAAAGCCGCGCCCAAAAATAACCGCCCGAAGGCAAGGGGGCCAAGTTCGTCCAGCGCAAAAAGGCCACAAAAACGGTTGGGCTACAGCCTTGGGGGGTGGGGCTGGCCCACTTCGTCCGCCGGACTCGGAATGCCGTGAGAATTTGCGAGGGGCCTCCGTGTGCCAAAAATAGGCCGCGGGCAAAGCCGCGCCCAAAAATAACCGCCCGAAGGCCGGGGCGCCAAGTTCGTCCAGCGGAAAAAGGCTACAAATACGGGTGGGCTATAGCCTTGGGGGGTGGAGCTGGCAAACTTCATCCGCCGGACTCGGAATTGCGCGAGACTTTGCGAGGCGCCTCTGTGTGCCAAAAATAGGCTGTGGCCACAGCCGCGCCTAAAAATAACCGCCCGAAGGCCGGGGCGCCAAGTTCGTCCAGCGGAAAAAGGCCACAAAAACGGGTGGGCTATAGCCTTGGCAGGTGGGGCTTGCCAACTTCGTCCGCCAGACTCGGAATGGCGCGAGACTTTGGAGTCGCCTCCGTGTGCCAAAAATAGGCCGCGGACACAGCCGCGCCCAAAAATAACCACCCGAGGGCCGGGGCGCCAAGTTCGTCCAGCGGAAAAAGGCCACAAATACGGGTGGGCTATAGCCTTGGGGGGTGGGGCTGGCCAACTTCGTCTGCCGGACTCGGAATATCGCGAGACTTTGCGAGGCACCTCCGTGTGCCAAAAATAGGCCGCGGACACAGCCACGCCCAAAAATAACCGCCCGAAGGCCGGGGCGCCAAGTTCGTCCAGCGGAAAAAGGCCACAAATACGGGTGGGCTATAGCCTTCGGGGGTGGGGCTGGCCAACTTCGTCCGCCGGACTCGGAATGGAGTGAGACTTTGCGTGGCGCCTCCGTGTGCCAAAAATAGGCCGCCGGCACAGCCGCGCCAAAAAATAACCGCCCTAAGGCCGGGGCGCTGAGTTCGTCCAGCGGAAAAAGGCCACAAATACGGGTGGGCTATAGCCTTGGGGGATGGGGCTGGCCAACTTCATCCGCCGGACTCGGAATTGCGCGAGACTTTGCGAGGCACCTCTGTGTTCCAAAAATAGGCTGCAGCCACAGCCGCGCCTAAAAATAACCACCCGAAGGCCGGGGCGCCGAGTTCGTCCAGCGGAAAAAGGACACAAAAACGGGTGGGCTATCGCCTTGGGGGGTGGGGCCTGCCAACTTCGTCCGCCGGACACGGAAGGGAGCGAGACTTTGCGAGGCCCCTCCGTGTGCCAAAAATAGGCCGCGGGCACAGCCACGCCCAAAAAAAATCACCCGAAGGCCGGGGCGCCAAGTTCGTCCAGCGGAAAAAGGCCACAAAAACGGGTGGGCTATAGCCTTGGGGGGTGGGGCTGGCCAACTTCGTCCGCCGGACTCGGAATGGAGTGAGACTTTGCGAGGCACCTCCGTGTGCCAAAACTAGGTCGCGGGCACAGCCGCACAAAAAAATAACCGCCCTAAGGCCGGGGCGCCAAGTTCGTCCAGCGGAAAAAGGCCACAAATACGGGTGGGCTATAGCCTTGGGGGGCGGGGCTGGCCAACTTCATCCGCCGGACTCGGCATTGCGTGAGACTTTGTGAGGTGCCTCTGTGTGCCAAAAATGGGAGGCGGCCACAGCCGCGCCTAAAAATAACCGCACGAAGGCCGGGGCGCCAAGTTCGTCCAGCGGAAAAAGGACACAAAAACGGTTGGGCTATAGCCTTGGGGGGTGGGGCTTGCCAACTTCGTCCGCCGGACTTGGAATGGCGCGAGACTTTGCGAGGCGGCTCAGTGTACCAAAAATAGGTCGCGGGCACAGTCTCGTCCAAAAATAACCGCCCGAAGGCCGGGGCGCCAAGTTCGTCCAGCGGAAAGAGGCCACAAAAACGGGTGGGCTATAGCCTAGGGGGGTGGGGCTGGCCAACTTCGTCCGCCGGACTCGGAATGGCGCGAGACTTTGGGAGGCGCCTCCGTGTGCCAAATATAGGCCGCGGGCACAGCCGCGCCCAAAAATAACTGCCCGAAGGCCGGGGCGCCAAGTTCGTCCAGCGGAAAAAGGCCACAAATACGGGTGGGCTATAGCCTTCGGGGGTGGGGCTGGCCAACTTCGTCTGCCGGACTCGGAATGGCGCGAGACTTTGGGAGGCGCCTCCGTGTGCCAAATATAGGCCGCGGGCACAGCCGCGCCCAAAAATAACTGCCCTAAGGCCGGGGCGCCAAGTTCGTCCAGCGGAAAAAGGCTACAAATACGGGTGGGCTATAGCCTTGGGGGGTGGGGCTGGCCAACTTCATCCGCCGGACTCGGAATTGCGCGAGACTTTGCGAGGCACCTCTGTGTTCCAAAAATAGGCTGCAGCCACAGCCGCGCCTAAAAATAACCACCCGAAGGCCGCGGCGCCGAGTTCGTCCAGCGGAAAAAGGTCACAAAAACGGGTGGGCTATAGCCTTGGGGGGTGGGGCTTGCCAACTTCGTCCGCCGGACACGGAAGCGAGCGAGACTTTGCGAGGCCCCTACGTGTGCCAAAAATAGGCCGCGGACGCAGCCACGCCCAAAAAAAATCACCCGAAGGCCGGGGCGCCAAGTTCGTCCAGCGGAAAAAGGCCACAAAAACGGGTGGGCTATAGCCTTGGGGGGTGGGGCTGGCCAACTTCGTCCGCCGGACTCGGAATATAGCGAGACTTTGCGAGGCACCTCCGTGTACCAAAAATAGGCCGCGGGCACAGCCACGCCCAAAAATAACCGCCCGAAGGCCGGGGCGCCAAGTTCGTCCAGCGGAAAAAGGCCACAAATACGGGTGGGCTATAGCCTTGGGGGGTGGGGCTGGCCAACTTCGTCCGCCGGACTCGGAATGGAGCGAGACTTTGCGAGGCCCCTCCGTGTGCCAAAACTAGGCCGCGGGCACAGCCGCACCCAAAAATAACCGCCCTAAGGCCGGGGCGCCAAGTTCGTCCAGCGGAAAAAGGCCACAAATACGGGTGGGCTATAGCCTTGGGGGGTGGGGCTGGCCAACTTCATCCGCCGGACTCGGCATTGCGTGAGACTTTGCGAGGTGCCTCTGTGTGCCAAAAATGGGAGGCGGCCACAGCCGCGCCTAAAAATAACCGCCCGAAGGCCGGGGCGCCAAGTTCGTCCAGCGGAAAAAGGACACAAAAACGGGTGGGCTATCGCCTTGGGGGGTGGGGCCTGCCAACTTCGTCCGCCGGACACGGAAGGGAGCGAGACTTTGCGAGGCCCCTCCGTGTGCCAAAAATAGGCCGCGGGCACAGCCACGCCCAAAAAAAATCACCCGAAGGCCGGGGCGCCAAGTTCGTCCAGCGGAAAAAGGCCACAAAAACGGGTGGGCTATAGCCTTGGGGGGTGGGGCTGGCCAACTTCGTCCGCCGGACTCGGAATGGAGTGAGACTTTGCGAGGCACCTCCGTGTGCCAAAACTAGGTCGCGGGCACAGCCGCACAAAAAAATAACCGCCCTAAGGCCGGGGCGCCAAGTTCGTCCAGCGGAAAAAGGCCACAAATACGGGTGGGCTATAGCCTTGGGGGGTGGGGCTGGCCAACTTCGTCTGCCGGACTCGGAATATCGCGAGACTTTGCGAGGCACCTCCGTGTGCCAAAAATAGGCCGCGGACACAGCCACGCCCAAAAATAACCGCCCGAAGGCCGGGGCGCCAAGTTCGTCCAGCGGAAAAAGGCCACAAATACGGGTGGGCTATAGCCTTCGGGGGTGGGGCTGGCCAACTTCGTCCGCCGGACTCGGAATGGAGTGAGACTTTGCGTGGCGCCTCCGTGTGCCAAAAATAGGCCGCCGGCACAGCCGCGCCAAAAAATAACCGCCCTAAGGCCGGGGCGCTGAGTTCGTCCAGCGGAAAAAGGCCACAAATACGGGTGGGCTATAGCCTTGGGGGATGGGGCTGGCCAACTTCATCCGCCGGACTCGGAATTGCGCGAGACTTTGCGAGGCACCTCTGTGTTCCAAAAATAGGCTGCAGCCACAGCCGCGCCTAAAAATAACCACCCGAAGGCCGGGGCGCCGAGTTCGTCCAGCGGAAAAAGGACACAAAAACGGGTGGGCTATCGCCTTGGGGGGTGGGGCCTGCCAACTTCGTCCGCCGGACACGGAAGGGAGCGAGACTTTGCGAGGCCCCTCCGTGTGCCAAAAATAGGCCGCGGGCACAGCCACGCCCAAAAAAAATCACCCGAAGGCCGGGGCGCCAAGTTCGTCCAGCGGAAAAAGGCCACAAAAACGGGTGGGCTATAGCCTTGGGGGGTGGGGCTGGCCAACTTCGTCCGCCGGACTCGGAATGGAGTGAGACTTTGCGAGGCACCTCCGTGTGCCAAAACTAGGTCGCGGGCACAGCCGCACAAAAAAATAACCGCCCTAAGGCCGGGGCGCCAAGTTCGTCCAGCGGAAAAAGGCCACAAATACGGGTGGGCTATAGCCTTGGGGGGCGGGGCTGGCCAACTTCATCCGCCGGACTCGGCATTGCGTGAGACTTTGTGAGGTGCCTCTGTGTGCCAAAAATGGGAGGCGGCCACAGCCGCGCCTAAAAATAACCGCCCGAAGGCCGGGGCGCCAAGTTCGTCCAGCGGAAAAAGGACACAAAAACGGTTGGGCTATAGCCTTGGGGGGTGGGGCTTGCCAACTTCGTCCGCCGGACTTGGAATGGCGCGAGACTTTGCGAGGCGGCTCAGTGTACCAAAAATAGGTCGCGGGCACAGTCTCGTCCAAAAATAACCGCCCGAAGGCCGGGGCGCCAAGTTCGTCCAGCGGAAAGAGGCCACAAAAACGGGTGGGCTATAGCCTAGGGGGGTGGGGCTGGCCAACTTCGTCCGCCGGACTCATAATGGCGCGAGACTTTGGGAGGCGCCTCCGTGTGCCAAATATAGGCCGCGGGCACAGCCGCGCCCAAAAATAACTGCCCGAAGGCCGGGGCGCCAAGTTCGTCCAGCGGAAAAAGGCCACAAATACGGGTGGGCTATAGCCTTCGGGGGTGGGGCTGGCCAACTTCGTCTGCCGGACTCGGAATGGCGCGAGACTTTGGGAGGCGCCTCCGTGTGCCAAATATAGGCCGCGGGCACAGCCGCGCCCAAAAATAACTGCCCTAAGGCCGGGGCGCCAAGTTCGTCCAGCGGAAAAAGGCTACAAATACGGGTGGGCTATAGCCTTGGAGGGTGGGGCTGGCCAACTTCATCCGCCGGACTCGGAATTGCGCGAGACTTTGCGAGGCACCTCTGTGTTCCAAAAATAGGCTGCAGCCACAGCCGCGCCTAAAAATAACCACCCGAAGGCCGGGGCGCCGAGTTCGTCCAGCGGAAAAAGGTCACAAAAACGGGTGGGCTATAGCCTTGGGGGGTGGGGCTTGCCAACTTCGTCCGCCGGACACGGAAGGGAGCGAGACTTTGCGAGGCCCCTACGTGTGCCAAAAATAGGCCGCGGACGCAGCAACGCCCAAAAAAAATCACCCGAAGGCCGGGGCGCCAAGTTCGTCCAGCGGAAAAAGGCCACAAAAACGGGTGGGCTATAGCCTTGGGGGGTGGGGCTGGCCAACTTCGTCCGCCGGACTCGGAATATAGCGAGACTTTGCGAGGCACCTCCGTGTACCAAAAATAGGCCGCGGGCACAGCCACGCCCAAAAATAACCGCCCGAAGGCCGGGGCGCCAAGTTCGTCCAGCGGAAAAAGGCCACAAATACGGGTGGGCTATAGCCTTGGGGGGTGGGGCTGGCCAACTTCGTCCGCCGGACTCGGAATGGAGCGAGACTTTGCGAGGCCCCTCCGTGTGCCAAAACTAGGCCGCGGGCACAGTCGCACCCAAAAATAACCGCCCTAAGGCCGGGGCGCCAAGTTCGTCCAGCGGAAAAAGGCCACAAATACGGGTGGGCTATAGCCTTGGGGGGTGGGGCTGGCCAACTTCATCCGCCGGACTCGGCATTGCGTGAGACTTTGCGAGGTGCCTCTGTGTGCCAAAAATGGGAGGCGGCCACAGCCGCGCCTAAAAATAACCGCCCGAAGGCCGGGGCGCCAAGTTCGTCCAGCGGAAAAAGGACACAAAAACGGGTGGGCTATCGCCTTGGGGGGTGGGGCCTGCCAACTTCGTCCGCCGGACACGGAAGGGAGCGAGACTTTGCGAGGCCCCTCCGTGTGCCAAAAATAGGCCGCGGGCACAGCCACGCCCAAAAAAAATCACCCGAAGGCCGGGGCGCCAAGTTCGTCCAGCGGAAAAAGGCCACAAAAACGGGTGGGCTATAGCCTTGGGGGGTGGGGCTGGCCAACTTCGTCCGCCGGACTCGGAATGGAGTGAGACTTTGCGAGGCACCTCCGTGTGCCAAAACTAGGTCGCGGGCACAGCCGCACAAAAAAATAACCGCCCTAAGGCCGGGGCGCCAAGTTCGTCCAGCGGAAAAAGGCCACAAATACGGGTGGGCTATAGCCTTGGGGGGCGGGGCTGGCCAACTTCATCCGCCGGACTCGGCATTGCGTGAGACTTTGTGAGGTGCCTCTGTGTGCCAAAAATGGGAGGCGGCCACAGCCGCGCCTAAAAATAACCGCCCGAAGGCCGGGGCGCCAAGTTCGTCCAGCGGAAAAAGGACACAAAAACGGTTGGGCTATAGCCTTGGGGGGTGGGGCTTGCCAACTTCGTCCGCCGGACTTGGAATGGCGCGAGACTTTGCGAGGCGGCTCAGTGTACCAAAAATAGGTCGCGGGCACAGTCTCGTCCAAAAATAACCGCCCGAAGGCCGGGGCGCCAAGTTCGTCCAGCGGAAAGAGGCCACAAAAACGGGTGGGCTATAGCCTAGGGGGGTGGGGCTGGCCAACTTCGTCCGCCGGACTCGGAATGGTGCGAGACTTTGTGAGGTGCGTCTGTGTGCCAAAAATAGGCTGCGGCCACAGCCGCGCCTAAAAATAACCGCCCGAAGGCCGGGGCGCCAACTTCGTCCAGCGGAAAAAGGCCACAAATACGGGTGGGCTATAGCCTTGGGGGGTGGGGCTGGCCAACTTCATCCGCCGGACTCGGCATTGCGCGAGACTTTACGAGGCTCCTCTGTGTGCTAAAAATAGGCGGCGGCCACAGCCGCGCCTAAAAATAACCGCCCGAAGGCCGGGGCGCCAAGTTCGTCCAGCGGAAAAAGGCCACAAAAACGGGTGGGCTATAGCCTTGGGGGGTGGGGCCTGCCAACTTCGTCCGCCGGACTCGGAATGGCGCGAGACTTTGGGAGGTGCCTCCGTGTACCAAAAATAGGCTGCGGGCACAGCCGCGCCCAAAAATAACCGCCCTAAGGCCGGGGCGCCAAGTTCGTCCAGCGGAAAAAGGCCACAAAAGCGGGTGGCCTATAGCCTTGGGGGGTGGGGCTGGCCAACTTCGTCCGTCGTACTCGGAATGGCGCAAGACTTTGCGAGGCGCCTCCGTGTGCCAAAAATAGGCCGCGGGCACAGCCGTGCCCAAAAATAACCACCGAAGGCCGGGGCGCCAAGTTCGTCTTGCGGAAAAAGGCCACAAAAGCGGGTGGGCTATAGCCTTGGGGGCTGGGGCTGGCCCACTTCATCCGCCGGACTCGGAATGGCGCGAGACTTTGCGAGGCGGCTCAGTGTGCCAAAAATAGGCCGCGGGCACGGCCGCGCCCAAAAATCACTGCCCGAAGGCCGGGGCGCCAAGTTCGTCCAACGGAAAAAGGCCACAAAAACGGGTGGGCTATAGCCTTGGGGGTGGGGCTTGCGAACTTCGTCCGCCGGACTCGGAATGGCGCGAGACTTTGCGAGGCGCCTCCGTGTGCCAAAAATAGGCCGCGGGCACAGCCGCGCCCAAAAATAACAGCCCTAAGGCCGGGGCGCCAAGTTTGTCCAGCGGAAAAAGGCCACAAAAA
Source organism: Citrus x limon (assembly GCA_034663535.1). NCBI lineage: Eukaryota > Viridiplantae > Streptophyta > Magnoliopsida > Sapindales > Rutaceae > Citrus > Citrus x limon. Next base: position 32,753,539 of record CM067991.1, read on the forward strand.
CGGGTGGGCTATAGCCTTGGGGGGTGGGGCTGGCCAACTTCGTCCGCCGGACTAGGAATGGCGTGAGACTTTGAGAGGTGTCTCCGTGTCCCAAAAATAGGCCGCGGGCTCAGCAGCGCCATAAATAACCGCCTGAATGCCGGGGCGCCCAGTTCGTCCAGCGGAAAAACGCCACAAAAACGGGTGGGCTATAGCCTTGGGGGGTGGGGCTGGCCAACTTCGTCCGCCGGACTCGGAATGGCGCGAGACTTTGCAAGGCGCCTCCGTGTGCCAAAAATAGGCCGCGGGCACAGCCGCGCCCAAAAATAACCGCCCGAAGGCCGGGGCGCCAAATTCGTCCAGCGGAAAAAGGACAAAAAAACGGGTGGGCTATAGCCTTGGGGGGTGGGGCTGGCCAACTTCGTCCGCCGGACTCGGAATGGAGCGAGACTTTGCGAGGGTCCTCCGTGTGCCAAAAATAGGCCGCGGGCACAGCCGCGCCCAAAAATACCCGCCCAAAGGCCGGGGCGCCAAGTTCGTCCAGCGGAAAAAGGCCACAAAAACGGGTGGGCTATAGCCTAGGGGGGTGGGGATGGCCAACTTCGTCCGCCGGACTCGGAATGGTGCGAGACTTTGCGAGGCACGTCTGTGTGCCAAAAATAGGCTGCGGCCACAGCCGCGCCTAAAAATAACCTCCCGAAGGCCGGGGCGCCAACTTCGTCCAGCGGAAAAAGGCCACAAAAGCGGGTGGGCTGTAGCCTTGGGGGGTGGGGCTGGCCAATATCGTCCGCCGGACTCGGAATGGAGCGAGACTTTGCGAGGCCCCTCCGTGTGCCAAAAATAGGCCGCGGGCAAACCCGCGCCCAAAAATAATTTCCCTAAGGCCGGGGCACCAAGTTCGTCCAGCGGAAAAAGGCCACAAATACGGGTGGGCTATAGCCTTGGGGGTGGGGCTTGCGAACTTCGTCCGCCGGACTCGGAATGGCGCGAGACTTTGCGAGGCGCCTCCGTGTGCCAAAAATAGGCCGCGGGCACAGCCGCGCCCAAAAATAACAGCCCTAAGGCTGGGGCGCCAAGTTTGTCCAGCGGAAAAAGGCCACAAAAACGGGTGGGCTATAGCCTTGGGGGGTGGGGCTGGCCAACTTCGTCCGCCGGACTAGGAATGGCGTGAGACTTTGAGAGGTGTCTCCGTGTCCCAAAAATAGGCCGCGGGCTCAGCAGCGCCATAAATAACCGCCTGAATGCCGGGGCGCCCAGTTCGTCCAGCGGAAAAACGCCACAAAAACGGGTGGGCTATAGCCTTGGGGGGTGGGGCTGGCCAACTTCGTCCGCCGGACTCGGAATGGCGCGAGACTTTGCTAGGCGCCTCTGTGTGCCAAAAATAGGCCGCGGGCACAGCCGCGCCCAAAAATAACCGCCCGAAGGCCGGGGCGCCAAATTCGTCCAGCGGAAAAAGGACAAAAAAACGGGTGGGCTATAGCTTTGGGGGGTGGGGCTGGCCAACTTCGTCCGCCGGACTCGGAATGGAGCGAGACTTTGCGAGGGGCCTCCGTGTGCCAAAAATAGGCTGCGGGCACAGCCGCGCCCAAAAATACCCACCCAAAGGCCGGGGCGCCAAGTTCGTCCCGCGGAAAAAGGCCACAAAAACAGGTGGGCTATATCCTAGGGGGGTGGGGCTGGCCAACTTCGTCCGCCGGACTCGGAATGGTGCGAAACTTTGCGAGGCGCCTCTGTGTGCCAAAAATAGGCCGCGGGCACAGCCGCGTCCAAAAATAACCGCCCGAAGGCCGGGATGCCAAGTTCGTCCAGCGGAAAAAGGCCACAAAAACGGGTGGGCTATAGCCTAGGGGGGTGGGGATGGCCAACTTCGTCCGCCGGACTCGGAATGGTGCAAGACTTTGCGAGGCACGTCTGTGTGCCAAAAATAGGCTGCGGCCACAGCCGCGCCTAAAAATAACCTCCCGAAGGCCGGGGCGCCAACTTCATCCAGCGGAAAAAGGCCACAAAAGCGGGTGGGCTGTAGCCTTGGGGGGTGGGGCTGGCCAATATCGTCCGCCGGACTCGGAATGGAGCGAGACTTTGCGAGGCCCCTCCGTGTGCCAAAAATAGGCCGCGGGCAAACCCGCGCCCAAAAATAACTTCCCTAAGGCCGGGGCACCAAGTTCGTCCAGCGGAAAAAGGCCACAAATACGGGTGGGCTATAGCCTTGGGGGGTGGGGCTGGCCAACTTCATCCGCCGGACTCGGCATTGCGCGAGACTTTACGAGGCACCTCTGTGTGCCAAAAATAGGCGACGGCCACAGCCGCGCCTAAAAATAACCGCCCGAAGGCCGGGGCGCTAAGTTCGTCCAGCGGAAAAAAGCCACAAAAACGGGTGGGCTATAGCCTTGGGGGGTGGGGCTTGCCAACTTCGTCCGCCGGACTCGGAATGGCGCGAGACTTTACGGGGCGCCTCCATGTACCAAAAATAGGCTGCGGGCACAGACGCGCCCAAAAATAACCGCCCTAAGGCCGGGGCGCCAAGTTCGCCCAGCGGAAAAAGGCCACAAAAACGGGTGGGCTATAGCCTTGGGGGGTGGGGCTGGCCAACTTCGTCCGTCGTACTCGGAATGGCGCAAGACTTTGCGAGGTGCCTCCATGCGCCAAAAATAGGCCGCGGGCACAGCCACGTCCAAAAATAACCGCCGAAGGCCGGGGCGCCAAGTTCGTCCAGCGGAAAAAGGCCACAAAAGCGGGTGGGCTATAGCCTTGGGGGCAGGGGCTGGCCAACTTCGTCCGCCGGACTCGGAATGGCGCGAGACTTTGCGAGGCACCTCCGTGTGCCAAAAATAGGCCGCGGGCACAGCCGCGTCCAAAAATAACCGCCCGAAGGCCGGGGCGCCAAATTCGTCCAGCGGAAAAAGGACAAAAAAACGGGTGGGCTATAGCCTTGGGGGGTGGGGCTTGCCAACTTCGTCCGCCGGACTCGGAATGACGGGAGACTTTGCGAGGCGGCTCAGTGTGCCAAAAATAGGCCGCGGGCACAGTCTCGTCCAAAAATAACCGCCCGAAGGCCGGGGCGCCAAGTTCGTCCAGCGGAAAAAGGCCACAAAAACGGGTGGGCTATAGCCTAGGGGGGTGGGGCTGGCCAACTTCGTCCGCCGGACTCGGAATGGTGCGAGATTTTGTGAGGCGCGTCTGTGTGCAAAAAATAGGCTACGGCCACAGCCGCGCCTAAAAATAACCGCCCGAAGGCCGGGGCGCCAAGTTCGTCCAGCGGAAAAAGGCCACAAAAGCGGGTGGGCTATAGCCTTGGGGGGTGGGGCAGGCCAATTTCGTCCGCCGGACTCGGAATGGAGTGAGACTTTGCGAGGCCCCTCCGTGTGGTAAAAATAGGCCGCGGGCAAACCCGCGCCCAAAAATAACTGCCCTAAGGCCGGGGCGCCAAGTTCGTCCAGCGGAAAAAGGCCACAAATACGGGTGGGCTATAGCCTTGGGGGGTGGGGCTGGCCAACTTCATACGCCGGACTCGGCATTGCGCGAGACTTTGCGAGGCGCCTCTGTGTGCCAAAAATAGGCGGCGGCCACAGCCGTGCCTAGAAATAACCGCCCGAAGGCCGGGGAGCCAAGTTCGTCCAGCGGAAAAAGGCCACAAAAACGGGTGGGCTATAGCCTTGGGGGGTGGGGCTTGCCAACTTCGTCCGCCGGACTCGGAATGGCGCGAGACTTTGGGAGGCGCCTCCGTGTACCAAAAATAGGCTGCGGGCACAGCCGCGCCCAAAAATAACCGCCCTAAGGCCGGGGCGCCAAGTTCGTCCAGCGGAAAAAGGCCACAAAAACGGGTGGGCTATAGCCTTGGGGGGTGGGGCTGGCCAACTTCGTCGGCCGGACTCGGAGTGGCGCGAGACTTTGCGAGGCACCTCCGTGTGCCAAAAATAGGCCGCGGGCACAGCCGCGTCCAAAAATAACCGCCCGAAGGCCGGGGCGCAAAATTCGTCCAGCGGAAAAAGGACAAAAAAACGGGTGGGCTATAGCCTTGGGGGGTGGGGCTTGCCAACTTCGTCCGCCGGACTCGGAATGACGCGAGACTTTGCGAGGCGGCTCAGTGTGCCAAAAATAGGCCGCGGGCACAGTCTCGTCAAAAAATAACCGCCCGAAGGCCGGGGCGCCAAGTTCGTCCAGCGGAAAAAGGCCACAAAAACGGGTGGGCTATAGCCTAGGGGGGTGGGGCTTGCCAACTTCGTCCGCCGGACTCGGAATGGCGCTAGACTTTGGGAGGCGCCTCCGTGTACCAAAAATAGGCTGCGGGCACAGCCGCGCCCAAAAATAACCGCCCTAAGGCCGGGGCGCCAAGTTCGTCCAGCGGAAAAAGGCCACAAAAACGGGTGGGCTATAGCCTTGGGGGGTGGGGCTGGCCAACTTCGTCCGTCGTACTCGGAATGGCGCAAGACTTTGCGAGGCGCCTCCGTGTGCCAAAAATAGGCCGCGGGCGCAGCCGCGCCCAAAAATAACCGCCGAAGGCCGGGGCGCCAAGTTCGACCAGCGGAAAAAGGCCACAAAAGCGGGTGGGCTATAGCCTTGGGGGCTGGGGCTGGCCAACTTCGTCCGCCGGACTCGGAATGGCGCGAGACTTTGCGAGGCGGCTGAGTGTGCCAAAAATAGGCCGCGGGCACAGCCGCGGCCAACAATAACTGCCCGAAGGCCGGGGCGCCAGGTTCGTCCAGCGGAAAAAGGCCACAAAAACGGGTGGGCTATAGCCTTGGGGGGTGGGGAGGGCCAACTTCTTCCGCCGGACTCGGAATGGCACGTGACTTTGAGAGGTGCCTCCGTGTCCCAAAAATAGGCCGCGGGCTCAGCAGCGCCATAAATAACCGCCTGAATGCCGGGGCGCCAAATTCGTCCAGCGGAAAAAGGCCAAAAAAACGGGTGGGCTATAGCCTTGGGGGGTGGGGCTGGCCAACTTCGTCCGCCGGACTCGGAATGGCGCGAGACTTTGTGAGGTGGCTCCGTGAGCCAAAAATAGGCCGCGGGCACAGCCGCGCCCAAAAATAACCGCCCGAAGGCCGGGGCGCCAAGTTCGTCCAGCGGAAAAAGGCCACAAAAACAGGTGGGCTATAGCCTAGGGGGGTGGGGCTGGCCAACTTCGTCCGCCGGACTCGGAATGGCGTGAGACTTTGCGAGGCGCCTCCGTGTGCCAAAAATAGGCTGGGGGCACAGCCGTACCCAAAAATAACCGCCCGAAGGCCGGGGCGCCAAGTTCGTCCATCGCAAAAAGGCCACAAAAACGGGTGGGCTATAGCCTTGGGGGGTGGGGCTGGCCAACTTCGTCCGCCGGACTCGGAATGGTGCGAGACTTTACGAGGCGCGTCTGTGTGCCAAAAATAGGCTGCGGCCACAGCCGCGCCTAAAAATAACCGCCCGAAGGCCGGGGCGCCAACTTCGTCCAGCGGAAAAAGGCCACAAATACGGGTGGGCTATAGCCTTGGGGGGTGGGGCTGGCCAACTTCATCCGCCGGACTCGGCATTGCGCGAGACTTTACGAGGCTCCTCTGTGTGCTAAAAATAGGCGGCGGCCACAGCCGCGCCTAAAAATAACCGCCCGAAGGCCGGGGCGCCAAGTTCGTCCAGCGGAAAAAGGCCACAAAAACGGGTGGGCTATAGCCTTGGGGGGTGGGGCCTGCCAACTTCGTCCGCCGGACTCGGAATGGCGCGAGACTTTGGGAGGTGCCTCCGTGTACCAAAAATAGGCTGCGGGCACAGCCGCGCCCAAAAATAACCGCCCTAAGGCCGGGGCGCCAAGTTCGTCCAGCGGAAAAAGGCCACAAAAACGGGTGGGCTATAGCCTTGGGGGGTGGGGCTGGCCAACTTCGTCCGTCGTATTCGGAATGGCGCAAGACTTTGCGAGGCGCCTCCGTGTGCCAAAAATAGGCCGCGGGCACAGCCGCGCCCAAAAATAACCGCCGAAGGCCGGGGCGCCAAGTTCGTCCAGTGGAAAAAGGCCACAAAAGCGGGTGGGCTATAGCCTTGGGGGCTGGGGCTGGCCAACTTCGTCCGCCGGACTCGGAATGGCGCGAGACTTTGCGAAGCGGCTGAGTGTGCCAAAAATAGGCCGCGGGCACAGCCGCGGCCAACAATAACTGCCCGAAGGCCGGGGCGCCAAGTTCGTCCAGCGGAAAAAGGCCACAAAAACGGGTGGGCTATAGCCTTGGGGGGTGGGGAGGGCCAACTTCTTCCGCCGGACTCGGAATGGCACGAGACTTTGAGAGGTGCCTCCGTGGCCCAAAAATAGGCCGCGGGCTCAGCAGCGCCATAAATAACCGCCTGAATGCCGGAGCGCCAAATTCGTCCAGCGGAAAAAGGCCAAAAAAACGGGTGGGCTATAGCCTTGGGGGGTGGGGCTGGCCAACTTCGTCCGCCGGACTCGGAATGGCGCGAGACTTTGTGAGGTGGCTCCGTGAGCCAAAAATAGGCCGCGGGCACAGCCGCGCCCAAAAATAACCGCCCGAAGGCCGGGGCGCCAAGTTCGTCCAGCGGAAAAAGGCCACAAAAACAGGTGGGCTATAGCCTAGGGGGGTGGGGCTGGCCAACTTCGTCCGCCGGACTCAGAATGGTGCGAGACTTTGCGAGGCGCCTCTGTGCGCGAAAAATAGGCTACGGCCACAGCCGCGCCTAAAAATAACAGCCCGAAGGCCGGGGCGCCAAGTTCGTCCAGCGGAAAAAGCCCACAAAAGCGGGTGGGCTATAGCCTTGGGGGCTGGGGCTGGCCAACTCCGTCCGCCGGACTCGGAACGGCGCAAGAGTTTGTGAGGCACCTCCGTGTGCCAAATATATGGCGCGAGACTTTGAGAGATACCTCCGTGTCCCAAAAATAGGCCGCGGGCTCAGCAGCGCCATAAATAACCGCCTGAATGCCGGGGCGCCCAGTTCTTCCAGCGGAAAAAGGCCACCAAAACGGGTGGGCTATAGCCTTGGGGGGTGGGGCTGGCCAACTTCGTCCGCCGGACTCGGAATGGCGCGAGACTTTGGGAAGCGCCTCCGTGTACCAAAAATAGGCTGCGGGCACAGCCGCGCCCAAAAATAACCGCCCTAAGGCCGGGGCGCCAAGTTCGTCCAGCGGAAAAAGGCCACAAAAACGGGTGGGCTATAGCCTTTGGGGGTGGGGAGGGCCAACTTCTTCCGCCGGACTCGGAATGGCACGAGACTTTGAGAGGTGCCTCCGTGTCCCAAAAATAGGCCGCGGGCTCAGCAGCGCCATAAATAACCGCCTGAATGCCGGGGCGCCAAATTCGTCCAGCGGAAAAAGGCCAAAAAAACGGGTGGGCTATAGCCTTGGGGGGTGGGGCTGGCCAACTTCGTCCGCCGGACTCGGAATGGCGCAAGACTTTGCGAGGCGCCTCCGTGTGCCAAGAATAGGCCGCGGGCACAGCCGCGCCCAAAAATAACCGCCGAAGGCCGGGGCGCCAAGTTCGTCCAGCGGAAAAAGGCCACAAAAGCGGGTGGGCTATAGCCTTGGGGGCTGGGGCTGGCCAACTCCGTCCGCCGGACTCGGAACGGCGCAAGAGTTTGTGAGGCACCTCCGTGTGCCAAATATATGCCGCGGGCACAGCCGCGCCCAAAAATAACTGCCCGAAGGCCGGGGCGCCAAGTTCGTCCAGCGGAATAAGGCCACAAAAACGGGTGGGCTATAGCCTTGGGGGGTGGGGCTTGCCAACTTCATCCGCCGGACTCGGAATGGCGCGAGACTTTGCGAGGCACCTCCGTGTGCCAAAAAAAGGCCGTGGGCACAGCCGCGCCCATAAATAACCGCCCTAAGGCCGGGGCGCCAAGTTCGTCCAGCGGAAAAAGGCCACAAAAGCGGGTGGGCTATAGCCTTGGGGGCTGGGGCTGACCAACTTCGTCCGCCGGACTCGGAATGGCGCGAGACTTTGCGAAGCGGCTGAGTGTGCCAAAAATAGGCCGCGGGCACAGCCGCGGCCAACAATAACTGCCCGAAGGCCGGGGCGCCAAGTTCGTCCAGCGGAAAAAGGCCACAAAAACGGGTGGGCTATAGCCTTGGGGGGTGGGGAGGGCCAACTTCTTCCGCCGGACTCGGAATGGCACGAGACTTTGAGAGGTGCCTCCGTGTCCCAAAAATAGGCCGCGGGCTCAGCAGCGCCATAAATAACCGCCTGAATGCCGGGGCGCCAAATTCGTCCAGCGGAAAAAGGCCAAAAAAACGGGTGGGCTATAGCCTTGGGGGGTGGGGCTGGCCAACTTCGTCCGCCGGACTCGGAATGGTGCGAGACTTTGTGAGGTGGCGCCGTGAGCCAAAAATAGGCCGCGGGCACAGCCGCGCCCAAAAATAACCGCCCGAAGGCCGGGGCGCCAAGTTCGTCCAGCGGAAAAAGGCCACAAAAACAGGTGGGCTATAGCCTAGGGGGGTGGGGCTGGCCAACTTCGTCCGCCGGACTCGGAATGGTACGAGACTTTGCGAGGCGACTTTGTGCGTGAAAAATAGGCTACGGCCACAGCCGCGCCTAAAAATAACCGCCCGAAGGCCGGGGCGCCAAGTTCGTCCAGCGGAAAAAGGCCACAAAAGCGGGTGGGCTATAGCCTTGGGGGCTGGGGCTGGCCAACTCCGTCCGCCGGACTCGGAACGGCGCAAGAGTTTGTGAGGCACCTCCGTGTGCCAAATATATGGCGCGAGACTTTGAGAGATACCTCCGTGTCCCAAAAATAGGCCGCGGGCTCAGCAGCGCCATAAATAACCGCCCGAAGGCCGGGGCGCCAAGTTCATCCAGCGGAAAAAGGCCACAAAAGCGGGTGGGCTATAGCCTTGGGGGCTGGGGCTGGCCTACTCCGTCCGCCAGACTCGGAACGGCGCAAGAGTTTGTGAGGCACCTCTGTGTGCCAAATATATGCCGCGGGCACAGCCGCGCCCAAAAATAACTGCCCGAAGGCCGGGGCGCCAAGTTCGTCCAGCGGAATAAGGCCACAAAAACGGGTGGGCTATAGCCTTGGGGGGTGGGGCTGGCCAACTTCGTCCGTCGTACTCGGAATGGCGCAAGAGTTTGCGAGGCGCCTCCGTGTGCCAAAAATAGGCCGCGGGCACAGCCGCGCCCAAAAATAACCGCCGAAGGCCGGGGCGCCAAGTTCGTCCAGCGGAAAAAGGCCACAAAAGCGGGTGGGCTATAGCCTTGGGGGCTGGGCCTGGCCAACTTCGTCCGCCGGACTCGGAATGGCGCGAGACTTTGCGAAGCGGCTGAGTGTGCCAAAAATAGGCCGCGGGCACAGCCGCGGCCAACAATAACTGCCCGAAGGCCGGGGCGCCATGTTCGTCCAGCGGAAAAAGGCCACAAAAACGGGTGGGCTATAGCCTTGGGGGGTGGGGAGGGCCAACTTCTTCCGCCGGACTCGGAATGGCGCGAGACTTTGAGAGGTGCCTCCGTGTCACAAAAATAGGCCGCGGGCTCAGCAGCGCCATAAATAACCGCCTGAATGCCGGGGCGCCAAGTTCGTCCAGCGGAAAAAGGCCACAAAAACAGGTGGGCTATAGCCTAGGGGGGTGGGGCTGGCCAACTTCGTCCGCCGGACTCGGAATGGTGCGAGACTTTGCGAGGCGCCTCTGTGCGCGAAAAATAGGCTACGGCCACAGCCGCGCCTAAAAATAACCGCCCGAAGGCCGCGGCGCCAAGTTCGTCCAGCGGAAAAAGGCCACAAAAGCGGGTGGGCTATAGCCTTGGGGGCAGGGGCTGGCCAATTCCGTCCGCCGGACTCGGAACGGCGCAAGAGTTTGTGAGGCACCTCCGTGTGCCAAATATATGCCGCGGGCACAGCCGCGCCCAAAAATAACTGCCCGAAGGCCGGGGCGCCAAGTTCGTCCAGCGGAATAAGGCCACAAAAACGGGTGGGCTATAGCCTTGGGGGGTGGGGCTTGCCAACTTCATCCGCCGGACTCGGAATGGCGCGAGACTTTGCGAGGCACCTCCGTGTGCCAAAAAAAGGCCGTGGGCACAGCCGCGCCCATAAATAACCGCCCTAAGGCCGGGGCGCCAAGTTTGTCCAGCGGAAAAAGGCCAAAAAAACGGGTGGGCTATAGCCTTGGGGGGTGGGGCTGGCCAACTTCGTCCGCCGGACTCGGAATGGCGCGAGACTTTGCGAGGCGCGTCCGTGTGCGAAAAATAGGCCGCGGACACAGCCGCGCCCAAAAATAACCGCCCGAAGGCCGGGGCGCCAAGTTCGTCCAGCGGAAAAAGGCCACAAAAACAGGTGGGCTATAGCCTAGGGGGGTGGGGCTGGTCAACTTCGTCCGCCGGACTCGGAATGGTGCGAGACTTTGCGAGGCACCTCCGTGTGCCAAAAATAGTCCGCGGGCACAGCCGCGCCCAAAAATAACCGCCCGAATGCCGGGGCGCCAAGTTCGTACGGCAGAAAAAGGCCATAAAAACGGGTGGGCTATAGCCTTGGGGGGTGGGGCTGGCCAACTTCGTCCGCCGGACTCGGAATGGCGCGAGACTTTGTGAGGCGCCTCCGTGTCCCAAAACTAGGCCGCGGGCACAGCCGCGCCCAAAAATAACCACCCGAAGGCCGGGGTGCCAAGTTCGTCCTGCGGAAAAAGGCCACAAAAACGGGTGGCCTATAGCCTTGCGGGGTGGGGCTGGCCAACTTCGTCCGCCGGACTCGGAATGGTGCGAGACATTGCGAGGCACCTCCGTGAGCCAAAAATAGGCCCTGGGCACAGCCACGCCCAAAAATAACCGCCCGAAGGCCGGGGCGCCAAGTTCGTCCAGCGGAAAAAGGCCAAAAAAACGGGTGGGCTATAGCCTTGGGGGGTGGGGCTGGCCAACTTCGTCTGCCGGACTCGGAACGGCGCAAGAGTTTGCGAGGTGCCTCCGTGTGCCAAAAATAGGCCGCGGGCACAGCCGCGCCCAAAAATAACCGCCCGAAGGCCGGGGCGCAAAGTTCGTCCAGCGGAAAAAGGCCACAAAAACGGGTGGGCTATAGCCTTGGGGGGTGGGGCTTGCGAACTTCGTCCGCCGGACTCGGAATGGCGTGAGACTTTGCGAGTCACCTCCGTGTGCCAAAACTAGGCCGCGGGCACAGCTGCACCAAAAAATAACCACCCTAAGGCCGGGGCGGCAAGTTCGTCCAGCGGAAAAAGGCCACAAAAACGGGTGGGCTATAGCCTTGGGGGGTGGGGCTGGCCAACTTCGTCCGCCGGACTCGGAATGGCGCGAGACTTTGAGAGGGGCCTCCGTGTCCCAAAAATAGGCCGCGGGCTCAGCAGCGCCATAAATAACCGCCTGAATGCCGGGGCGCCAGGTTCGTCCAGCGGAAAAAGGCCACAAAAACGGGTGGGCTATAGCCTTGGGGGGTGGGGCAGGCCAACTTCGTCCGCCGGACTCGGAATGGCACGAGACTTTGCGAGGCGCCTCCGTGTCCCAAAAGTAGGCCGCGGGCACAGCCGTGCCCAAAAATAACCTCCCGAAGGCCGGGGTGCCAAGTTCGTCCAGCGGAAAAAGGCCACAAAAACGGGTGGCCTATAGCCTTGCGGGGTGGGGCTGGCCAACTTCGTCCGCCGGACTCGGAATGGCGCGAGACATTGCGAGGCACCTCCGTGTGCCAAAAATAAGCCCTGGGCGTAGCCGCACCCAAAAATAACCGCCCGAAGGCCGGGGCGCCAAGTTCGTCCAGCGGAAAAAGGCCACAAAAACGGGTGGGCTATAGCCTTGGGGGGTGGGGCTTGCGAACTTCGTCTGCTGGACTCGGAATGGCGCGAGACTTTGCGAGTCACCTCCGTGTGCCAAAAATAGGCCGCGGGCACAGCCGCGCCCAAAAATAACCACCCTAAGGCCGGGGCGGCAAGTTCGTCCAGCGGAAAAAGGCAACAAAAACGGGTGGGCTATAGCCTTGGGGGGTGGGGTGGCCAACTTCGTCCGCCGGACTCGGAATGGCGCGAGACTTTGAGAGGTGCCGCCGTGTCCCAAAAATAGGCCGCGGGCTCAGCAGCGCCATAAATAACCGCCTGAATGCCGGGGCGCCAAGTTCGTCCAGCGGAAAAAGGCCACAAAAACGGGTGGGCTATAGCCTTGGGGGGTGGAGCAGGCCAACTTCGTCCGCCGGACTCGGAATGGCACAAGACTTTGCGAGGCGCCTCCGTGTCCCAAAAGTAGGCCGCGGTCACAGCCGTGTCCAAAAATAACCTCCCGAAGGCCGGGGTGCCAAGTTCGTCCAGCGGAAAAAGGCCACAAAAACGGGTGGCCTATAGCCTTGCGGGGTGGGGCTGGCCAACTTCGTCCGCCGGACTCGGAATGGCGCGAGACATTGCGAGGCACCTCCGTGTGCCAAAAATAAGCCCTGGGCACAGCCGCGCCCAAAAATAACCGCCCGAAGGCCGGGGCGCCAAGTTCGTCCAGCGGAAAAAGGCCACAAAAGCGGGTGGGCTATAGCCTTGGGGGCTGGGGCTGGCCAACTTCGTCTGCCGGACTCGGAACGGCGCAAGAGTTTGCGAGGCGTCTCCGTGTGCCAAAAATAGGCCGCGGGCACAGCCGCTTCCAAAAATAACTGCCCGAAGGCCGGGGCGCCAAGTTCGTCCAGCGGAAAAAGGCCACAAAAACGGGTGGGCTATAGCCTTGGGGGGTGGGGCTTGCGAACTTCGTCCGCCGGACTCGGAATGGTGCGAGACTTTGCGAGGCGCCTCCGTGTGCCAAAAATCGGCCGCGGGCACAGCCGCGCCCAAAAATAACCGCCCTAAGGCCGGGTCGCCAAGTTCGTCCAGCGGAAAAAGGCCACAAAAACGGGTGGGCTATAGCCTTTGGGGGTGGGGCCGGCCAACTTCGTCCGCCGGACTCGGAATGGCGCAAGACTTTGAGAGGTGCCTCCGTGTCCCAAAAATAGGCCGCGGGCTAAGCAGCGCCATAAATAACTGCCTGAATGCCGGGGCGCCAATATTCGTCCAGCGGAAAAAGGCCACAAAAACGGGTGGGCTATAGCCTTGGGGGGTGGGGCTTGCGAACTTCGTCCGCCGGACTCGGAATGGCGCGAGACTTTGCGAGGCACCTCCGTGTGCCAAAAATAGGCCGCGGGCACAGCCTTGCCCAAAAATAACCACCCTAATGCCGGGGCGCCAAGTTCGTCCAGCGGAAAAAGGCCACAAAAACGGGTGGGCTATAGCCTTAGGGGGTGGGGCTGGCCAACTTCGTCCGCCGGACTCGGAATGGCGCGAGACTTTGAGAGGTGCCTCCGTGTCCCAAAAATAGGCCGCGGGCTCAGCAGCGCCATAAATAACCGCCTGAATGCCGGGGCGCCAAGTTCGTCCAGTGGAAAAAGGGCACAAAAACGGGTGGGCTATAGCCTTGGGGGGTGGGGCTGGCCAACTTCGTCCGCCGGACTCGGAATGGCGCGAGACTTTGCGAGGCGCCTCCCTGTGCCAAAAATAGGCCGTGGGCACAGCCGCGCCCAAAATAACCGCCCGAAGGCCGGGGCGCCACGTTCGTCCCGCGGAAAAAGGCCACAAAAACGGGTGGGCTATAGCCTTGGGGGGTGGGGCATGCGAACTTCGTCCGCCGGACTCGGAATGGCACGAGACTTTGCGAGGCGCCTCTGTGTGCCAAAAATAGGCCGCGGGCACAGCCGCGCTCAAAAATAACCACCCTAAGGCCGGGGCGCCAAGTTCGTCCAGCGGAAAAAGGCCACAAAAATGGGTGGGCTATAGCCTTGGGGGGTGGGGCTGGCCAACTTCGTCTGCCGGACTCGGAATGGCACGAGACTTTGCGAGGCGCCTCCGTGTACCAAAAATAGGCCGTGGGCACAGCCGCCCCCAAAAATAACCGCCCGAAGGCCGGCGCGCCAAGTTCGTCCAGCGGAAAAAGGCCACAAAAACAGGTGGGCTATAGCCTAGGGGGGTGGGGCTGGTCAACTTCGTCCGCCGGACTCGGAATGGTGCGAGAATTTGCGAGGCACCTCCGTGTGCCGAAAATAGGCCACAGGCTCAGCAGCGCCATAAATAACCGCCGGAATGCCGGGGCGCCAAGTTCGTCCAGCGGAAAAAGGCCAAAAAAACGGGTGGGCTATAGCCTTGGGGGGTGGGGCTGGCCAACTTCGTCCGCCGGACTCGGAATGGCACGAGACTTTGCGAGGCGCTTCCGTGTACCAAAAATAGGCCGTGGGCACAGCCGCCCCCAAAAATAACCACCCGAAGGCCGGGGCGCCAAGTTCGTCCAGCGGAAAAAGGCCACAAAAACAGGTGGGCTATAGCCAAGGGGGGTGGGGCTGGTCAACTTCGTCCGCCGGACTCGGAATGGCGCGAGACTTTGCGTGGCACCTCCGTGGGCCAAAAATAGGCCGCGGACACAGCCGCACCCAAAAATCACCGCCCGAAGGCCGGGGCGCGAAGTTCGTCCTGCGGAAAAAGGCCACAAATACGGGTGGGCTATAGCCTTGGGGGGTGGGGCTGCCCTACTTCGTCCGTCGGACTCAGAATGGCGCGAGACTTTACGAGGCGCCTCCGTGTACCAAAAATATGCCGCGGGCACAGCCGTACCCAAAAATAACCGCCCGAAGGCCGGGGCACCAAGTTCGTCCAGCGGAAAAAGGCCACAAAAACAGGTGGGCTATAGCCAAGGGGGGTGGGGCTGGTCAACTTCGTCCGCCGGACTCGGAATGGCGCGAGACTTTGCGTGGCACCTCCGTGGGCCAAAAATAGGCCGCGGACACAGCCGCACCCAAAAATCACCTCCCGAAGGCCGGGGCGCGAAGTTCGTCCTGCGGAAAAAGGCCACAAATACGGGTGGGCTATAGCCTTGGGGGGTGGGGATGGCCAACTTCGTCCGTCGGACTCGGAATGGCGCGAGACTTTGCGAGGCGCCTCCGTGTGCCAAAAATAGGCCGCGGGAGCAGCCGTACCCAAAAATAACCGCCCGAAGGCCGGGGCGCCAAATTCGTCCCGCGGAAAAAGGCCACAAAAACGGGTGGGCTATAGCCTTGAGGGGTGGGGCTGGCCAAATTCGTCCGCCGGACTCGGAATGGCGCGAGAGTTTGCGAGGCGCCTGCGTGTGCCAAAAATAGGCCGCGGACACAGCCGCGCCCAAAAATAACTGCCCGAAGGCCGGGGCGCCAAGTTCGTCCAACGGAAAAAGGCCACAAAAACGGGTGGGCTATAGACTTGGGGGGTGGGGCTGGCCAACTTCGTCCGCCGGACTAGGAATGGCGCGAGACTTTGCGAGGCGCCTCCGTGTGCCAAAAATAACCACCCGAAGGCCAGGGCGCCAAGTTCGTCCAGCGGAAAAAGGCCACAAAAACTGGTGGGGTATAGCCTTTGGGGGTGGGGCTGGCCAACTTCGTCCGCCCGACTCGGAATGGCGCGAGACTTTGCGAGGCGCCTCCGCGTGCCAAATATAGGCCGCGGGCACAACCGTACCCAAAAATAACCGCCCGAAGGCTGGGGCGCCAAGTTCGTCCAGCGGAAAAAGGCCACAAAAACGGGTGGGCTATAGCCTTGGGGGGTGGGGCTGGCCAACTTTCCCCGCCGGACTCGGAAGGGCGCGAGACTTTGTGAGGTGCCTCCGTGTGCAAAAAATAGGCTGCGGACACAGCCGCACCCAAAAATCACCGCCCGAAGGCCGGGGCGCGAAGTTCGTCCTGCGGAAAAAGGCCACAAATACGGGTGGGCTATAGCCTTGGGGGGTGGGGCTGGCCAACTTCGTCCGCCGGACTCGGAATGGCGCGAGACTTTGCGAGGCGACTCCGTGTGCCAAAAATAGGCAACGGGCACAGCCGCGCCCAAAAATAACCGCCCGAAAGCCGGGGCGCCAAGTTCGTCCTGCGGAAAAAGGCCTCAAATACGGGTGGGGGCTGGCCTACTTCGTCCGTTGGACTCGGAATGGCGCGAGACTTTACGAGGCACCTCCGTGTGCCAAAAATAGGCCGTGGGCACAGCCGTGCCCAAAAATAACCGCCCGAAGGCCGGAGCGCCAAGTTCGTCCAGCGGAAAAAGGCCACAAATCGGGGTGGGCTATAGCCTTGGGGGGTGGGGCTGGCCAACCTCATCCGCCGGACTCGGAATGGCGCGAGACTTAGCGAGGCGCCTCCGTGTGCCAAAAATAGGCCGCGGGCACAGCCGCGCCCAAAAGTAACCGCCCGAAGGCCGGGGCGCCAAGTACGTCCAGAGGAAAAAGGCCACAAATACGGGTGGGGTATAGCCTTGGGGGGTGGGGCTGGCAAACTTCGTCCGCCGGACTCAGAATGGCGCGAGACTTTACGAGGCGCCTCCGTGTGCCAATAATAGGCCGCGGGCACAGCCGCGCCCAAAAATAACCGCTTGAAGGCCGGGGCGCCAAGTTCGTCCTGCGGAAAAAGGCCACAAATACGGGTGGGCTATAGCCTTGGGGGGTGGGGCTGGCCAACTTCGTCCGCCGGACTCGGAATGGCGCGAGACTTTGCGAGGGACCTCCGTGTACCAAAAATTGACCGCGGGCACAGACGCGTCCAAAAATAACAGCCCGAAGGCCGGGGCGCAAACTTCGTCCAGCGGAAAAATGCCACAAATACGGATGGACTATAGCCTTGGGGGGTGGGGCTGGCCAACTTCGTCCGCCGGACTCGGAATGGCACGCGACATTGCGAGGCGCCTCCGTGTGTAAAAAATAGGCCGCGGGCGCAGCCGCGCCCAAAAATAACCGCCCGATGGCCGGGGCGCCAAGTTCGTCCTGCGGAAAAAGGCCACAAATATGGGTGGGCTATAGCCTTGGGGGGTGGGGCTGGCCAACTTCGTCCGCCGGACGCGGAATGGCGCGAGACTTTGCGAGGCGCCTCCATGTGCCAAAAATAGGCCGCGGGCACAGCCGCGCCCAAAAATAACCACTTGAAGGCCGGGGCGCCAAGTTCGTCCAGCGGAAAAAGGCCACAAATATGGGTGGGCTATAGCCTTGGGGGGTGGGGCTGGCCAACTTCGTCCGCCGGACGCGGAATGGCGCGAGACTTTGCGAGGCGCCTCCGTGTGCCAAAAATAGGCCGCGGGCACAGCCGCGCCCAAAAATAACCACTTGAAGGCCGGGGCGACAAGTACGTCCAGAGGAAAATGGCCACAAATACGGGTGGGATATAGCCTTGGGGGGTGGGGCTGGCCAACTTCGTCCGCCGGACTCGGAATGGCGCGAGACTTTGCGAGGCCCCTCCGTGTGCAAAAAATAGGCCGCGGGCACAGCCGCGCCCAAAAATAACCGCTTGAAGGCCGGGGCGCCAAGTTCGTCCAGCGGAAAAAGGCCACAAATAGGGGTGGGCTATAGCCTTGGGGGGTGGGGCTGCCCAACTTTCCCTGCCGGACTCGGAAGGGCGCGAGACTTTGCGAGGTGCCTCCGTGTGCGAAAAATAGGCTGCGGACGCAGCCGCACCTAAAAATCACCACCCGAAGGCCGGGGCGCGAAGTTCGTCCTGCGGAAAAAGGCCACAAATACGGGTGGGCTATAGCCTTGGGGGGTGGGGCTGGCCAACTTCGTCCGCCGGACTCGGAATGGCGCGAGACTTTGCGAGGCGCCTCCGTGTGCCAAAAATAGGCAACGGACACAGCCGCGCCCAAAAATAACCGCCCGACAGCCGGGGCGCCAAGTTCGTCCTGCGGAAAAAGGCCTCAAATACGGGTGGGGGCTGGCCTACTTCGTCCGTTGGACTCGGAATGGCGCGAGACTTTACGAGGCACCTCCGTGTGCCAAAAATAGGCCGTGGGCACAGCCGTGCCCAAAAATAACCGCCCGAAGGCCGGAGCGCCAAGTTCGTCCAGCGGAAAAAGGCCACAAATCGGGGTGGGCTATAGCCTTGGGGGGTGGGGCTGGCCAACCTCATCCGCCGGACTCGGAATGGCGCGAGACTTAGTGAGGCGCCTCCGTGTGCCAAAAATAGGCTGCGGGCACAGCCGCGCCCAAAAATAACCGCCCGAAGGCCGGGGCGACAAGTACGTCCAGAGGAAAATGGCCACAAATACGGGTGGGATATAGCCTTGGGGGGTGGGGTGGCCAACTTCGTCCGCCGGACTCGGAATGGCGCGAGACTTTGCGAGGCCCCTCCGTGTGCCAAAAATAGGCCGCGGGCACAGCCGCGCCCAAAAATAACCGCTTGAAGGCCGGGGCGCCAAGTTCGTCCTGCGGAAAAAGGCCACAAATACGGGTGGGCTTTAGCCTTGGGGGGTGGGGCTGGCCAACTTCGTCCGTCAGACTCGGAATGGCGCGAGAGTTTGAGTGGCACCTCCGTGTGCCAAAAATAGGCCGCGGGCACAGCCGTGCCCAAAAATAACAGCCCGAAGGCCGGGGCGCCAAGTTCGTCCAGCGGAAAAAGGCAACAAATACGGGTGGGCTATAGCCTTGGGGGGTGGGGATGGCCAACTTCGTCCGTCGGACTCGGAATGGCGCGAGACTTTGCCAGGCGCCTCCGTGTGCCAAAAATAGGCCGCGGGCGCAGCCGCGCCCAAAAATAACCGCTTGAAAGCCGGGGCGCCAAGTTCGTCCAGCGGAAAAAGGCCACAAATACGGGTGGGCTTTAGCCTTGGGGGGTGGGGCAGGCGAATTTCGTCCGCCGGACTCGGAATGGCACGAGACTTTGCGAGGCGCCTCCGTGTGCCAAAAATAGGCCGCGGGCACAGCCGCGCCCAAAAGTCACCGCCCGAAGGCCGGGGCGCCAAGTTCGTCCTGCGGAAAAAGGCCACAAATACGGGTGGGCTATAGCCTTGGGGGGTGGGGCAGGCCAACTTCGTCCGCCGGACTCGGAATGGCGCGAGACTTTGCGAGACGCCTCTGTGTGCAAAAAATAGGCTGCGGGCACAGCCACGCCCAAAAATAACCGCCCGAAGGCCGGGGCGCCAAGTTCGTCCAGCGGAAAAAGGCCAAAAATACGGGTGGGCTATAGCCTTGGGGGGTGGGGCTGGCCAATTTCGTCCGCCGGACTCGGAATGGCGCGAGACTTTGCGAGGCGCCGCCTTGCGCCAAAAATAGGCCGCAGGCAAAGCCGCGCCCAAAAATAACCGCCCGAAGGCCGGGGCGCCAAGTTCGTCCAGTGGAAAAAGTCCAAAAATACGGGTGGGCTATAGCCTTGGGGGGTGGGGTTGGCCAATTTCGTCCGCCGGACTCGGAATCTCGCGAGACTTTGCGAGGCGCCTCCGTGTGCCGAAAATAGGCCGCGGGCACAGCCGCGTCAAAAAATAACCGCCCGAAGGCCGGGGCGCCAAGTTCGTCAAGCGGAAAAAGGCCACCAAAACGGGTGGGCTATAGCCTTGAGGGGTGGGGCTGGCCAACTTCGTCCGCCGGACTCGGAATGGTGCGAGACTTTGCGAGGCACCTCCATGTGCCAAAAATAGGCCGCGGGCACAGCCGCGCCCAAAAATAACAGCCCGAAGGCCGGGGCGCCAAGTTCGTCCAGCGGAAAAAGGCCATAAAATGGGTGGGCTATAGCCTTGGGGGGTGGGGCTGGCCCACTTCGTCCGCCAGACTCGGAATGGCGCGAAAATTTGCGAGGCGCGTCCGTGTGCCAAAAATAGGCCGCGGGCACAGGCAAGCCCAAAAATAACCACCCGATGGCCGGGACGCCGAGTTCTTTCAGCGGAAAAAGGCCACAAATGCGGGTGGGCTATAGCCTTGAGGGGTGGGGCTGGCCAACTTCGTCCGCTGGACTTGGAATGGCGCGAAACTTTACGAGGCGCCTCCGTGTGCTAAAAATAGGCCGCGGGCACAGCCGCGCCCAAAAATAACCGCTTGAAGGCCGGGGCGCCAAGTTCGTCCAGCGGAAAAAGGCCACAAAAACGGGTGGGCTACAGCCTTGGGGGGTGGGGCTGGCCAACTTCGTCCGCCGGACGCGGAATGGCGCGAGACATTGCGAGGCGCCTCCGTGTGCCAAAAATAGGCCAAGGGCAAAGCCGCGCCCAAAAATAACCGCCCGAAGGCCGGGGCGCCAAGTTCGTCCAGCGGAAAAAGGCCAAAAATACGGGTGGGCAATAGCCTTGGGGGGTGGGGCTGGCCAACTTCGTCCGCCGGACTCGGAATGGCGCGAGACTTTGCGAGGCGCCTCCGTGAGCCGAAAATAGGCCGCGGGCACAGCCGCATCGAAAAATAACCGCCCGAAGGCCGGGCCGCCAAGTTCTTCCAGCGGAAAAAGGCCACAAAAACGGGTGGGCTATAGCCTTTGGGGGTGCGGCTGGCCAACTTCGTCCGCCGGACTCGGAATGGCACGAGACTTTGCGAGGCGCCTCCGTGTACCAAAAATAGGCAGCGGGCACAGCCGTGCCCAAAAATAACCGCCCGAAGGCCGGGGCGCTAAGTTCGTCCAGCGGAAAAAGGCCACAAAAACGGGTGGGCTATAGCCTTGGGGGGTGGGGCTGGCCCACTTCGTCCGCCGGACTCGGAATGGTGTGAGACTTTGCGAGGCGCCTCCGTGTACCAAAAATAGGCCGCGGGCACAGCCGTTCCCAAAAATAACCGCCCCAAGGCCGGGGCGCCAAGTTCGTCCAGCGGAAAAAGGCCACAAAAACGGGTGGGCTATAGCCTTGGGGGTGGGGCTGGCCCACTTCGTCCGCCGGACTCGGTATGGCGTGAGACTTTGCGAGGCACCTCCGTGTGCCAAAAATAGGCCGCGGACACAGCCGCGCCAAAAAATAACCGCCCGAAGGCCGGGGCGCCAAGTTCGTCCAGCGGAAAAAGGCCACAAAAACGGGTGGGCTATAGCCTTGGGGGGTGGGGCTGGCCCACTTCGTCCGCCGGACTTGGAATGGCGCGAGACTTTGCGAGGTGCCTCCGTGTGCCAAAAATAGGCCGCGGACACAGCCGCGCCCAAAAATAACCGCCCGAAGGCCGGGGCGCCAAGTTCGTCCAGCGGAAAAAGTCCAAAAATACGGGTGGGCTATAGCCTTGGGGGGTGGGGCTGGCCAACTTCGTCCGCCGGACTCGGAATGGCGCGAGACTTTGCGAGGCGCCTCCATGCGCCGAAAATAGGCCGCAGGCATAGCCGCGTCGAAAAATAACCGCCCGAAGGCCGGGGCGCCAAGTTCGTCCAGCGGAAAAAGGCCACAAAAACGGGTGGGCTATAGCCTTGGGGGGTGGGGCTGGCCCACTTCGTCCGCCGGACTCGGAATGGCGTGAGACTTTGCGAGGCGCCTCCGTGTACCAAAAATAGGCCGCGGGCACAGCCGTTCCCAAAAATAACCGCCCGAAGGCCGGGGCGCCAAGTTCGTCCAGCGGAAAAAGGCCACAAAAACGGGTGGGCTATAGCCTTGGGGGGTGGGGCGGGCCAACTTCGTCCGCCGGACTCGGAATGGCGCGAGACTTTGCGAGGCGCCTCCGTGTGCCAAAAGTAGGCCGCGGGCACAGCCGCGCCCAAAAATAACCGCTTGAAGGCCAGGGCGCCAAGTTCGTCCAGCGGAAAAAGGGCACAAAAACGGGTGGGCTACAGCCTTGGGGGGTGGGGCTGGCCCACTTCGTCCGCCGGACTCGGAATGGTGTGAGACTTTGCGAGGCGCCTCCGTGTACCAAAAATAGGCCGCGGGCACAGCCGTTCCCAAAAATAACCGCCCCAAGGCCGGGGCGCCAAGTTCGTCCAGCGGAAAAAGGCCACAAAAACGGGTGGGCTATAGCCTTGGGGGTGGGGCTGGCCCACTTCGTCCGCCGGACTCGGTATGGCGTGAGACTTTGCGAGGCACCTCCGTGTGCCAAAAATAGGCCGCGGACACAGCCGCGCCAAAAAATAACCGCCCGAAGGCCGGGGCGCCAAGTTCGTCCAGCGGAAAAAGGCCACAAAAACGGGTGGGCTATAGCCTTGGGGGGTGGGGCTGGCCCACTTCGTCCGCCGGACTTGGAATGGCGCGAGACTTTGCGAGGTGCCTCCGTGTGCCAAAAATAGGCCGCGGACACAGCCGCGCCCAAAAATAACCGCCCGAAGGCCGGGGCGCCAAGTTCGTCCAGCGGAAAAAGTCCAAAAATACGGGTGGGCTATAGCCTTGGGGGGTGGGGCTGGCCAACTTCGTCCGCCGGACTCGGAATGGCGCGAGACTTTGCGAGGCACCTCCATGTGCCAAAAATAGGCCGCGGGCACAGCCGTTCCCAAAAATAACCGCCAGAAGGCCGGGGCGCCAAGTTCATCCAGCGGAAAAAGGCCACAAAAACGGGTGGGCTATAGCCTTGGGGGGTGGGGCGGGCCAACTTCGTCCGCCGGACTCGGAATGGCGCGAGACTTTGTGAGGCGCCTCCGTGTGCCAAAAGTAGGCCGCGGGCACAGCCGCGCCCAAAAATAACCGCTTGAAGGCCAGGGCGCCAAGTTCGTCCAGCGGAAAAAGGGCACAAAAACGGGTGGGCTACAGCCTTGGGGGTTGGGGCTGGCCAACTTCGTCCGCCGGTCGCGGAATGGTGCGAGACTTTGTGAGGCACCTCCAAGTGCCAAAAATAGGCCGCGGGCACAGCCGCGTCAAAAAATAACCGCCCGAAGGCCGGGGCGCCAAGTTCGTCAAGCGGAAAAGGCCACCAAAACGGGTGGGCTATAGCCTTGAGGGGTGGGGCTGGCCAACTTCGTCCGCCGGACTCGGAATGGTGCGAGACTTTGCGAGGCACCTCCATGTGCCAAAAATAGGCCGCGGGCACAGCCGCGCCCAATAATAACAGCCCGAAGGCCGGGGCGCCAAGTTCGTCCAGCGGAAAAAGGCCATAAAATGGGTGGGCTATAGCCTTGGGGGGTGGGGCTGGCCCACTTCGTCCGCCAGACTCGGAATGGCGTGAAAATTTGCGAGGCGCGTCCGTGTGCCAAAAATAGGCCGCGGGCACAGGCAAGCCCAAAAATAACCACCCGATGGCCGGAACGCCGAGTTCTTTCAGCGGAAAAAGGCCACAAATGCGGGTGGGCTATAGCCTTGAGGGGTGGGGCTGGCCAACTTCTTCCGCTGGACTTGGAATGGCACGAAACTTTACGAGGCGCCTCCGTGTGCTAAAAATAGGCCGCGGGCACAGCCGCCCCCAAAAATAACCGCTTGAAGGCCGGGGCGCCAAGTTCGTCCAGCGGAAAAAGGCCACAAAAACGGGTGGGCTACAGCCTTGGGGGATGGGGCTGGCCAACTTCGTCCGCCGGACGCGGAATGGCGCGAGACATTGCGAGGCGCCTCCGTGTGCCAAAAATAGGCCATGGGCAAAGCCGCGCCCAAAAATAACCACCCGAAGGCCGGGGCGCCAAGTTCGTCCAGCGGAAAAAGGCCAAAAATACGGGTGGGCAATAGCCTTGGGGGGTGGGGCTGGCCAACTTCGTCCGCCGGACTCGGAATGGCGCGAGACTTTGCGAGGCGCCTCCGTGTGCTGAAAATAGGCCGCGGGCACAGCCGCATCGAAAAATAACCGCCCGAAGGCCGGGCCGCCAAGTTCTTCCAGCAGAAAAAGGCCACAAAAACGGGTGGGCTATAGCCTTTGGGGGTGGGGCTGGCCAACTTCGTCCGCCGGACTCGGAATGGCACGAGACTTTGCGAGGCGCCTCCGTGTACCAAAAATAGGCAGCGGGCACAGCCGTGCCCAAAAATAACCGCCCGAAGGCCGGGGCGCCAAGTTCATCCAGCGGAAAAAGGCCACAAAAACGGGTGGGCTATAGCCTTGGGGGGTCGGGCTGGCCCACTTCGTCCGCCGGACTCGGAATGGTGTGAGACTTTGCGAGGCGCCTCCGTGTACCAAAAATAGGCCGCGGGCACAGCCGTTCCCAAAAATAACCGCCCGAAGGCCGGGGCGCCAAGTTCGTCCAGCGGAAAAAGGCCACAAAAACGGGTGGGCTATAGCCTTGGGGGTGGGGCTGGCCCAATTCGTCCGCCGGACTCGGTATGGCGTGAGACTTTGCGAGGCGCCTCCGTGTGCCAAAAATAGGCCGCGGACACAGCCGCGCCAAAAAATAACCGCCCGAAGGCCGGGGCGCCAAGTTCGTCCAGCGGAAAAAGGCCACAAAAACGGGTGGGCTATAGCCTTGGGGGGTGGGGCTGGCCCACTTCGTCCGCCGGACTTGGAATGGTGCGAGACTTTGCGAGGTGCCTCCGTGTGCCAAAAATAGGCCGCGGACACAGCCGCGCCCAAAAATAACCGCCCGAAGGCCGGGGCGCCAAGTTCGTCCAGCGGAAAAAGTCCAAAAATACGGGTGGGCTATAGCCTTGGGGGGTGGGGCTGGCCAACTTCGTCCGCCGGACTCGGAATGGCCCGAGACTTTGCGAGGCGCCTCCGTGCGCCGAAAATAGGCCGCGGGCACAGCCGCGTCGAAAAATAACCGCCCGAAGGCCAGGGCGCCAAGTTCGTCCAGCGGAAAAAGGCCACAAAAACGGGTGGGCTATAGCCTTGGGGGGTGGGGTGGCCAACTTCGTCCGCCGGACTCGGAATGGCGCGAGACTTTGTGAGGCCCCTCCGTGTGCCAAAAATAGGCCGCGGGCACAGCCGCGCCCAAATATAACTGCCCAAAGGCCGGGGCGCCAAGTTCGTCCAGCGGAAAAAGGCCACAAAAACGGGTGTGCTATAGCCTTGGGGGGTGGGGCTGGCCAACTTCGTCCGCTGGACTCGGAATGGCGCGAGACTTTACGAGGCACCTCCGTGTGCTAAAAATAGGCCGCGGGCACAGCCGCGCCCAAAAATAACCGCCCGAAGGCCTGGGCGCCAAGTTCATCCAGCGGAAAAAGGCCACAAAAACGGGTGGGCTATAGCCTTGGGGGCTGGGGCTGGCCGACTTCGTCCGCCGGACTCGGAATGGCGCGAGACATTGCGAGGTGCCTCCGTGCGCCAAAAATAGGCCGTGGGAACAGCCGTGCCCAAAAATAACCACCCGAAGGCCGGGGCGCAAAGTTCGCCCAGCAGAAAATGGCCACAAATACTGTGGGCTATAGCCTTGGCGGGTGGGGCTGGCCAACTTCGTCCGCCGGACTCGGAATGGCGCGAGACTTTGCGAGGCTCCTCCGTGTGCCAAAAATAGGCCGGGGACACAGCTGCACCCAAAAATAACCACCCGAAGGCCTGGGCGCCAAGTACGTCCAGCGGAAAAAGGCCACAAAAACGGGTGGGCTATAGCCTTGCGGGGTGGGGCTGGCCGACTTCGTCCGCTGGACTCGGAATGGCGCGAGACATTGCGAGGCGCCTCCGAGTGCCAACAATAGGCCGTGGGCACAGCCGTGCCCAAAAATAACCGCCCGAAGGCCGGGGCGCAAATTTCGTCCAGCGGAAAAAGGCCACAAATACTGTGGGCTATAGCCTTGGGGGGTGGGGCTGGCCAACTTCGTCCGCCGGACTCGGAATGGCGCGAGACTTTGCTAGGAGCCTCCGTGCGCCATAAATAGGTCGCGGGCACTGCCGCGCCCAAAAATAACCGCCCGAAGGCCGGGGCGCCAAGTTCGTCCAGCGGAAAAAGGCCACAAAAACGGGTGGGCTATAGCCTTGGGGGGTGGGGCTAGCCGACTTCGTCCGCCGGACTCGGAATGGCGGGAGACATTGCGAGGCGCCTCCGTGTGCCAAAAATAGGACGTGGACACAGCCGTGCCCAAAAATAACCGCCCGAAGGCCTGGGCGCCAAGTTCATCCAGCGGAAAAAGGCCACAAAAACGGGTGGGCTATAGCCTTGGGGGGTGGGGCTGGCCGACTTCCTCCGCCGGACTCGGAATGGCGCGAGACATTACGAGGCGCCTCCGTGTGCCAAAAATAGGCCGTGGGAACAGCCGTGCCCAAAAATAACCGCCTGAAGGCCGGGGCG
The DNA here is from genome assembly GCA_034663535.1 of Citrus x limon. Classification (NCBI taxonomy): domain Eukaryota; kingdom Viridiplantae; phylum Streptophyta; class Magnoliopsida; order Sapindales; family Rutaceae; genus Citrus; species Citrus x limon. The sequence continues at coordinate 32,779,192 of CM067991.1, forward strand.
CAAAGTTCGTCCAGCAGAAAAAGGCCACAAATACTGTGGGCTATAGCCTTGGGGGGTGGGGCTGGCCCACTGCGTCCGCCAGACTCGGAAAGGCGCGAGACTTTGCGAGGCTCCTCCGTGTGCCAAAAATAGGCCGCGGACACAGCCGCGCCGAAAAATAACCGCCCGAAGGCCTGGGCGCCAAGTTCGTCCAGCGGAAAAAGGCCACAAAAACGGGTGGGCTATAGCCTTGGGGGGTGGGGCTGGCCCACTGCGTCCGCCAGACTCGGAATGGCGCGAGACTTTGCGAGGCTCCTCCGTGTGCCAAAAATAGGCCGCGGACACAGCCGCGCCTAAAAATAACCGCCCGAAGGCCGGGGCGCAAACTTCGTCCACCGGAAAAAGGCCACAAATACGGATGGACTATAGCCTTGGGGGGTGGGGCTGGCCAACTTCGTCCGCCGGACTCGGGATGGCGCGAATCTTTACGAGGCGCCTCCGTGTGCCAAAAATAGGCCGCGGCCACAGCCGCGCCCAAAAATAACCGCCCCAAGGCCGGGGCGCCAAGTTCGTCCAGCGCAAAAAGGCCACAAATACGGGTGGGCTATAGCATTGGGGGGTGGGGCTGGCCAACTACGTCCGCCGGACTCGGAATGGCGCGACACTTTGCGAGGCACCTCCGTGTACCAAAAATAGGCCGCGGGCTCAGCCGCGCCCAAAAATAACCGCCCGAAGGCCGGGGCGCCAAGTTCGTCCAGCGGAAAAAGGCCACAAATACGGGTGGGCTATAGCCTTGGGGGGTGGGGCTGGCCAACTTCGTCCGCCGGACTCGGAATGGCGCGAGACTTTGCTAGGCACCTCCGTGTACGAAACATAGGCCGCAGGCACAGACGCTCCCAAAAATAACCGCCCGAAGGCCAGGGCACCAAGTTCGTCCAACGGAAAAAGGCCACAAAAACGGGTGGGCTATAGCCTTGGGGGGTGGGGCTGGCCAAGTTCGTCCGCCGGACTCGGAATAGCGCGAGACTTTGCGAGGCGCCTCCGTGTGCCAAAAATTGGCTGCGGGTTCAGCCGCGCCCAAAAATAACCGCCCGAAGGCCGGGGCGCCGAGTTCGTCCAGCGGAAAAAGGCCACAAATACGGGTGGGCTATAGCCTTGGGGGGTGGGGCTGGCCAACTTCGTCCGCCGGACTCGGAATGGCGCGAGACTTTGCGAGGCACCTCCGTGTACCAAAAATAGGCCGCGGGCACAGACGCGCCCAAAAATAACAGCCCGAAGGCCGGGGCACCAAATTCGTCCAGCAGAAAAAGGCCACAAATACTGTGGGCTATAGCCTTGGGGGTTGGGGCTGGCCAACTTCGTCCGCCGGACACGGAATTGCGCGAGACTTTGGCAGGCGCCTCCGTGTGCCAAAAATAGGCCGCGGGCACAGCCGCGCCCAAAAATAACTGCCCGAAGGCCGGGGCGCCAAGTTCGTCCAGCGGCAAAAGGCCACAAAAACGGGTGGTCTATAGCCTTGGGGGGTGGGGCTGGCCAACTTCGTCCGCCGGACTCGGAATGGTGCGAGACTTTGCGAGGCACCTCCGTGTGCCAAAAATAGGCCGCGGTAACAGCCGCGCCCAAAAATAACTGCCCGAAGGACGGGGCGCCAAGTTCGTCCAGCGGAAAAAGGCCACAAAAACGGGTGGGCTATAGCCTTGGGGGGTGGGGCTGGTCGACTTCGTCCGCCGGACTCGGAATGGCGCGAGACATTGCGAGGCCCCTCCGTGTGCCAAAAATAGGCCACGGGCACAGACGCTCCCAAAAATAACAGCCCGAAGGCCGGGGCACCAAGTTCGTCCAGCAGAAAAAGGCCACAAATACTGTGGGCTATAGCCTTGGGGGTTGGGGCTGGCCAACTTCGTCCGCCGGACTCGGGATGGTGCGAGACTTTGCGAGGCGCCTCCGTGTGCCAAAAATAGGCCGCGGCCACAGCCGCGCCCAAAAATAACCGCCCCAAGGCCGGGGCGCCAAGTTCGTACAGCGCAAAAAGGCCACAAATACGGGTGGGCTATAGCATTGGGGGGTGGGGCTGGCCAACTACGTCCGCCGGACTCGGAATGGCGCGACACTTTGCGAGGCACCTCCGTGTACCAAAAATAGGCCGCGGGCTCAGCCGCGCCCAAAAATAACCGCCCGAAGGCCGGGGCGCCAAGTTCGTCCAGCGGAAAAAGGCCACAAATACGGGTGGGCTATAGCCTAGGGGGGTGGGGCTGGCCAACTTCGTCCGCCGGACTCGGAATGGCGCGAGACTTTGCTAGGCACCTCCGTGTACCAAAAATAGGCCGCGGGCACAGACGCGCCCAAAAATAACCGCCCGAAGGCCAGGGCACCAAGTTCGTCCAACGGAAAAAGGCCACAAAAACGGGTGGGCTATAGCCTTGGGGGGTGGGGCTGGCCAAGTTCGTCCGCCGGACTCGGAATAGCGCGATACTTTGCGAGGCGCCTCCGTGTGCCAAAAATAGGCTGCGGGTTCAGCCGCGCCCAAAAATAACCGCCCGAAGGCCGGGGCGCCGAGTTCGTCCAGCGGAAAAAGGCCACAAATACGGGTGGGCTATAGCCTTGGGGGGTGGGGCTGGCCAACTTCGTCCGCCGGACTCGGAATGGCGCGAGACTTTGCGAGGGACCTCCGTGTACCAAAAATTGACCGCGGGCACAGACGCGTCCAAAAATAACAGCCCGAAGGCCGGGGCGCAAACTTCGTCCAGCGGAAAAATGCCACAAATACGGATGGACTATAGCCTTGGGGGGTGGGGCTGGCCAACTTCGTCCGCCGGACTCGGAATGGCACGCGACATTGCGAGGCACCTCCGTGTACCAAAAATAGGCCGCGGGCACAGACGCGCCCAAAAATAACAGCCCGAAGGCCGGGGCACCAAGTTCGTCCAGCAGAAAAAGGCCACAAATACTGTGGGCTATAGCCTTGGGGGTTGGGGCTGGCCAACTTCGTCCGCCAGACTCGGAATGGCGCGAGACTTTGCGACACTCCTCCGTGTGCCAAAAATAGGCCGCGGACACAGCCGCGCCCAAAAATAACCGCCCGAAGGCCTGGGCGCCAAGTTCGTCGAGCGGAAAAAGGCCACAAAAACGGGTGGGCTATAGCCTTGGGGGGTGGGGCTGGCCAACTACGTCCGCCGGACTCGGAATGGCGCGACACTTTGCGAGGCACCTCCGTGTACCAAAAATAGGCCGCGGGCTCAGCCGCGCCCAAAAATAACCGCCCGAAGGCCGGGGCGCCAAGTTCGTCCAGCGGAAAAAGGCCACAAATACGGGTGGGCTATAGCCTAGGGGGGTGGGGCTGGCCAACTTCGTCCGCCGGACTCGGAATGGCGCGAGACTTTGCTAGGCACCTCCGTGTACCAAAAATAGGCCGCGGGCACAGACGCGCCCAAAAATAACCGCCCGAAGGCCAGGGCACCAAGTTCGTCCAACGGAAAAAGGCCACAAAAACGGGTGGGCTATAGCCTTGGGGGGTGGGGCTGGCCAAGTTCGTCCGCCGGACTCGGAATAGCGCGATACTTTGCGAGGCGCCTCCGTGTGCCAAAAATAGGCTGCGGGTTCAGCCGCGCCCAAAAATAACCGCCCGAAGGCCGGGGCGCCGAGTTCGTCCAGCGGAAAAAGGCCACAAATACGGGTGGGCTATAGCCTTGGGGGGTGGGGCTGGCCAACTTCGTCCGCCGGACTCGGAATGGTGCGAGACTTTGCGAGGCACCTCCGTGTGCCAAAAATAGGCCGCGGTAACAGCCGCGCCCAAAAATAACTGCCCGAAGGACGGGGCGCCAAGTTCGTCCAGCGGAAAAAGGCCACAAAAACGGGTGGGCTATAGCCTTGGGTGGTGGGGCTGGTCGACTTCGTCCGCCGGACTCGGAATGGCGCGAGACATTGCGAGGCCCCTCCGTGTGCCAAAAATAGGCCACGGGCACAGACGCTCCCAAAAATAACAGCCCGAAGGCCGGGGCACCAAGTTCGTCCAGCAGAAAAAGGCCACAAATACTGTGGGCTATAGCCTTGGGGGTTGGGGCTGGCCAACTTCGTCCGCCGGACTCGGGATGGTGCGAGACTTTGCGAGGCGCCTCCGTGTGCCAAAAATAGGCTGCGGCCACAGCCGCGCCCAAAAATAACCGCCCCAAGGCCGGGGCGCCAAGTTCGTACAGCGCAAAAAGGCCACAAATACGGGTGGGCTATAGCATTGGGGGGTGGGGCTGGCGAACTACGTCCGCCGGACTCGGAATGGCGCGACACTTTGCGAGGCACCTCCGTGTACCAAAAATAGGCCGCGGGCTCAGCCGCGCCCAAAAATAACCGCCCGAAGGCCGGGGCGCCAAGTTCGTCCAGCGGAAAAAGGCCACAAAAACGGGTGGGCTATAGCCTTGGGGGGTGGGGCTGGCTGACTTCGTCCGCCGGACTCGGAATGGCGCGAGACTTTGCGAGGTTCCTCCGTGTGCCAAAAATATGCCGCGGACGCAGCCGCGCCCAAAAATAACCGCCCGAAGCCTTGGGCGCCAAGTTCGTCCAGCGGAAAAAGGCCACAAAAACGGGTGGGCTATAGCCTTGGGGGGTGGGGCTGGTCGACTTCGTCCGCCGGACTCGGAATGGCGCGAGACATTGCGAGGCCCCTCCGTGTGCCAAAAATAGGCCACGGGCACAGCCGCACCCCAAAATAACCGCCCGAAGGCCTGGGCGCAATGTTCGTCCAGCGGAAAAAGGCCACAAATACGGATGGACTATAGCCTTGGGGGGTGGGGCTGGCCAACTTCGTCCGCCGGACTCGGAATGGCACGCGACATTGCGAGGCACCACCGTGTGCCAAAAATAGGCTACGGGCACAGCTGTGCCCAAAAATAACCGCCCGAAGGCCTGGGCGCCAAGTTCATCCAGAGGAAAAAGGCCACAAATACGGGTGGGCTATAGCCTAGGGGGGTGGGGCTGGCCAACTTCGTCCGCCGGACTCGGAATGGCGCGAGACTTTGCTAGGCACCTCCGTGTACCAAAAATAGGCCGCGGGCACAGACGCGCCCAAAAATAACCGCCCGAAGGCCAGGGCACCAAGTTCGTCCAACGGAAAAAGGCCACAAAAACGGGTGGGCTATAGCCTTGCGGGGTGGGGCTGGCCAAGTTCGTCCGCCGGACTCGGAATAGCGCGATACTTTGCGAGGCGCCTCCGTGTGCCAAAAATAGGCTGCGGGTTCAGCCGCGCCCAAAAATAACCGCCCGAAGGCCGGGGCGCCGAGTTCGTCCAGCGGAAAAAGGCCACAAATACGGGTGGGCTATAGCCTTGGGGGGTGGGGCTGGCCAACTTCGTCCGCCGGACTCGGAATGGCGCGAGACTTTGCGAGGGACCTCCGTGTACCAAAAATTGACCGCGGGCACAGACGCGTCCAAAAATAACAGCCCGAAGGCCGGGGCGCAAACTTCGTCCAGCGGAAAAATGCCACAAATACGGATGGACTATAGCCTTGGGGGGTGGGGCTGGCCAACTTCGTCCGCCGGACTCGGAATGGCACGCGACATTGCGAGGCACCTCCGTGTACCAAAAATAGGCCGCGGGCACAGACGCGCCCAAAAATAACAGCCCGAAGGCCGGGGCACCAAGTTCGTCCAGCAGAAAAAGGCCACAAATACTGTGGGCTATAGCCTTGGGGGTTGGGGCTGGCCAACTTCGTCCGCCAGACTCGGAATGGCGCGAGACTTTGCGACACTCCTCCGTGTGCCAAAAATAGGCCGCGGACACAGCCGCGCCCAAAAATAACCGCCCGAAGGCCTGGGCGCCAAGTTCGTCGAGCGGAAAAAGGCCACAAAAACGGGTGGGCTATAGCCTTGGGGGGTGGGGCTGGCCAACTACGTCCGCCGGACTCGGAATGGCGCGACACTTTGCGAGGCACCTCCGTGTACCAAAAATAGGCCGCGGGCTCAGCCGCGCCCAAAAATAACCGCCCGAAGGCCGGGGCGCCAAGTTCGTCCAGCGGAAAAAGGCCACAAATACGGGTGGGCTATAGCCTAGGGGGGTGGGGCTGGCCAACTTCGTCCGCCGGACTCGGAATGGCGCGAGACTTTGCTAGGCACCTCCGTGTACCAAAAATAGGCCGCGGGCACAGACGCGCCCAAAAATAACCGCCCGAAGGCCAGGGCACCAAGTTCGTCCAACGGAAAAAGGCCACAAAAACGGGTGGGCTATAGCCTTGGGGGGTGGGGCTGGCCAAGTTCGTCCGCCGGACTCGGAATAGCGCGATACTTTGCGAGGCGCCTCCGTGTGCCAAAAATAGGCTGCGGGTTCAGCCGCGCCCAAAAATAACCGCCCGAAGGCCGGGGCGCCGAGTTCGTCCAGCGGAAAAAGGCCACAAATACGGGTGGGCTATAGCCTTGGGGGGTGGGGCTGGCCAACTTCGTCCGCCGGACTCGGAATGGCGCGAGACTTTGCGAGGGACCTCCGTGTACCAAAAATTGACCGCGGGCACAGACGCGTCCAAAAATAACAGCCCGAAGGCCGGGGCGCAAACTTCGTCCAGCGGAAAAATGCCACAAATACGGATGGACTATAGCCTTGGGGGGTGGGGCTGGCCAACTTCGTCCGCCGGACTCGGAATGGCACGCGACATTGCGAGGCACCTCCGTGTACCAAAAATAGGCCGCGGGCACAGACGCGCCCAAAAATAACAGCCCGAAGGCCGGGGCACCAAGTTCGTCCAGCAGAAAAAGGCCACAAATACTGTGGGCTATAGCCTTGGGGGTTGGGGCTGGCCAACTTCGTCCGCCAGACTCGGAATGGCGCGAGACTTTGCGACACTCCTCCGTGTGCCAAAAATAGGCCGCGGACACAGCCGCGCCCAAAAATAACCGCCCGAAGGCCTGGGCGCCAAGTTCGTCCAGCGGAAAAAGGCCACAAAAACGGGTGGGCTATAGCCTTGGGGGGTGGGGCTGGCTGACTTCGTCCGCCGGACTCGGAATGGCGCGAGACTTTGCGAGGTTCCTCCGTGTGCCAAAAATATGCCGCGGACGCAGCCGCGCCCAAAAATAACCGCCCGAAGCCTTGGGCGCCAAGTTCGTCCAGCGGAAAAAGGCCACAAAAACGGGTGGGCTATAGCCTTGGGGGGTGGGGCTGGTCGACTTCGTCCGCCGGACTCGGAATGGCGCGAGACATTGCGAGGCCCCTCCGTGTGCCAAAAATAGGCCACGGGCACAGCCGCACCCAAAAATAACCGCCCGAAGGCCTGGGCGCAATGTTCGTCCAGCGGAAAAAGGCCACAAATACGGATGGACTATAGCCTTGGGGGGTGGGGCTGGCCAACTTCGTCCGCCGGACTCGGAATGGCACGCGACATTGCGAGGCACCACCGTGTGCCAAAAATAGGCTACGGGCACAGCTGTGCCCAAAAATAACCGCCCGAAGGCCTGGGCGCCAAGTTCATCCAGAGGAAAAAGGCCACAAAAACGGGTGGGTTATAGCCTTGGGGGGTGGGGCTGGCTGACTTCGTCCGCCGGACTCGGAATGGCGCGAGACTTTACGAGTTTCCTCCGTGTGCCAAAAATAGGCCGCGGACACAGCCGCGCCCAAAAATAACCGCCCGAAGGCCTGGGCGCCAAGTTCGTCCAGCGGAAAAAGGCCAGAAAAACGGGTGGGCTATAGCCTTGGGGGGTGGGGCTGGCCGACTTCGTCCGCCGGACTCGGAATGGCACGAGCCATTGCGAGGCACCTCCGTGTGCCAAAAATAGGCCGCGGGCACTGCCTTGCCCAAAAATAACCACCCGAAGGTCGGGGCGCAAACTTCGTCCAGCGGAAAAAGGCCACAAATACGGATGGACTATAGCCTTGGGGGGTGGGGCTGGCCAACTTCGTCCGCCGGACTCGGAATGGCACGCGACATTGCGAGGCACCTCCGTGTGCCAAAAATAGGCCGCGGGCACAGCCGTGCCCAAAAAAAAACCGCCCGAAGGCCGGGGCGCAAACTTCGTCTAGCGGAAAAAGGCCACAAATACGGATGGACTATAGCCTTGGGGGGTGGGGCTGGCCAACTACGTCCGCCGGACTCGGAATGGCGCGAGACTTTGCGAGGCACCTCCGTGTACCAAAAATAGAACGCGGGCTCAGCCACGCCCAAAAATAACCACCCGAAGGCCGGGGCGCCGAGTTCGTTCAGCGGAAAAAGGCCACAAATACGGGTGGGCTATAGCCTTGGGGGGTGGGGCTGGCCAACTTCGTCCGCCGGACTCGGAATGGCGCGAGACTTTGCGAGGCACCCTCGTGTACCAAAAATAGGCTGTGGGCACAGACGCGCCCAAAAATAACAGCCCGAAGGCCGGGGCACCAAGTTCGTCCAGCAGAAAAAGGCCACAAATACTGTGGGCTATAGCCTTGGGGGTTGGGGCTGGCCAACTTCGTCCGCCGGACTCGGAATGGCGCGAGACTTTGCGAGACTCCTCCGTGTGCCAAAAATAGGCCGCGGACACAGCCGCGCCCAAAAATAACCGCCCGAAGGCCTGGGCGCCAAGTTCGTCGAGCGGAAAAAGGCCACAAAAACGGGTGGGTTATAGCCTTGGGGGGTGGGGCTGGCTGACTTCGTCCGCCGGACTCGGAATGGCAAGAGACTTTGCGAGGTTCCTCCGTGTGCCAAAAATAGGCCGCGGACACAGCCGCACCCAAAAATAACCGCCCGAAGGCCTGGGCGCCAAGTTCGTCGAGCGGAAAAAGGCCACAAAAACGGTTGGGCTATAGCCTTGGGGGGTGGGGCTGGCCAACTACGTCCGCCGGACTCCGAATGGCGCGAGACTTTACGAGGCACCTCCGTGTGCCAAAAATAGGCCGTGGGCACAGCCGCGCCCAAAAATAACAGCCCGAAGGCCGGGGCACCAAGTTCGTCCAGCAGAAAAAGGCCACAAATACTGTGGGCTATAGCCTTGGGGGTTGGGGCTGGCCAACTTCGTCCGCCGGACTCGGAATGGCACGAGACTTTGCGAGGTTCCTCCGTGTGCCAAAAATAGGCCGCGGACACAGCCGCGCCCAAAAATAACCGCCCGAAGGCCTGGGCGCCAAGTTCGTCCAGCGGAAAAAGGCCAGAAAAACGGGTGGGCTATAGCCTTGGGGGGTGGGGCTGGCCGACTTCGTCCGCCGGACTCGGAATGGCACGAGCCATTGCGAGGCACCTCCGTGTGCCAAAAATAGGCCGCGGGCACTGCCTTGCCCAAAAATAACCACCCGAAGGCCGGGGCGCAAACTTCATCCAGCAGAAAAAGGCCACAAATACGGATGGACTATAGCCTTGGGGGGTGGGGCTGGCCAACTTCGTCCGCCGGACTCGGAATGGCACGCGACATTGCGAGGCACCTCCGTGTGCCAAAAATAGGCCGCGGGCACAGCCGTGCCCAAAAATAACCGCCCGAAGGCCGGGGCGCAAACTTCGTCTAGCGGAAAAAGGCCACAAATACGGATGGCCTATAGCCTTGGGGGGTGGGGCTGGCCAACTACGTCCGCCGGACTCGGAATGGCGCGAGACTTTGCGAGGCACCTCCGTGTACCAAAAATAGAACGCGGGCTCAGCCACGCCCAAAAATAACTGCCCGAAGGCCGGGGCGCCGAGTTCGTTCAGCGGAAAAAGGCCACAAATACGGGTGGGCTATAGCCTTGGGGGGTGGGGCAGGCCAACTTCGTCCGCCGTACTCGGAATGGCGCGAGACTTTGCGAGGAACCTCTGTGTACCAAAACTAGAACGCGGGCTCAGCCACGCCCAAAAATAACCGCCCGAAGGCCGGGGCGCCGAGTTCGTTCAGCGGAAAAAGGCCACAAATACGGGTGGGCTATAGCCTTGGGGGGTGGGGCTGGCCAACTTCGTCCGCCGGACTCGGAATGGCGCGAGACTTTGCGAGGCACCTCCGTGTACCAAAAATAGGCCGCGGGCACAGACGCGACCAAAAATATAAAGCCCGAAGGCCGGGGCACCAAGTTCGTCCAGCAGAAAAAGGCCACAAATACTATGGGCTATAGCCTTGGGGGTTGGGGCTGGCCAACTTCGTCCGCCGGACTCGGAATGGCGCGAGACTTTGCGAGACTCCTCCGTGTGCCAAAAATAGGCCGCGGACACAGCCGCGCCCAAAAATAACCGCCCGAAGGCCTGGGCGCCAAGTTCGTCGAGCGGAAAAAGGCCACAAAAACGGGTGGGTTATAGCCTTGGGGGGTGGGGCTGGCTGACTTCGTCCGCCGGACTCGGAATGGCACGAGACTTTGCGAGGTTCCTCCGTGTGCCAAAAATAGGCCGCGGACACAGCCGCACCCAAAAATAACCGCCCGAAGGCCTGGGCGCCAAGTTCGTCCAGCGGAAAAAGGCCAGAAAAACGGGTGGGCTATAGCCTTGGGGGGTGGGGCTGGCCGACTTCGTCCGCCGGACTCGGAATGGCACGAGCCATTGCGAGGCACCTCCGTGTACCAAAAATTGGCCGCGGGCACTGCCTTGCCCAAAAATAACCACCCGAAGGCCGGGGCGCAAACTTCGTCCAGCAGAAAAAGGCCACAAATACGGATGGCCTATAGCCTTGGGGGGTGGGGCTGGCCAACTACGTCCGCCGGACTCGGAATGGCGCGAGACTTTGCGAGGCACCTCCGTGTACCAAAAATAGAATGCGGGCTCAGCCACGCACAAAAATAACCGCCCGAAGGCCGGGGCGCCGAGTTCGTTCAGCGGAAAAAGGCCACAAATACGGGTGGGCTATAGCCTTGGGGGGTGGGGCAGGCCAACTTCGTCCGCCGGACTCGGAATGGTGCGAGACTTTGCGAGGCACCTCCGTGTACCAAAAATAGAACGCGGGCTCAGCCACGCCCAAAAATAACCGCCCGAAGGCCGGGGCGCCGAGTTCGTTCAGCGGAAAAAGGCCACAAATACGGGTGGGCTATAGCCTTGGGGGGTGGGGCTGGCCAACTTCGTCCGCCGGACTCGGAATGGCGCGAGACTTTGCGAGGCACCTCCGTGTACCAAAAATAGGCCGCGGGCACAGACGCGCCCAAAAATAACAGCCCGAAGGCCGGGGCACCAAGTTCGTCCAGCGGAAAAAGGCCACAAAAACGGGTGGGCTATAGCCTTGGGGGGTGGGGCTGGCCAACTTCGTCTGCCGGACTCGGAATAGCACGAGACTTTGCGAGGCACCTCCATGTGCCAAAAATATGCCGCGGGCATAGCCGCGCCCAAAAATAACCACCCGAAGGCCGGCGCGCCAAGTTCGTCCAGCGGAAAAAGGCCACAATAACGGGTGGGCTATTGCCTTGGGGGGTGGGGCTTGCCAACTTCGTCCGCCGGACTCGGAATGGCACGAGACTTTGCGAGGCGTCTCCGTGTACCAAAAATAGGCCGCGTGCTCAGCCGCGCCCTAAAATAACCGCCCGAAGGCCGGGGCGCCGAGTCTGTCCAGCGGAAAAAGGCCACAAAAACGGGTGGGCTATAGCCTTGGGGGGTGGGGCTGGCCAACTTCGTCCGCCGGACTCGGAATGGCACGAAACTTTGCGAGGCTCCTCCGTGTGCCAAAAATAGGCCGCGGACACAGCCGCGCCCAAAAATAACCGCCCGAACGCCGGGGCGCCAAGTTCGTCCAGCGGAAAAAGGCCAAAAAAACGGGTGGCCTATAGCCTTGGGGGGTGGGGCTGGCCAACTTCGTCCGCCGGACTCGGAATGACGCGAGACTTTGCGAGGCGCCTCCGTGTGCCAAAAATAGGCCGCGGGTACAGCCGTGCCCAAAAATAACCGCCCGAACGCTGGGGCGAAAAGTTCGTCCAGCGGAAAAAGGCCACAAATACGGATGGACTATAGCCTTGGGGTGTGGGGCTGGCCAACTTCGTCCGCCGGACTCGGGATGGCGCGAGACTTTACGAGGCACCTCCGTGTGCCAAAAATAGGTCGCGGGCACAGCCGCGCCCAAAAATAACAGCCCAAAGGCCGGGGCGCCAAGTTCGTCCAGCGGAAAAAGGCCACAAATACGGGTGGGATATAGCCTTGGGGGGTGGGGCTGGCCAACTACGTCCGCCGGACTCGGAATGGCTCGAGACTTTGCGAGGTGCCTCCGTTTGCCAAAAATAGGCTGCGGGCACATCCGCGCGGCGCCTCCGTGTGCCAAAAATAGGCCGCGGGCACAGCCGCGCCCAAAAATAACCGCCCGAAGGCCGGGGCGCCAAGTTCGTCCAGCGGAAAAAGGCCACAAAAACGGGTGGGCTATTGCCTTGGGGGGTGGGGCTGGCCCACTTCGTCCGCCGGACTCGGAATGGCACGAGACTTTGCGAGGCGCCTCCGTGTGCCAAAAATAGGCCGCGGGCTCAGCCGCGCCCAAAAATAACCGCCCGAAGGCCGGTGCGCCGAGTCCGTCCAGCGGAAAAAGGCCACAAAAACGGGTGGGCTATAGCCTTGGGGGGTGGGGCTGGCCAACTTCGTCCGCCGGACTCGAAATGGCATGAGACTTTGCGAGGCGCCTCCGTTCACCAAAAATAGACCGCGGGCACAGCCGTGCCCAAAAATAACCGCCCGAAGGCCGGGGCGCAAAGTAAGTCCAGCGGAAAAAGGCCAAAAAAACGGGTGGCCTATAGCCTAGGGAGGTGGGGCTGGCCAACTTCGTCCGCCGGACTCGGGATGGCGCGAGACTTTGCGAGGCGCCTCCGTGTGCCAAAAATAGGCCGCGGGCACAGCCGCGCCCAAAAATAACCGCCCCATGGCCGGGGCGCCAAGTTCATCCAGCGGAAAAAGGCCACAAATACGGTTGGGCTATAGCCTTGGGGGGTGGGGCTGGCCAACTACGTCCGCCGGACTCCGAATGGCGCGAGACTTTACGAGGCACCTCCGTGTGCCAAAAATAGGCCGTGGGCACAGCCGCGCCCAAAAATAACGGCCCGAAGGCCGGGGCACCAAGTTCGTCCAGCGGAAAAAGGCCACAAAAAAGGGTGGGCTATAGCCTTGGGGGGTGGGGCTGGCCGACTTCGTCCGCCGTACTCGGAATGGCGCGACACTTTGCGAGGCTCCTCCGTGTACCAAAAATAGGCCGCGGACACAGCCGCGCCCAAAAATAACCGCCCGAAGACCTGGGCGCCAAGTTCGTCCAGCGGAAAAATGCCACAAAAACGGGTGGGCTATAGCCTTGGGGGTGGGGCTGGCCGACTTCGTCCGCCGGACTCGGAATGGCGCGAGACATTGCGAGGGGCCTCCGTGCGCCAAAAATAGGTCGCGGGCACTGCCGCGCCCAAAAATAACAGGCCGAAGGCCGGGGCGCCAAGTTCGTCCAGCGGAAAAAGGCCACAAAAACGGGTTGGCTATAGCCTTGGGTGGTGGGGCTGGCCAACTTCGTCCGCCGGACTCGGGATGGAGGGAGACTTTGCGAGGCGCCTCCGTGTGCCAAAAATAGGCCGCAGGCACAGCCGCGCCCAAAAATAACCGCCCCAAGGCCGGGGCGCCAAGTTCCTCCAGCGGAAATAGGCCACAAATGCGGGTGGGCTATAGCCTTGGGGGGTGGGGATGGCAAACTACGTCCGCCGGACTCGGGATGGCGCGAGACTTTGTGAGGCGCCTCCGTGTGCCAAAAATAGGCAGCGGACACAGCCGCGCCCAAAAATAATCACCCGAAGGCCGGGTCGCCAAGTTCGTCCAGCGCAAAAAGGCCACAAAAACGGGTGGGCTATAGTCTTAGGGTGTGGGGCTGGCCAACTTCGTACGCCGGACTCGGGATGGCGCGAGACTTTGCGAGGCGCCTCCGTGTGCCAAAAATAGGCCGCGGGCAAAGCCGCGCCCAAAAATTACCGCCCAAAGGCCGGGGCGCCAAGTTCATCCAGTGGAAAAAGGCCACAAAAACGGGTGGGCTATAGCCTTGGGGGGTGGGGCTGGTCAACTTCGTCCGCCGGACTCGGAATGGCACGAGACTTTGCGAGGCGCCTCTGTGTGCCAAAAATAGGCCCTGGGCTCAGCCGCGCCCAAAAATAACTGCCCAAAGGCCGGGGCGCCGAGTTCGTCCAGCGGAAAAATGCCACAAATGCGGGTGGGCTATAGCCTTGGGGGGTGGGGATGGCAAACTACGTCCGCCGGACTCGGAATGGCGCGAGATTTTGCGAGGCACCTCCGTGTACCAAAAATAGGCCGTGGGCACAGCCGCGCCCAAAAAATAACAGCCCGAAGGCCGGGGCACCAAGTTCATCCAGCGGAAAAAGGCCACAAAAACGGGTGGGCGATAGCCTTAGGGGGTGGGGCTGGCCAACTTCGTCCGCCGGACTCGGAATAGCACGAGACTTTGCGAGGTGCCTCCGTGTGCCAAAAATAGGCCGTGGGCTCAGCCGTGCCCAAAAATAACTGCCCGAAGGCCGGGGCGCCGAGTTCGTCCAGCGGAAAAAGGCCACAAAAACGGGTGGGCTATAGCCTTGGGGGGTGGGGCTGGCCGACTTCGTCCGCCGGACTCGGAATGGCGCGACACTTTGCGAGGCTCCTCCGTGTGCCAAAAATAGGCCGCGGACACAGCCGCGCCAAAAAATAACCGCCCGAAGGCCTGGGCGCCAAGTTCGTCCAGCGGAAAAAGGCCACAAAAACGGGTGGGCTATAGCCTTGGGGGTGGGGCTGGCCGACTTCGTCCGCCGGACTCGGAATGGCGCGAGACATTGCGAAGGGCCTCCGTGCGCCAAAAATAGGTCGCGGGCACTGCCGCGCCCAAAAATAACCGGCCGAAGGCCGGGGCGCCAAGTTCGTCCAGCGGAAAAAGGCCACAAATACGGGTGGGCTATAGCCTTGGGGGGTGGGGCTGGCCAACTTCGTCCGCCGGACTCGGAATGGCGCGCGACTTTACGAGGCGCCTCCGTGTGCCAAAAATAGGCAGCGGACACAGCCACGCCCAAAAATAACCACCCGAAGGCCGGGTCGCCAAGTTCGTCCAGCGCAAAAAGGCCACAAAAACGGGTGGGCTATAGCCTTGGGGGTGGGGCTGGCCGACTTCGTCCGCCGGACTCGGAATGGCGCGAGACATTGCGAAGGGCCTCCGTGCGCCAAAAATAGGTCGCGGGCACTGCCGCGCCCAAAAATAACCGGCCGAAGGCCGGGGCGCCAAGTTCGTCCAGCGGAAAAAGGCCACAAATACGGGTGGGCTATAGCCTTGGGGGGTGGGGCTGGCCAACTTCGTCCGCCGGACTCGGAATGGCGCGCGACTTTACGAGGCGCCTCCGTGTGCCAAAAATAGGCAGCGGACACAGCCACGCCCAAAAATAACCACCCGAAGGCCGGGTCGCCAAGTTCGTCCAGCGGAAAAAGGCCACAAAAACGGGTGGGCGATAGCCTTAGGGGGTGGGGCTGGCCAACTTCGTCCGCCGGACTCGGAATAGCACGAGACTTTGCGAGGTGCCTCCGTGTGCCAAAAATAGGCCGTGGGCTCAGCCGTGCCCAAAAATAACTGCCCGAAGGCCGGGGCGCCGAGTTCGTCCAGCGGAAAAAGGCCACAAAAACGGGTGGGCTATAGCCTTGGGGGGTGGGGCTGGCCGACTTCGTCCGCCGGACTCGGAATGGCGCGACACTTTGCGAGGCTCCTCCGTGTGCCAAAAATAGGCCGCGGACACAGCCGCGCCCAAAAATAACCGCCCGAAGGCCTGGGCGCCAAGTTCGTCCAGCGGAAAAAGGCCACAAAAACGGGTGGGCTATAGCCTTGGGGGTGGGGCTGGCCGACTTCGTCCGCCGGACTCGGAATGGCGCGAGACATTGCGAAGGGCCTCCGTGCGCCAAAAATAGGTCGCGGGCACTGCCGCGCCCAAAAATAACCGGCCGAAGGCCGGGGCGCCAAGTTCGTCCAGCGGAAAAAGGCCACAAAAACGGGTTGGCTATAGCCTTGGGTGGTGGGGCTGGCCAACTTCGTCCGCCGGACTCGGAATGGCACGAGACTTTGCGAGGCGCCTCTGTGTGCCAAAAATAGGCCCTGGGCTCAGCCGCGCCCAAAAATAACTGCCCAAAGGCCGGGGCGCCGAGTTCGTCCAGCGGAAAAAGGCCACAAATACGGGTGGGCTATAGCCTTGGGGGGTGGGGCTGGCCAACTTCGTCCGCCGGACTCGGAATGGCGCGAGATTTTGCGAGGCACCTCCGTGTACCAAAAATAGGCCGCGGGCACAGCCGCGCCCAAAAATAACAGCCCGAAGGCCGGGGCACCAAGTTTATCCAGCGGAAAAAGGCCACAAAAACGGGGTGGGCGATAGCCTTGGGGGGTGGGGCTGGCCAACTTCGTCCGCCGGACTCGGAATAGCGCGAGACTTTGCGAGGTGCCTCCGTGTGCCAAAAATAGGCCGCGGGCATAGCCGCTCCCAAAAATAACCGCCCAAAGGCCGGGGCGCTGAGTCCGTCCAGCGGAAAAAGGCCACAAAAACGGGAGGGCTATAGCCTTGGGGGGTGGGGCTGGCCAACTTCGTCCGCCGGACTCGGAATGGCGCGAGATTTTGCGAGGCACCTCCGTGTACCAAAAATAGGCCGTGGGCACAGCCGCGCCCAAAAAATAACAGCCCGAAGGCCGGGGCACCAAGTTCATCCAGCGGAAAAAGGCCACAAAAACGGGTGGGCGATAGCCTTAGGGGGTGGGGCTGGCCAACTTCGTCCGCCGGACTCGGAATAGCACGAGACTTTGCGAGGTGCCTCCGTGTGCCAAAAATAGGCCGTGGGCTCAGCCGTGCCCAAAAATAACTGCCCGAAGGCCGGGCCGCCGAGTTCGTCCAGCGGAAAAAGGCCACAAATACGGGTGGGCTATAGCCTTGGGGGGTGGGGCTGGCCAACTTCGTCCGCCGGACTCGGAATGGCGCGCGACTTTACGAGGCGCCTCCGTGTGCCAAAAATAGGCAGCGGACACAGCCACGCCCAAAAATAACCACCCGAAGGCCGGGTCGCCAAGTTCGTCCAGCGCAAAAAGGCCACAAAAACGGGTGGGCTATAGTCTTAGGGTGTGGGGCTGGCCAACTTCGTACGCCGGACTCGGGATGGCGTGAGACTTTGCGAGGCGCCTCCGTGTGCCAAAAATAGGCCGCGGGCAAAGCCGCGCCCAAAAATAACCGCCCAAAGGCCGGGGCGCCAAGTTCATCCAGCGGAAAAAGGCCACAAAAACGGGTGGGCTATAGCCTTGGGGGGTGGGGCTGGCCGACTTCGTCCGCCGGACTCGGAATGGCGCGAGACATTGCGAGGCACCTCCGTGCGCCAAAAATAGGTCGCGGGCATGGCCGCGCCCAAAAATAACCGCCCGAAGGCCGGGGCGCCAAGTTCGTCCAGCGGAAAAAGGCCACAAAAACGGGTTGGCTATAGCCTTGGGTGGTGGGGCTGGCCAACTTCGTCCGCCGGACTCGGGATGGAGAGAGACTTTGCGAGGCGCCTCCGTGTGCCAAAAATAGGCCGCGGGCACAGCCGCGCCCAAAAATAACCGCCCCAAGGCCGGGGCGCCAAGTTCCTCCAGCGGAAATAGGCCACAAATGCGGGTGGGCGATAGCCTTGGGGGGTGGGGATGGCAAACTACGTCCGCCGGACTCGGAATGGCGCGAGACTTTGCGAGGCACCTCCGTGTGCCAAAAATAGGCCGCGGGCTCAGCCGCGCCCAAAAATAACCGCCCGAAGGCCGGTGCGCCGAGTCCGTCCAGCGGAAAAAGGCCACAAAAACGGGTGGGCTATAGCCTTGGGGGGTGGGGCTGGCCAACTTCGTCCGCCGGACTCGGAATGGCGCGAGACTTTGCGAGGCGCCTCCGTGCACCAAAAATAGGCCGCGGGCACAGCCGTGCCCAAAAATAACCGCCCGAAGGCCGGGGCGCAAAGTAAGTCCAGCGGAAAAAGGCCAAAAAAACGGGTGGCCTATAGCCTTGGGGGGTGGGGCTGGCCAACTTCGTCCGCCGGACTCGGGATGGCGCGAGACTTTGCGAGGCACCTCCGTGTGCCAAAAATAGGCCGCGGGCACAGCCGCGCCCAAAAATAACCGCCCCATGGCCGGGGCGCCAAGTTCATCCAGCGGAAAAAGGCCACAAATACGGTTGGGCTATAGCCTTGGGGGGTGGGGCTGGCCAACTACGTCCGCCGGACTCCGAATGGCGCGAGACTTTACGAGGCACCTCCGTGTGCCAAAAATAGGCCGCGGGCACAGCCGCGCCCAAAAATAACCGCCCGAAGGCCGGGGCGCCAAGTTCGTCCAGCGGAAAAAGGCCACAAAAAAGGGTGGGCTATAGCCTTGGGGGGTGGGGCTGGCCGACTTCGTCCGCCGGACTCGGAATGGCGCGACACTTTGCGAGGCTCCTCCGTGTGCCAAAAATAGGCCGCGGACACAGCCGCGCCCAAAAATAACCGCCCGAAGGCCTGGGCGCCAAGTTCGTCCAGCGGAAAAAGGCCACAAAAACGGGTGGGCTATAGCCTTGGGGGTGGGGCTGGCCGACTTCGTCCGCCGGACTCGGAATGGCGCGAGACATTGCGAGGGGCCTCCGTGCGCCAAAAATAGGTCGCGGGCACTGCCGCGCCCAAAAATAACCGGCCGAAGGCCGGGGCGCCAAGTTCGTCCAGCGGAAAAAGGCCACAAAAACGGGTTGGCTATAGCCTTGGGTGGTGGGGCTGGCCAACTTCGTCCGCCGGACTCGGGATGGAGCGAGACTTTGCGAGGCGCCTCCGTGTGCCAAAAATAGGCCGCGGGCACAGCCGCACCCAAAAATAACCGCCCCAAGGCCGGGGCGCCAAGTTCCTCCAGCGGAAATAGGCCACAAATGCGGGTGGGCTATAGCCTTGGGGGGTGGGGATGGCAAACTACGTCCGCCGGACTCGGGATGGCGCGAGACTTTGTGAGGCCCCTCCGTGTGCCAAAAATAGGCCGCGGGCACAGCCGCGCCCAAAAATAACAGCCCGAAGGCCGGGGCACCAAGTTCATCCAGCGGAAAAAGGCCACAAAAACGGGTGGGCGATAGCCTTGGGGGGTGGGGCTGGCCAACTTCGTCCGCCGGACTCGGAATAGCACGAGACTTTGCGAGGCGCCTCCGTGTGCCAAAAATAGGCCGCGGGCACAGCCGCGCCCAAAAATAACCGCCCGAAGGCCGGGGCGCCAAGTTCGTCCAGCGGAAAAAGGCCACAAAAAAGGGTGGGCTATAGCCTTGGGGGGTGGGGCTGGCCAACTTCGTCCGCCGGACTCGGAATGGCGCGACACTATGCGAGGCTCCTCCGTGTGCCAAAAATAGGCCGCGGGCACAGCCGCGCCCAAAAATAACCGCCCCAAGGCCGGGGCGCCAAGTTCGTCCAGCGGAAAACGGCCACAAATACGGGTGGACTATAGCCTTGGGGGGTGGGGCTGGCCAACTTCGTCCGCTGGACTCGGAATGGCGCACGACTTTGCGAGGCGCCTCCGTGTGCCAAAAATAGGCAGCGGACACAGCCGCGCCCAAAAATAACCACCCGAAGGCCGGGTCGCCAAGTTCGTCCAGCGGAAAAAGGCCACAAATACGGGTGGGCTATAGCCTTGGGGGGTGGGGCTGGCCCACTTCGTCCGCCGGACTCGGAATGGCGTGAGACTTTGCGAGGCACCTCCGTGTACCAAAAATAGGCCGCGGGCACAGCCGCGCCCAAAAATAACAGCCCGAAGGCCGGGGCACCAAGTTCATCCAGCGGAAAAAGATCACAAAAACGGGTGGGCGATAGCCTTGGGGGGTGGGGCTGGCCAACTTCGTCCGCCGGACTCGGAATAGCGCGAGACTTTGCGAGGTGCCTCCGTGTACCAAAAATAGGCCGTGGGCATAGCCGCTCCCAAAAATAACCGCCCGAAGGCCGGGGCGCCGAGTCCGTCCAGCGGAAAAAGGCCACAAATACGGATGGACTATAGCCTTGAGGGGTGGGGCTCGCCAACTTCGTCCGCCGGACTCGGGATGGCGCGAGACTTTGCAAGGTGCCTCCGTGTGCCAAAAATAGGCCGCGGACACAGCCGCGCCCAAAAATAACCGCCCCAAGGCCGGGGCGCCAAGTTCGTCCAGCGGAAAAAGGCCACAAATACGGGTGGGCTATAGCCTTGGGGGGTGGGGCTGGCCAACTACGTCCGCCGGACTCGGAATGGCACGAGACTTTGCGAGGCTCCTCCGTGTGCCAAAAATAGGGCGGGGGAACAGCCGTACCCAAAAATAACTGCCCGAAGGCCGGGTCGCAAAGTTCGTCAAGCAGAAAAAGGCCACAAATACTGTGGGCTATAGCCTTGGGGGGTGGGGCTGGCCAACTTCGTCCGCCGGACTCGGAATGGCGCGAGACTTTGTGAGGCTCCTCCGTGTGCCAAAAATAGGCCGCGGACACAGCCGCGCCCAAAAATAACCGCCCGAAGGCCTGGGCGCCAAATTCGTCCAGCGGAAAAAGGCCACAAAAACGGGTGGGCTATAGCCTTGGGGGGTGGGGCTGGCCGACTTCGTCCGCCGGACTCGGAATGGTACGAGACATTGCGAGGGGCCTCCGTGGGCCAAAAATAGGTCGCGGACACTGCCGGTCCCAAAAATAACCGCCCAAAGGCCGGGGCGCCAAGTTCGTCCAGCGGAAAAAGGCCACAAAAACGGGTTGGCTGTAGCCTTGGGGGGTGGGGCTGGCCAACTTCGTCCGCCGGACTCGGGATGGCGCGAGACTTTGCGAGGCGCCTCCGTGTGCCAAAAATAGGCCACGGGCACAGCCGCGCCTAAAAATAACCGTCCCAAGGCCGGGGCGCCAAGTTCGTCCAGCGGAAATAGGCCACAAATACGGGTGGGCTATAGCCTTGGGGGGTGGGGATGGCAAACTACGTCCGCCGGACTCGGAATGGCGCGAGACTTTGTGAGGCTCCTCCGTGTGCCAAAAATAGGCCGCGGACACAGCCGCGCCCAAAACTAACCGCCCGAAGGCCTGGGCGCCAAGTTCGTCCAGCGGAAAAAGGCCACAAAAAAGGGTGGGCTATAGCCTTGGGGGGTGGGGCTGGCCAACTTCGTCCGCCGGACTCGGAATAGGACGAGACTTTGCGAGGCGCCTCCGTGTGCCAAAAATAGGCCGCGGGCACAGCCGCGCCCAAAAATAACCGCCCGAAGGCCGGGGCGCCAAGTTCGTCCAGCGGAAAAAGGCCACAAAAAAGGGTGGGCTATAGCCTTGGGGGGTGGGGCTGGCCAACTTCGTCCGCCGGACTCGGAATGGCGCGACACTATGCGAGGCTCCTCCGTGTGCCAAAAATAGGCCGCGGGCACAGCCGCGCCCAAAAATAACCGCCCCAAGGCCGGGGCGCCAAGTTCGTCCAGCGGAAAACGGCCACAAATACGGGTGGACTGTAGCCTTGGGGGGTGGGGCTGGCCAACTTCGTCCGCTGGACTCGGAATGGCGCGCGACTTTGCGAGGCGCCTCCGTGTGCCAAAAATAGGCAGCGGACACAGCCGCGCCCAAAAATAACCACCCGAAGGCCGGGTCGCCAAGTTCGTCCAGCGGAAAAAGGCCACAAAAAAGGGTGGGCGATAGCCTTGGGGGGTGGGGCTGGCCAACTTCGTCCGCCGGACTCGGAATAGCACGAGACTTTGCGAGGCGCCTCCGTGTGCCAAAAATAGGCCGCGGGCACAGCCGCGCCCAAAAATAACCGCCCGAAGGCCGGGGCGCCAAGTTCGTCCAGCGGAAAAAGGCCACAAAAAAGGGTGGGCTATAGCCTTGGGGGGTGGGGCTGGCCAACTTCGTCCGCCGGACTCGGAATGGCGCGACACTATGCGAGGCTCCTCCGTGTGCCAAAAATAGGCCGCGGGCACAGCCGCGCCCAAAAATAACCGCCCCAAGGCCGGGGCGCCAAGTTCGTCCAGCGGAAAACGGCCACAAATACGGGTGGACTATAGCCTTGGGGGGTGGGGCTGGCCAACTTCGTCCGCTGGACTCGGAATGGCGCGCGACTTTGCGAGGCGCCTCCGTGTGCCAAAAATAGGCAGCGGACACAGCCGCGCCCAAAAATAACCACCCGAAGGCCGGGTCGCCAAGTTCGTCCAGCGGAAAAAGGCCACAAATACGGGTGGGCTATAGCCTTGGGGGGTGGGGCTGGCCAACTTCGTCCGCCGGACTCGGAATGGCGTGAGACTTTGCGAGGCACCTCCGTGTACCAAAAATAGGCCGCGGGCACAGCCGCGCCCAAAAATAACAGCCCGAAGGCCGGGGCACCAAGTTCATCCAGCGGAAAAAGATCACAAAAACGGGTGGGCGATAGCCTTGGGGGGTGGGGCTGGCCAACTTCGTCCGCCGGACTCGGAATAGCGCGAGACTTTGCGAGGTGCCTCCGTGTACCAAAAATAGGCCGTGGGCATAGCCGCTCCCAAAAATAACCGCCCGAAGGCCGGGGCGCCGAGTCCGTCCAGCGGAAAAAGGCCACAAATACGGATGGACTATAGCCTTGAGGGGTGGGGCTCGCCAACTTCGTCCGCCGGACTGGGGATGGCGCGAGACTTTGCAAGGTGCCTCCGTGTGCCAAAAATAGGCCGCGGGCACAGCCGCGCCCAAAAATAACCGCCCCAAGGCCGGGGCGCCAAGTTCGTCCAGCGGAAAAAGGCCACAAATACGGGTGGGCTATAGCCTTGGGGGGTGGGGCTGGCCAACTTCGTCTGCCGGACTCGGAATGGCGCGAGACTTTGTGAGGCTCCTCCGTGTGCCAAAAATAGGCCGCGGACACAGCCGCGCCCAAAAATAACCGCCCGAAGGCCTGGGCGCCAAATTCGTCCAGCGGAAAAAGGCCACAAAAACGGGTGGGCTATAGCCTTGGGGGGTGGGGCTGGCCGACTTCGTCCGCCGGACTCGGAATGGTACGAGACATTGCGAGGGGCCTCCGTGGGCCAAAAATAGGTCGCGGACACTGCCGGTCCCAAAAATAACCGCCCAAAGGCCGGGGCGCCAAGTTCGTCCAGCGGAAAAAGGCCACAAAAACGGGTTGGCTGTAGCCTTGGGGGGTGGGGCTGGCCAACTTCGTCCGCCGGACTCGGGATGGCGCGAGACTTTGCGAGGCGCCTCCGTGTGCCAAAAATAGGCCACGGGCACAGCCGCGCCTAAAAATAACCGTCCCAAGGCCGGGGCGCCAAGTTCGTCCAGCGGAAATAGGCCACAAATACGGGTGGGCTATAGCCTTGGGGGGTGGGGATGGCAAACTACGTCCGCCGGACTCGGAATGGCGCGAGACTTTGCGAGGCCCCTCCGTGTGCAAAAAATAGGCCGCGGGCACACCCGCGCCCAAAAATAACCGCGAGAAGGCCGGGGCGCCAAGTTCGTCCAGCGGAAAACGGCCACTAATACGGGTGGACTATAGCCTTGGGGGGTGGAGCTGGCCAACTTCGTCCACCGGACTCGGAATGGCACGAGACTTTGCGAGGCGCCTCCGTGTGCCAAAAATAGGCCATGGGCTCAGCCGCGCCCAAAAATAACCCCCCAAAGGCCGGGGCGCCGAGTTCTTCCAGCGGAAAAAGGCCACAAATACGGGTGGGCTATAGCCTTGGGGGGTGGGGCTGGCCAACTACGTCCGCCGGACTCGGAATGGCGCGAGACTTTGCGAGGCACCTCCGTGTACCAAAAATAGGCCGCGGGCACAGACGCGCCCAAAAATAACCGCGAGAAGGCCGGGGCACCAAGTTCGTCCAGCGGAAAAAGGCCATAAAAACGGGTGGGCTATTGCCTAGGGGGGTGGGGCTGGCCAACTTCGTCCGCCGGACTCGGAATGGCACGAGACTTTGCGAGGCGCCTCCGTGTGCCAAAAATAGGCCGCGGGCGCAGCCGTGCCCAAAAATAACCACCCGAAGGCCAGGGCATAAAGTTCATCCTGCGGAAAAAGGCCACAAATACGGGTGGGCTATAGCCTTGGGGGGTGGGGCTGGCCAACTTCGTCCGCCCGACTCGGGATGGCGCGAGACTTTGCGAGGAGCCTCCGTGTGCCAACCATAGGCCGCGGGCACAGCCGCGCCCAAAAATAACCGCGAGAAGGCCGGGGCGCCAAGTTCGTCCAGCGGAAAACGGCCACAAATACGGGTGGACTATAGCCTTGGGGGGTGGGGCTGGCCAACTTCGTCCGCCGGATTCGGAATGGCGCGCGACTTTGCGAGGCGCGTCCGTGTGCCAAAAATAGGCCGCATGCACAGCTGCGCCCAAAAATAATCGCCCGAAGGCCGGGGCGCCAAGTTCGTCCAGCGGAAAAAGGCCACAAAAACGGGTGGGCTATAGCCTTAGGGGGTGGTGCTGGCCAACTTCGTACCCCGGACTCGGGATGGCGCGAGACTTTGTGAGGCGCCTCCGTGTGCCAAAAATTGGCCGCGGGCTCAGCCGCGCCCAAAAAGAACCGCCCCAAGGCCGGGGCGCCAAGTTCGTCCAGCGGAAAAAGGCCACAAAAACGGGTGGGCTATAGCCTTGGGGGGTGGTGCGGGCCAACTTCGTCCGCCGGACTCGGGATGGCGCGAGACTTTGTGAGGCGCCTCCGTGTGCAGAAAATAGGCCGCGGGCTCAGTCGCGCCCAAAAATAACCGCCCCAAGGCCGGGGCGCCAAGTTCGTCCGGCGGAAAAAGGCCACAAATACGGCTGGGCTATAGCCTTGGGGGGTGGGGCTGGCCAACTTCGTCCGCCAGACTCAGAATGGCGCGAGACTTTGCGAGAAGCCTCCGTGTGCAGAAAATAGGCCGCGGGCACAGCCGCGCCCAAAAATAACCGCCCGAAGGCCTGGGCGCCAAGTTCGTCCAGCGGAAAAAGGCCACAAATACGGGTGGGCTATAGCCTTGGGGGGTGGGGCTGGCCAACTTCGTCCGCCGGACTCGGTATGGCACGAGACTTTGCGAGGGGCCTCCGTGTGCCAAAAATAGGCCGCGGGCTCAGCCGCGCCCAAAAATAACCGCCCGAAGGCCTGGGCGCCAAGTTCGTCCAGCGGAAAAAGGCCACAAAAACGGGTGGGCTATAGCCTTGGGGGGTGGGGCTGGCCAACTTCGTCCGCCGGACTCGGAATGGTACGAGACATTGCAAGGGGCCTCCGTGCGCCAAAAATAGGCCGCGGGCACAGCCGCGCCCAAAAATAGCCGCCCGAAGGCCTGGGCGCCAAGTTCTTCCAGCGGAAAAAGGCCACAAAAATGGGTGGGCTATAGCCTTGGGGGGTGGGGCTGGCCGACTTCGTCCGCCGGACTCGGAATGGTACGAGACATTGCAAGGGGCCTCCGTGCGCCAAAAATAGGTCGCGGGCACTGCCGGTCCCAAAAATAACCACCCGAAGGCCGGGGCGCAAAGTTCGTCCAGCGGAAAAAGGCCACAAATACGGATGGACTATAGCCTTGGGGGGTGGGGCTGGCCAACTTCGTCCGCCGGACTCGGGATGGCGTGAGACTTTGCGAGGTGCCTCCGTGTGCCAAAAAAAGGCCGCGGGCACAGCCGCGCCCAAAAATAACCGCCCCAAGGCCGGGGCGCCAAGTTCGTCCAGCGGAAAAAGGCCACAAATACGGGTGGGCTATAGCCTTGAGGGGTGGGGCTGGCCAACTTCGTCCGCCGGACTCGGAATGGCACGAGAGTTTGCGAGGCGCCTCCGTGTGCCAAAAATAGGCTGCGGCCTCAGCCGCGCCCAAAAATAACCGCCCGAAGGCTGGGGCGCCGAGTTCGTCCAGCGGAAAAAGGCCACAAATACGGGTGGGCTATAGCCTTGGGGGGTGGGGCTGGCCAACTTCGTCCGCCGGACTCGGAATGGCGCGAGACTTTGCGAGGCAGCTCCGTGTACCAAAAATAGGCCGCGGGCACAGACGCGCCCAAAAATAACAGCCCGAAGGCCGGGGCACCAAGTTCGTCCAGCGAAAAAAGGCCACAAAAACGGGTGGGCTATAGCCTTGGGGGGTGGGGCTGGCCAACTTCGTCCGCCGCACTCGGAATGGCGTGAGACTTTGCGAGGTGCCTCCGTGTGCCAAAAATAGGCCGCGGGCACAGCCGTGCCCAAAAATAACCGCCCGAAGGCCAGGGCGCAAAGTTCGTCCAGTGGAAAAAGGCCACAAAAACGGATGGACTATAGCCTTGGGTGGTGGGGCTGGCCAACTTCGTCCGCCGCACTCAGAATGGCACGAGACTTTGCGAGGCGCCTCCGTGTGCCAAAAATAGGCCGCGGGCTTAGCCGCGCCCAAAAATAACCGCTCGAAGGCCGGGGCGCTGAGTCCGTCCAGCGGAAAAAGGCCACAAAAACGGGTGGGCTATAGCCTTGGGGGGTGGGGCTGGCCAACTTCGTCCGCCGGACTCGGAATGGCGTGAGACTTTGCGAGGCGCCTCCGTGTGCCAAAAATAGGCCGCGGGCACAGCCGTGCCCAAAAATAACCGCCCCAAGGCCGGGGCGCCAAGTTCGTCCAGCGGAAAAAGGCCACAAATACGGGTGGGCTATAGCCTTGGGGGGTGGGGCTGGCCAACTTCGTCCGCCGGACTCGGAATGGTGCGAGACTTTGCGAGACACCGCCGTTTGCCAAAAATAGGCCGCGGGAACAGCCGCGCCCAAAAATAACCGCCCGAAGGCCGGGGCGCCAAGTTCGTCCAGCGGAAAAAGGCCACAAAAACGGGTGGGCTATAGCCTTGGGGGGTTGGGTTGGCCAACTTCGTCCGCCAGACTCGGAATGGCGCGATACTCTGCGAGGCGCCTCCGTATGCCAAAAATAGGCCGCGGGCACAGCCTCGCCCAAAAATAACCCCCCGAAGGCCGGGGCGCCAAGGTCGTCCAGCGGAAAAAGGCCACAAAAACGGGTGGGCTATAGCCTTGGGGGGTGGGGCTGGCCAACTTCGTCCGCCGGGCTCGGAATGGCGCGAGACTTTGCGAGGCACCTCCGTGTACCAAAAATAGGCCGCGGGCACAGACGCGCCCAAAAATAACCGCGAGAAGGCCGGGGCACCAAGTTCGTCCAGCGGAAAAAGGCCATAAAAACGGGTGGGCTATTGCCTAGGGGGGTGGGGCTGGCCAACTTCGTCCGCCGGACTCGGAATGGCACGAGACTTTGCGAGGCGCCTCCGTGTGCCAAAAATAGGCCGCGGGCTCAGCCACACGCAAAAATAACCGCCCGAAGGCCGGGGCGCCGAGTCCGTCCAGCGGAAAAAGGCCACAAAAACGGGTGGGCTATAGCCTTGGGGGGTGGGGCTGGCCAACTTCGTCCGCCGGACTCGGAATGGCGCGAGACTTTGCGAGGCGCCTCCGTGTGCCAAAAATAGGCCGCGGGCGCAGCCGTGCCCAAAAATAACCACCCGAAGGCCAGGGCGTAAAGTTCATCCTGCGGAAAAAGGCCACAAATACGGGTGGGCTATAGCCTTGGGGGGTGGGGCTGGCCAACTTCGTCCGCCCGACTCGGGATGGCGCGAGACTTTGCGAGGAGCCTCCGTGTGCCAACCATAGGCCGCGGGCACAGCCGCGCCCAAAAATAACCGCGAGAAGGCCGGGGCGCCAAGTTCGTCCAGCGGAAAACGGCCACAAATACGGGTGGACTATAGCCTTGGGGGGTGGGGCTGGCCAACTTCGTCCGCCGGATTCGGAATGGCGCGCGACTTTGCGAGGCGCGTCCGTGTGCCAAAAATAGGCCGCATGCACAGCTGCGCCCAAAAATAATCGCCCGAAGGCCGGGGCGCCAAGTTCGTCCAGCGGAAAAAGGCCACAAAAACGGGTGGGCTATAGCCTTAGGGGGTGGTGCTGGCCAACTTCGTACCCCGGACTCGGGATGGCGCGAGACTTTGTGAGGCGCCTCCGTGTGCCAAAAATTGGCCGCGGGCTCAGCCGCGCCCAAAAAGAACCGCCCCAAGGCCGGGGCGCCAAGTTCGTCCAGCGGAAAAAGGCCACAAAAACGGGTGGGCTATAGCCTTGGGGGGTGGTGCTGGCCAACTTCGTCCGCCGGACTCGGGATGGCGCGAGACTTTGTGAGGCGCCTCCGTGTGCAGAAAATAGGCCGCGGGCTCAGTCGCGCCCAAAAATAACCGCCCCAAGGCCGGGGCGCCAAGTTCGTCCGGCGGAAAAAGGCCACAAATACGGCTGGGCTATAGCCTTGGGGGGTGGGGCTGGCCAACTTCGTCCGCCAGACTCAGAATGGCGCGAGACTTTGCGAGAAGCCTCCGTGTGCAGAAAATAGGCCGCGGGCACAGCCGCGCCCAAAAATAACCGCCCGAAGGCCTGGGCGCCAAGTTCGTCCAGCGGAAAAAGGCCACAAATACGGGTGGGCTATAGCCTTGGGGGGTGGGGCTGGCCAACTTCGTCCGCCGGACTCGGTATGGCACGAGACTTTGCGAGGGGCCTCCGTGTGCCAAAAATAGGCCGCGGGCTCAGCCGCGCCCAAAAATAACCGCCCGAAGGCCTGGGCGCCAAGTTCGTCCAGCGGAAAAAGGCCACAAAAACGGGTGGGCTATAGCCTTGGGGGGTGGGGCTGGCCAACTTCGTCCGCCGGACTCGGAATGGTACGAGACATTGCAAGGGGCCTCCGTGCGCCAAAAATAGGCCGCGGGCACAGCCGCGCCCAAAAATAGCCGCCCGAAGGCCTGGGCGCCAAGTTCGTCCAGCGGAAAAAGGCCACAAAAATGGGTGGGCTATAGCCTTGGGGGGTGGGGCTGGCCGACTTCGTCCGCCGGACTCGGAATGGTACGAGACATTGCAAGGGGCCTCCGTGCGCCAAAAATAGGTCGCGGGCACTGCCGGTCCCAAAAATAACCACCCGAAGGCCGGGGCGCAAAGTTCGTCCAGCGGAAAAAGGCCACAAATACGGATGGACTATAGCCTTGGGGGGTGGGGCTGGCCAACTTCGTCCGCCGGACTCGGGATGGCGTGAGACTTTGCGAGGTGCCTCCGTGTGCCAAAAAAAGGCCGCGGGCACAGCCGCGCCCAAAAATAACCGCCCCAAGGCCGGGGCGCCAAGTTCGTCCAGCGGAAAAAGGCCACAAATACGGGTGGGCTATAGCCTTGAGGGGTGGGGCTGGCCAACTTCGTCCGCCGGACTCGGAATGGCACGAGAGTTTGCGAGGCACCTCCGTGTGCCAAAAATAGGCTGCGGCCTCAGCCGCGCCCAAAAATAACCGCCCGAAGGCTGGGGCGCCGAGTTCGTCCAGCGGAAAAAGGCCACAAATACGGGTGGGCTATAGCCTTGGGGGGTGGGGCTGGCCAACTTCGTCCGCCGGACTCGGAATGGCGCGAGACTTTGCGAGGCAGCTCCGTGTACCAAAAATAGGCCGCGGGCACAGACGCGCCCAAAAATAACAGCCCGAAGGCCGGGGCACCAAGTTCGTCCAGCGAAAAAAGGCCACAAAAACGGGTGGGCTATAGCCTTGGGGGGTGGGGCTGGCCGACTTCGTCCGCCGCACTCGGAATGGCGTGAGACTTTGCGAGGTGCCTCCGTGTGCCAAAAATAGGCCGCGGGCACAGCCGTGCCCAAAAATAACCGCCCGAAGGCCAGGGCGCAAAGTTCGTCCAGTGGAAAAAGGCCACAAAAACGGATGGACTATAGCCTTGGGTGGTGGGGCTGGCCAACTTCGTCCGCCGCACTCAGAATGGCACGAGACTTTGCGAGGCGCCTCCGTGTGCCAAAAATAGGCCGCGGGCTTAGCCGCGCCCAAAAATAACCGCTCGAAGGCCGGGGCGCTGAGTCCGTCCAGCGGAAAAAGGCCACAAAAACGGGTGGGCTATAGCCTTGGGGGGTGGGGCTGGCCAACTTCGTCCGCCGGACTCGGAATGGCGTGAGACTTTGCGAGGCGCCTCCGTGTGCCAAAAATAGGCCGCGGGCACAGCCGTGCCCAAAAATAACCGCCCCAAGGCCGGGGCGCCAAGTTCGTCCAGCGGAAAAAGGCCACAAATACGGGTGGGCTATAGCCTTGGGGGGTGGGGCTGGCCAACTTCGTCCGCCGGACTCGGAATGGTGCGAGACTTTGCGAGACACCGCCGTTTGCCAAAAATAGGCCGCGGGAACAGCCGCGCCCAAAAATAGCTCCCCGAAGGCCGGGGCGCCAAGTTCGTCCAGCGGAAAAAGGCCACAAAAACGGGTGGGCTATAGCCTTGGGGGGTTGGGTTGGCCAACTTCGTCCGCCAGACTCGGAATGGCGCGATACTCTGCGAGGCGCCTCCGTATGCCAAAAATAGGCCGCGGGCACAGCCTCGCCCAAAAATAACCCCCCGAAGGCCGGGGCGCCAAGGTCGTCCAGCGGAAAAAGGCCACAAAAACGGGTGGGCTATAGCCTTGGGGGGTGGGGCTGGCCAACTTCGTCCGCCGGGCTCGGAATGGCGCGAGACTTTGCGCGGCACCTCCGTGTGCCAAAAATAGGCCGCGGGGACAGCCGTGCATAAAAATAACCGCCCGAAGGCCGGGGCGCCAAGTTCGTCCAGCGGAAAAAGGCAACAATTACGGGTGGGCTATAGCCTTGGGGGGTGGGGCTGGCCAACTTCGTCCGCCGGGCTCGGAATGGCGCAATACTTTGCGAGGCGCCTCCGTATGCCAAAAATAGGCCGCGGGCACAGCCTCGCCCAAAAATAACCCCCCGAAGGCCGGGGCGCCAAGTTCGTCCAGCGGAAAAAGGCCACAAAAACAGGTTGGCTATAGCCTTGGGGGGTGGGGCTGGCCAACTTCGTCCGCCGGACTCGGAATGGCGCGATACTTTGCGAGCCGCCTCCGTGTGCCAAAAATAGGACGCGGGCATAGCCTAGCCCAAAAGTAACCCCCCGAAGGTCGGGGCGCCAAGGTCGTCCAGCGGAAAAAGGCCACAAAAACAGGTGGGCTATAGCCTTGGGGGGTGGGGCTGGCCAACTTCGTCCGCCGGACACGGAATGGCGCGAGACTTTGTGAGGCACCTCCGTGTGCCAAAAATAGGCCGAGGGCACAGCCGCCCCCAAAAATAACTGCCCGAAGGCCGGGGCGCCAAGTTCGTCCAGCGGAAAAAGCCACAAAAACGGGTGGGCTATAGCCTTGGGGGGTGGGGCTGGCCAACTTCGTCCGCCGGGCTCGGAATGGCGCGAGACTTTGCGAGGCACCTCCGTGTGCCAAAAATAGGCCGCGGGCACAGCCGCGCCCGAAAATAACCTCCCGAAGGCCGGGGCGCAAAGTTCGTGCAGCGGAAAAAGGCCACAAAAACGGGTGGGTTATAGCCTTGGGGGGTGGGGCTGGCGAACTTCGTCCGCCGGACACGGAATGTTGCGAGACTTTGCGAGCTGCCTCCATGTGCCAAAAATAGGCCGCGGGCAAACCCGCGACCAAAAATAACCGCCCGAAGGCCGGGGTGCCAAGTTCCTCCAGCGGAAAAAGACCACAAAAACGGGTGGGCTATAGCCATGGGGGGTGGGGCTGGCCAACTTCATCCGCCGGACTCATAATGGCGCGAGCCTTTGCGAGGCGCCTCCGTGTGCCAAAAATAGGCTGCGGGCTCAGCCGCACCCAAAAATAACCGCCCGAAGGCCGGGGCGCCAAGGTCGTCCAGCGGAAAAAGGCCACAAAAACAGGTGGGCTATAGCCTTGGGGGGTGGGGCTGGCCAACTTCGTCCGCCAGACTTGGAATGGCGCGAGACTTCGCGAGGCACCTCCGTGTGCCAAAAATAGGCTGCGGGCACAGCCGCACCCAAAAATAACCGCCCGAAGGCCAGGGCGCGAAGTTCGTCCAGCGGAAAAAGGCCACAAATACTGGTGGGCTATAGCCTTGGGGGGTGGGGCTGGCCAACTTCGTCCGCCGGACTCGGAATGGTGCGAGACTTTGCGAGACACCTCCGTTTGCCAAAAATAGGCCGCGGGAACAGCCGCGCCCAAAAATAGCTCCCCGAAGGCCGGGGCGCCAAGTTCGTCCAGCGGAAAAAGGCCACAAAAACGGGTGGGCTATAGCCTTGGGGGGTGGGGCTGGCCAACTTCATCCGCCGGACTCATAATGGCGCGAGCCTTTGCGAGGCGCCTCCGTGTGCCCAAAATAGGCCACGGGCACAGCCGCGCCCAAAAATAACCGCCCGAAGGCCATTGCGCCAAGTTCGTCCAGCGGAAAAAGGCCACAAATACGGGTGGGCTATAGCCTTGGGGGGTGGGGCTGGCCAACTTCGTCCGCCGGACTCGGAATGGTACGAGACTTTGCGAGGCACCTCCGTTTGCCAAAAATAGGCCGCGGGCACAGCCGCGCCCAAAAATAACCGCCCGAAGGCCGGGGCGCCAAGTTCGTCCAGCGGAAAAAGGCCACAAAAACGGGTGGGCTATAGCATTGGGGGGTGGGCCTGGCCGACTTCGTCCGCCGGACTCGGAATGGCGTGAGACTTTGCGAGGCACCTCCGTGGGCCAAAAATAGGCCGCGGGCAGAGCCGCGCCCAAAAATAACGGCCCGAAGGCCGGGGCGCCAAGTTCGTCGAGCGGAAAAAGGCCACAAAAACGGGTGGGCTATAGCCTTGGGGGGTTGGGCTGGCCAACTTCGTCCGCCAGACTCGGAATGGCGCGATACTTTGCGAGGCGCCTCCGTATGCCAAAAATAGGCCGCGGGCACAGCCTCGCCCAAAAATAACCCTTCGAAGGGCGGGCCGCCAAGGTCGTCCAGCGGAAAAAGGCCACAAAAACGGGTGGGCTATAGCCTTGGGGGGTGGGGCTGGCCCACTTCGTCCGCCGGACTCATAATGGCGCGAGCCTTTGCGAGGCGCCTCCGTGTGCCCAAAATAGGCCACGGGCACAGCCGCGCCCAAAAATAACCGCCCGAAGGCCGGGGCGCCAAGTTCGTCCAGCAGAAAAAGGCCACAAAAACGGGTGGGCCATAGCCTTGGGGGGGTGGGGCTGGCCAACTTCGTCCGCCGGGCTCGGAATGGCTCGAGACTTTGCGAGGCACCTCCGTGTGCGAAAAATAGACTGCGCGCACAGCCGCGCCGAAAAATAACCGCCCGAAGGCCATTGCGCCAAGTTCGTCCAGCGGAAAAAGGCCACAAATACGGGTGGGCTATAGCCTTGGGGGGTGGGGCTGGCCAACTTCGTCCGCCGGACTCGGAATGGCGCGAGACTTTGCGCGGCACCTCCGTGTACCAAAAATAGGCCGCGGGGACAGCAGCGCATAAAAATAACCGCCCGAAGGCCGGGGCGCCAAGTTCGTCCAGCGGAAAAAGGCCACAATTACGGGTGGGCTATAGCCTTGGGGGGTGAGGCTGGCCAACTTCGTCCGCCGGACGTGGAATGGCGCGAGACTTTGTGAGGCACCTCCGTGTGCCAAAAATAGGCCGCGGGCACAGCCGCCCCCAAAAATAACCGCCCGAAGGCCGGGGCGCCAAGTTCGTCCAGCGGAAAAAGCCACAAAAACGGGTGGGCTATAGCCTTGGGGGGTGGGGCTGGCCAACTTCGTCCGCCGGGCTCGGAATGGCGCGAGACTTTGCGAGGCGCCTCCGTATGCCAAAAATAGGCCGCGGGCACAGCCGCGCCCAAAAATAACCGCCCGAAGGCCGGGGCGCCAAGTTCCTCCAGCGGAAAAAGGCCAAAAAAACGGGTGGGCTATAGCCTTGGGGGGTGGGGCTGGCCCACTTCGTCCGCCAGGCTCGCAATGGCGCGAGACTTTGCGAGGCACCTCCGTGTGCCAAAAGTAGGCCGCGGGGACAGTCGCGCATAAAAATAACCGACCGAAGGCCGGGGCGCCAAGTTCGTCCAGCTGAAAAAGGCCACAAATACGGGTGGGCTATAGCCTTGGGGGTTGGGGCGGGCCAACTTCGTCCGCCGGACTCGGAATGGCGCGAGACTTTGTGAGGCACCTCCGTGGGCCAAAAATAGGCCGCGGGCAGAGCCGCGCCCAAAAATAACAGCCCGAAGGCCGGGGCGCCATGTTCGTCCAGCGGAAAAAGGCCACAAAAACGGGTGGGCTATAGCCCTGGGGGGTGGGGCTGGCCAACTTCGTCCGCCAGACTCGGAATGGCGCGAGACTTTGTGAGGCACCTCCGTGTGCCAAAAATAGGCCGTGGGCACAGCCGTCCCCAAAAATAACCGCCCAAAGGCCTTGGCGGCAAGTTCGTCCAGCGGAAAAAGCCACAAAAACGGGTGGGCTATAGCCTTGGGGGATGGGGCTGGCCGACTTCGTCCGCCAGGCTCGCAATGGCGCGAGCCTTTGCGAGGCACCTCCGTGTGCCGAAAATAGGCCGCGGGGACAGTCGCGCATAACAATAACCGCCTGAAGGCCGGGGCGCGAAGTTCATCCAACGGAAAAAGGCCACAAATACGGGTGGGCTATAGCCTTGGGGGGTGGGGCTGGCCAACTTCGTCCGCCGGACTCGGAATGGTACGAGACTTTGCGAGGCACCTCCGTTTGCCAAAAATAGGCCGTGGGCACAGCCGCGCCCAAAAATAACGGCCCGAAGGCCGGGGCGTCAAGTTCCTCCAGCGGAAAAAGGCCACAAAAACGGGTGGGCTATAGCCTTGGGGGGTTGGGCTGGCCAACTTCGTCCGCCAGACTCGGAATGGCGCGATACTTTGCGAGGCGCCTCCGTATGCCAAAAATAGGCCGCGGGCACAGCCTCGCCCAAAAATAACCCTTCGAAGGGCGGGCCGCCAAGGTCGTCCAGCGGAAAAAGGCCACAAAAACGGGTGGGCTATAGCCTTGGGGGGTGGGGCTGGCCGACTTCGTCCGCCGGGCTCGGAATGGCGCGAGACTTTGCGCGGCACCTCCGTGTACCAAAAATAGGCCGCGGGGACAGCCGCGCATAAAAATAACCGCCCGAAGGCCGGGGCGCCAAGTTCGTCCAGCGGAAAAAGGCCACAATTACGGGTGGGCTATAGCCTTGGGGGGTGAGGCTGGCCAACTTCGTCCGCCGGACTTGGAATGGCGCGAGACTTTGTGAGGCACCTCCGTGTGCCAAAAATAGGCCGCGGGCACAGGCGCCCCCAAAAATAACCGCCCGAAGGCCGGGGCGCCAAGTTCGTCCAGCGGAAAAAGCCACAAAAACGGGTGGGCTATAGCCTTGGGGGGT
Organism: Citrus x limon; assembly: GCA_034663535.1. NCBI lineage: Eukaryota > Viridiplantae > Streptophyta > Magnoliopsida > Sapindales > Rutaceae > Citrus > Citrus x limon. Next base: position 32,814,031 of record CM067991.1, read on the forward strand.
GGGGCTGGCCAACTTTGTCCGCCGGGCTCGGAATGGCGCGAGACTTTGCGAGGCGCCTCCGTATGCCAAAAATAGGCCGCGGGCACAGCCGCGCCCAAAAATAACCGCCCGAAGGCCGGGTCGCCAAGTTCCTCCAGCGGAAAAAGGCCACAAAAACGGGTGGGCTATAGCCTTGGGGGGTGGGGCTGGCCAACTTCGTCCGCCAGGCTCGCAATGGCGCGAGACTTTGCGAGGCACCTCCATGTGCCAAAAATACGCCGCGGGGACAGTCGCGCATAAAAATAACCGACCGAAGGCCGGGGCGCCAAGTTCGTCCAGCTGAAAAAGGCCACAAATAAGGGTGGGCTATAGCCTTGGGGGGTGGGGCGGGCCAACTTCGTCCTCCGGACTCGGAATGGCGCGAGACTTTGTGAGGCACCTCCGTGGGCCAAAAATAAGCCGCGGGCAGAGCCGCGCCCACAAATAACAGCCCGAAGGCCGGGGCGCCATGTTCGTCCAGCGGAAAAAGGCCACAAATACGGGTGGGCTATAGCCTTGGGGGGTGGGGCTGGCCAACTTCGTCCGCCGGACTCGGAATGGCGCGAGACTTCGCGAGGCGCCTCCGTGTGCCAAAAATAGGCCGCGGGCACAGCCGCGCCCAAAAATAACCACCCGAAGGACGGGGCTCCAAGTTCGTCCAGCGGAAAAAGGCCACAACAACGGGTGGGCTATAGCCTTGCGGGGTGGGGCTGGCCAACTTCGTCCGCCGGACTCGGAATGGCGCGAGACTTTGCGAGGCGTCTCCGTGTGCAAAAAATAGGCAGCGGGCACAGCCGCGCATAAAAATAACCGCCCGAAGGCCGGGGCGCCAAGTTCGTCCAGCGGAAAAAGGCCACAAAAACGGGTGGGCTATAGCCTTGGGGGGTGCGGCTGGCCAACTTCGTCCGCCGGACTCGGAATGGCGCGAGACTTTGCGACGCCCCTCCTTGTACCAAAAATAGGCCGCGGGCACAGCCGCGCCCAAAAATAACCGCCCGAAGGCCGGGGCGCCAAGTTCGTCCAGCGGAAAAAGGCCACAAATACGGGTGGGCTATAGCCTTGGGGGGTGAGGCTGGCCTACTTCGTCCGCCGGACTCGCAATGGCGTGAGACTTTGTGAGGCACCTCCGTGTGCCAAAAATAGGCCGCGGGCACAGTCGGCCCCAAAAATAACCGCCCGAAGGCCGGGGCGCCAAGTTCGTCCAGCGGAAAAAGCCACAAAAACGGGTGGGCTATAGCCTTGGGGGGTGGGGCTGGCCAACTTCATCCGCCGAACTCGGAATGGCGCGAGACTTTGCGAGGCAACTCCGTGTGCGAAAAATAGGCCGCGGGGACAGCCGCGCATAAAAATAACCGCCCGAAGGCCGGGGCGCGAAGTTCGTCCAGCGGAAAAAGGCCACAAATACGGGTGGGCTATAGCCTTGGGGGGTGGGGCTGGCCAACTTTCTCCGCCGGACTCGGAATGGCGCGAGACTTTGCGAGGTACCTCCGTGTGCCAAAAATAGGCCGCGGGGACAGCCGCGCATAAAGATAACCGCCCGAAGGCCGGGGCGCCAAGTTCGTCCACGGGAAAAACGCCACAAAAACGGGTGGGCTATAGCCTTGGGGGGTGGGGCTGGCCCACTTCGTCCGCCGGATTCGGAATGGCGTGAGACTTTGCGAGGCGCCACCGTGTGCCAAAAAAAGGCCGCCGGCACAGCCGCGCCCAAAAATAACCTCCCGAAGGCCGGGGCACCATGTTCGTCCATCGGAAAAAGGCCACAAAAAGGGGTGGGCTGTAGCCTTGGGGGGTGGGGCTGGCCCACTTCGTCCGCCGGATTCGGAATGGCGTGAGACTTTGCGAGGCGCATCCGTGTGCCAAAAATAGGCCGACGGCACAGCCGCTCCCAAAAATAACCTCCCGAAGGCCGGGGCGCGAAGTTCGTCCAGCGGAAAAAGGCCACAAAAACGGGTGGGCTATAGCCTTGGGGGGTGGGGCTGGCCAACTTCGTCCGCCGGACTCGGAATGGCGCGAGACTTTGTGCGGCACCTCCGTGGGCCAAAAATAGGCCGCGGGCTGAGCCGCGCCCAAAAATAACAGCCCGAAGGCCGGGGCGCCATGTTCGTCCAGCGGAAAAAGGCCACAAAAACGGGTGGGCTATAGCCTTGGGGGGTGGGGCTGGCCAACTTCTTCCGCCGGGCTCGGAATGGCTCGAGACTTTGCGAGGCACCTCCGTGTACGAAAAATAGACTGCGGTCACAGCCGCGCCGAAAAATAACCGCCCGAAGGCCGGGGCGCCAAGTTCGTCCAGCGGAAAAAGGCCACAAAAACGGGTGGGCTATAGCCTTGGGGGGTGGGGCTGGCCAACTTCGTCCGCCGGACTCGGAATGGCGCGAGATTTTGCGAGGTGCCTCCGTGTGCCAAAAATAGGCCGCGGGCACAGCCGCGCCCAAAAATAACCGCCCGAAGGCCGGGGCGCCAAGTTCGTCCAGCGTAAAAAGGCCACAAATACGGGTGGGCTATAGCCTTGGGGGGTGGGGCTGGCCAACTTCGTCCGCCGGACTTGGAATGGCGCGAGACTTTGCGAGGCGCCTCCGTGTGCCAAAAATAGGCCGCGGGCACAGCCGCGCCCAAAAATAACCACCCGAAGGACGGGGCGCCAAGTTCGTCCAGCGGAAAAAGGCCACAACAACGGGTGGGCTATAGCCTTGCGGGGTGGGGCTGGCCCACTTCGTCCGCCGGACTCGGAATGGCGCGAGACTTTGCGAGGCGTCTCCGTGTGCAAAAAATAGGCTGCGGGCACAGCCGCGCCCAAAAATAACCGCCCGAAGGCCGGGGCACCATGTTCGTCCATCGGAAAAAGGGCACAAAAAGGGGTGGGCTATAGCCTTGGGGTGTGGGGCTGGCCAACTTCGTCCGCCGGAATCGGAATGGCGCGAGACTTAGTGAGGCACCTCCGTGTGCCAAAAATAGGCCGCGGGCACAGCCACGCCCAAAAATAACCGCCCGAAGGCCGGGTCGCCAAGTTCGTCCAGCGGCAAAAGGTCACAAAAACGGGTGGGCTATAGCCTTGGGGGGTGGGGCTGGCCAACTTCGTCCGCCGGACTCGGAATGGCGCGAGATTTTGCGAGGTGCCTCCGTGTGTCAAAAATAGGCCGCGGGCACAGCCGCGCCCAAAAATAACCGCCCGAAGGCCGGGGCGCCAAGTTCGTCCAGCGTAAAAAGGCCACAAATACGGGTGGGCTATAGCCTTGGGGGGTGGGGCTGGCCAACTTCGTCCGCCGGACTCGGAATGGCGCGAGACTTTGCGAGGCGCGTCCATGTGCTAAAAATAGGCCGCGGGCACAGCCGCGCCAAAAAATAACCGCCCAATGGCCGGGGCGCCAAGTTCGTCCCGTGGAAAAAGGCCACAAAAACGGGTGGGCGATAGCCTTGGGGGGTGGGGCTGGCCAACTTCGTCCGCCGGACTCGGAATGGTGCGAGACTTTGCGAGGCGCCTCCGTGGGCCAAAAATAGGCTGCGGGCACAGCCGCAATAAAAAATAACTGCACGAAGGCCGGGGCACCATGTTCGTCCAGCGGAAAAAGGCCACAAAAAGGGGTGGGCTATAGCCTTGGGGGGTGGGGCTGGCCAACTTCGTCCGCCGGACTCGGAATGGCGCGAGACTTTGCGAGGCGCCCCCGTGTACCAAAAATAGGCCGCGGGCACAGCCATGCCCAAAAATAACTGCCCGAAGGCCGGGGCGCCATGTTCGTCCAGCGGAAAAAGGCCACAAAAACGGGTGGGCTATAGCCTTGCGGGGTGGGGCTGGCCAACTTTCCCCGCCGGACTCGGAATGGCACGAGACTTTGTGAGGTGCCTCCGTGTGCCAAAAATAGGCCGCGGGCACAGCCGCGCCCAAAAATAACCGCCCGAAGGACGGGACGCAAAGTTCGTCCAGCGGAAAAAGGCCACAAAAACGGGTGGGCTATAGCGTTGCGGGGTGGGGCTGGCAAACTTCGTCCGCCGGACTCGGAATGGCGTGAGACTTTGCGAGGTGCCTCCGTGTGCCAAAAATAGGCCGCGGGCACAGCCACGCCCAAAAATAACCGCCCGAAGGCTGGGGCGCCAAGTTCGTCCAGCGGAAAAAGGCCACAAATACGGGTGGGCTATAGCCTTGGGGAGTGGGGCCGGCCCACTTCGTCCGCCGGACTCGGAATGGCGCGAGACTTTGCGAGGCGCCTCCGTGTGCCAAAAATAGGCCGCGGGCACAGCCGCGCCCAAAAATAACCGCCCGAAGGATGGGGCGCCAAGTTCGTCCAGCGGAGAAAGGCCACAAAAACGGGTGGGCTATAGCCTTGCGGGGTGGGGCTGGCCAACTTCGTCCGCCGGACTCGGAATGGCGCGGGACTTTGCGAGGCGCCTCCTTGTGCCAAAAATAGGCCGCGGGCACAGCCATGCCCAAAAATAACTGCCCGAAGGCCGGGGCGCAATGTTCGTCCAGCGGAAAAAGGCCACAAAAACGGGTGGGCGATAGCCTTGGGGGGTGGGGCTGGCCAACTTCTTCCGCCGGACTCGGAATTGCGCGAGACTTTGCCAGGCGCCTCCGTGTGCCAAAAATAGGCCGTCGGCACAGCCGCGCCCAAAAATAACTGCCCGAAGGCCGGGGCGCCAAGTTCGTCCAGCGGAAAAAGGCCACAAAAACGGGTGGGCTATAGCCTTGGGGGGTGGGGCTGGCCGACTTCGTCTGCCGGACTCGGAATGGCGTGAGACTTTGCAAAGCGCCTCCGTGTGCCAAAAATAGGCTGCGGGCACAGCCGCGCCCAAAAATAACCGCCCGAAGTCCGGGGCGCCAAGTTCGTCCAGCGGAAAAAGGCCACAAAAACGGGTGGGCTATAGCCTTGCGGGGTGGGGCTGGCCAACTTCGTCCGCCGGACTGGGAATGGCATGAGACTTTGCGAGGCGCCTCCGTGTGCCAAAAATAGGCCGCGGGCACAGCCATGCCCAAAAATAACTGCCCGAAGGCCGGGGCGCCATGTTCGTCCAGCGGAAAAAGGCCACAAAAACGGGTGGGCTATAGCCTTGCGGGGTGGGGCTGGCCAACTTTCCCCGCCGGACTCGGAATGGCACGAGACTTTGTGAGGTGCCTCCGTGTGCCAAAAATAGGCCGCGGGCACAGCCGCGCCCAAAAATAACCGCCCGAAGGACGGGACGCAAAGTTCGTCCAGCGGAAAAAGGCCACAAAAACGGGTGGGCTATAGCGTTGCGGGGTGGGGCTGGCAAACTTCGTCCGCCGGACTCGGAATGGCGTGAGACTTTGCGAGGTGCCTCCGTGTGCCAAAAATTGGCCGCGGGCACAGCCACGCCCAAAAATAACCGCCCGAAGGCCGGGTCGCCAAGTTCGTCCAGCGGCAAAAGGTCACAAAAACGGGTGGGCTATAGCCTTGGGGGGTGGGGCTGGCCAACTTCGTCCGCCGGACTCGGAATGGCGCGAGATTTTGCGAGGTGCCTCCGTGTGCCAAAAATAGGCCGCGGGCACAGCCGCGCCCAAAAATAACCGCCCGATGGCCGGGGCGCCAAGTTCGTCCAGCGTAAAAAGGCCACAAATACGGGTGGGCTATAGCCTTGGGGGGTGGGGCTGGCCAACTTCGTCCGCCGGACTCGGAATGGCGCGAGACTTTGCGAGGCGCGTCCATGTGCTAAAAATAGGCCGCGGGCACAGCCGCGCCAAAAAATAACCGCCCAATGGCCGGGGCGCCAATTTCGTCCCGTGGAAAAAGGCCACAAAAACGGGTGGGCGATTGCCTTGGGGGGTGGGGCTGGCCAACTTCTTCCGCCGGACTCAGAATTGTGCGTGACTTTGCCAGGCGCCTCCGTGTGCCAAAAATAGGCCGCCGGCGCAGCCGCGCCCAAAAATAACTGCCCGAAGGCCGGGGCGCCAAGTTCGTCCAGCGGAAAAAGGCCACAAAAACGGGTGGGCTATAGCCTTGGGGGGTGGGGCTGGCCGACTTCGTCTGCCGGATTCGGAATGGCGTGAGACTTTTCGAGGCAACTCCGTGTGCCTAAAATAGGCCGCGGGCACAGCCGCGTCCAAAAATAACCACCCGAAGGCCGGGGCACCAAGTTCGTCCAGCGGAAAAAGGCCACAAAAACGGGTGGGCTATAGCCTTGGGGGGTGGGTCTGGCCAACTTCGTCCGCCGGACTCAGAATTGCGCGAGACTTTGGCAGGCGCCTCCGTGTGCCAAAAATAGGCCGCGGGCACAGCCGCGCCCAAAAATAACTGCCCGAAGGCCGGGGCGCCAAGTTCGTCCAGCGGAAAAAGGCCACAAAAACGGGTGGTCTATAGCCTTGGGGGGTGGGGCTGGCCAACTTCGTCCGCCGGACTCGGAATGGTGCGAGACTTTGCGAGGCACCTCTGTGTGCCAAAAATAGGCCGCGGGAACAGCCGCGCCCAAAAATAACCGCCCGAAGGACGGGGCGCCAAGTTCGTCCAGCGGAAAAAGGCCACAAAAACGGGTGGGCTATAGCCTTGCGGGGTGGGGCTGGCCAACTTCGTCCGCCGGACTCGGAATGGCGCGAGACTTTGCGAGGCGCGTCCATGTGCTAAAAATAGGCTGCGGGCACAGCCGCGCCAAAAAATAACCGCCCAATGGCCGGGGCGCCAAGTTCGTCCCGTGGAAAAAGGCCACAAAAACGGGGTGGGCGATAGCCTTGGGGGGTGGGGCTGGCCAACTTCTTCCGCCGGACTCAGAATTGTGCGTGAGTTTGCCAGGCGCCTCCGTGTGCCAAAAATAGGCCGCCGGCACAGCCGCGCCCAAAAATAACTGCCCGAAGGCCGGGGCGCCAAGTTCGTCCAGCGGAAAAAGGCCACAAAAACGGGTGGGCTATAGCCTTGGAGGGTGGGGCTGGCCGACTTCGTCTGCCGGATTAGGAATGGCGTGAGACTTTGCAAGGCGCCTCCGTGTGCCAAAAATAGGCTGCGGGCACAGCCACGCCGAAAAATAACCGCCCGAAGTCCGGGGCGCCAAGTTCATCCAGCGGAAAAAGGCCACAAAAACGGGTGGGCTATAGCCTTGGGGGGTGGGGCTGGCCAACTTCGTCCGCCGGACTCGGAATGGCGTGAGACTTTTTGAGGCAACTCCGTGTGCCTAAAATAGGCCGCGGGCACAGCCGCGTCCAAAAATAACCACCCGAAGGCCGGGGCACCAAGTTCGTCCAGCGGAAAAAGGCCACAAAAACGGGTGGGCTATAGCCTTGGGGGGTGGGTCTGGCCAACTTCGTCCGCCGGACTCAGAATTGCGCGAGACTTTGGCAGGTGCCTCCGTGTGCCAAAAATAGACCGCGGGCACAGCCGCGCCCAAAAATAACTGCCCGAAGGCCGGGGCGCCAAGTTCGTCCAGCGGAAAAAGGCCACAAAAACGGGGGGTCTACAGCCTTGGGGGGTGGGGCTGGCCAACTTCGTCCGCCGGACTCGGAATGGTGCGAGACTTTGCGAGGCACCTCCGTGTGCCAAAAATAGGCCGCGGGAACAGCCGTGCCCAAAAATAACTGCCCGAAGGACGGGACGCCAAGTTCGTCCAGCGGAAAAAGGCCACAAAAACGGGTGGGCTATAGCGTTGCGGGGTGGGGCTGGCCAACTTCGTCCGCCGGACTCGGAATGGTGCGAGACTTTGCGAGGCACCTCCGTGGGCCAAAAATAGGCTGCGGGCACAGCCATAATAAAAAATAACTGCACGAAGGCCGGGGCACCATGTTCGTCCAGCGGAAAAAGGCCACAAAAAGGGGTGGGCTATAGCCTTGGGGGGTGGGGCTGGCCAACTTCGTCCGCCGGACTCGGAATGTCGCGAGACTTTGCGAGGCGCCTCCGTGTGCCAAAAATAGGCCGCGGGCACAGCCATGCCCAAAAATAACTGCCCGAAGGCCGGGGCGCCATGTTCGTCCAGCGGAAAAAGGCCACAAAAACGGGTGGGCTATAGCCTTGCGGGGTGGGGCTGGCCAACTTTGCCCGCCGGACTCGGAATGGCACGAGACTTTGTGAGGTGCCTCCGTGTGCCAAAAATAGGCCGCGGGCACAGCCGCGCCCAAAAATAACCGCCCGAAGGACGGGACTCAAAGTTCGTCCAGCGGAAAAAGGCCACAAAAACGGGTGGGCTATAGCGTTGCGGGGTGGGGCTGGCAAACTTCGTCCGCCGGACTCGGAATGGCGTGAGACTTTGCGAGGTGCCTCCGTGTGCCAAAAATAGGCCGCGGGCACAGCCACGCCCAAAAATAACCGCCCGAAGGCTGGGGCGCCAAGTTCGTCCAGCGGAAAAAGGCCACAAATACGGGTGGGCTATAGCCTTGGGGAGTGGGGCCGGCCCACTTCGTCCGCCGGACTCGGAATGGCGCGAGACTTTGCGAGGCGCCTCCGTGTGCCAAAAATAGGCCGCGGGCACAGCCGCGCCCAAAAATAACCGCCCGAAGGATGGGGCGCCAAGTTCGTCCAGCGGAGAAAGGCCACAAAAACGGGTGCGCTATAGCCTTGCGGGGTGGGGCTGGCCAACTTCGTCCGCCGGACTCGGAATGGCGCGAGACTTTGCGAGGCGCCTCCTTGTGCCAAAAATAGGCCGCGGGCACAGCCATGCCCAAAAATAACTGCCCGAAGGCCGGGGCGCAATGTTCGTCCAGCGGAAAAAGGCCACAAAAACGGGTGGGCGATAGCCTTAGGGGGTGGGGCTGGCCAACTTCTTCCGCCGGACTCGGAATTGCGCGTGACTTTGCCAGGCGCCTCCGTGTGCCAAAAATAGGCCGTCGGCACAGCCGCGCCCAAAAATAACTGCCCGAAGGCCGGGGCGCCAAGTTCGTCCAGCGGAAAAAGGCCACAAAAACGGGTGGGCTATAGCCTTGGGGGGTGGGGCTGGCCGACTTCGTCTGCCGGACTCGGAATGGCGTGAGACTTTGCAAAGCGCCTCCGTGTGCCAAAAATAGGCTGCGGGCACAGCTGCGCCCAAAAATAACCGCCCGAAGTCCGGGGCGCCAAGTTCGTCCAGCGGAAAAAGGCCACAAAAACGGGTGGGCTATAGCCTTGCGGGGTGGGGCTGGCCAACTTCGTCCGCCGGACACGGAATTGCGCGAGACTTTGGCAGGCGCCTCCGTGTGCCAAAAATAGGCCGCGGGCACAGCCGCGCCCAAAAATAACTGCCCGAAGGCCGGGGCGCCAAGTTCGTCCAGCGGCAAAAGGCCACAAAAACGGGTGGTCTATAGCCTTGGGGAGTGGGGCTGGCCAACTTCGTCCGCCGGACTCGGAATGGTGCGAGACTTTGCGAGGCACCTCCGTGTGCCAAAAATAGGCCGCGGTAACAGCCGCGCCCAAAAATAACTGCCCGAAGGACGGGGCGCCAAGTTCGTCCAGCGGAAAAAGGCCACAAAAACGGGTGGGCTATAGCCTTGGGGAGTGGGGCCGGCCCACTTCGTCCGCCGGACTCGGAATGGCGCGAGACATTGCGAGGCGCCTCCGTGTGCCAAAAATAGGCCGCGGGCACAGCCGCGCCCAAAAATAACCGCCCGAAGGATGGGGCGCCAAGTTCGTCCAGCGGAGAAAGGCCACAAAAACGGGTGGGCTATAGCCTTGCGGGGTGGGGCTGGCCAACTTCGTCCGCCGGACTCGGAATGGCGCGAGACTTTGCGAGGCGCCTCCGTGTGCCAAAAATAGGCCACGGGCACAGCCATGCCCAAAAATAACTGCCCGAAGGCCGGGGCGCCATGTTCGTCCAGCGGAAAAAGGCCACAAAAACGGGTGGGCTATAGCCTTGCGGGGTGGGGCTGGCCAACTTTGCCCGCCGGACTCGGAATGGCACGAGACTTTGTGAGGTGCCTCCGTGTACCAAAAATAGGCCGCGGGCACAGCCGCGCCCAAAAATAACCGCCCGAAGGACGGGACGCAAAGTTCGTCCAGCGGAAAAAGGCCACAAAAACGGGTGGGCTATAGCGTTGCGGGGTGGGGCTGGCAAACTTCGTCCGCTGGACTCGGAATGGCGTGAGACTTTGCGAGGTGCCTCCGTGTGCCAAAAATAGGCCGCGGGCACAGCCACGCCCAAAAATAACCGCCCGAAGGCTGGGGCGCCAAGTTCGTCCAGCGGAAAAAGGCCACAAATACGGGTGGGCTATAGCCTTGGGGAGTGGGGCCGGCCCACTTCGTCCGCCGGACTCGGAATGGCGCGAGACTTTGCGAGGCGCCTCCGTGTGCCAAAAATAGGCCGCGGGCACAGCCGCGCCCAAAAATAACCGCCCGAAGGATGGGGCGCCAAGTTCGTCCAGCGGAGAAAGGCCACAAAAACGGGTGGGCTATAGCCTTGCGGGGTGGGGCTGGCCAACTTCGTCCGCCGGACTCGGAATGGCGCGAGACTTTGCGAGGCACCTGCTTGTGCCAAAAATAGGCCGCGGGCACAGCCATGCCCAAAAATAACTGCCCGAAGGCCGGGGCGCAATGTTCGTCCAGCGGAAAAAGGCCACAAAAACGGGTGGGCGATAGCCTTGGGGGGTGGGGCTGGCCAACTTCTTCCGCCGGACTCGGAATTGCGCGTGACTTTGCCAGGCGCCGCCGTGTGCCAAAAATAGGCCGTCGGCACAGCCGCGCCCAAAAATAACTGCCCGAAGGCCGGGGCGCCAAGTTCGTCCAGCGGAAAAAAGGCCACAAAAACGGGTGGGCTATAGCCTTGGGGGGTGGGGCTGGCCGACTTCGTCTGCCGGACTCGGAATGGCGTGAGACTTTGCAAAGCGCCTCCATGTGCCAAAAATAGGCTGCGGGCACAGCCGCGCCCAAAAATAACCGCCCGAAGTCCGGGGCGCCAAGTTCGTCAAGCGGAAAAAGGCCACAAAAACGGGTGGGCTATAGCCTTGCGGGGTGGGGCTGGCCAACTTCGTCCGCCGGACTGGGAATGGCATGAGACTTTTCGAGGCAACTCCGTGTGCCTAAAATAGGCCGCGGGCACAGCCTCGTCCAAAAATAACCACCCGAAGACCGGGGCACCAAGTTCGTCCAGCGGAAAAAGGCCACAAAAACGGGTGGGCTATAGCCCTGGGGGGTGGGTCTGGCCAACTTCGTCCGCCGGACACGGAATTGCGCGAGACTTTGGCAGGCGCCTCCGTGTGCCAAAAATAGGCCGCGGGCACAGCCGCGCCCAAAAATAACTGCCCGAAGGCCGGGGCGCCAAGTTCGTCCAGCGGCAAAAGGCCACAAAAACGGGTGGTCTATAGCCTTGGGGGGTGGGGCTGGCCAACTTCGTCCGCCGGACTCGGAATGGTGCGAGACTTTGCGAGGCACCTCCGTGTGCCAAAAATAGGCCGCGGTAACAGCCGCGCCCAAAAATAACTGCCCGAAGGACGGGGCGCCAAGTTCGTCCAGCGGAAAAAGGCCACAAAAACGGGTGGGCTATAGCCTTGCGGGGTGGGGCTGGCCAACTTCGTCCGCCGGACTCGGAATGGTGCGAGACTTTGCGAGGCACCTCCGTGTGCCAAAAATAGGCCGCGGTAACAGCCGCGCCCAAAAATAACTGCCCGAAGGACGGGGCGCCAAGTTCGTCCAGCGGAAAAAGGCCACAAAAACGGGTGGGCTATAGCCTTGCGGGGTGGGGCTGGCCAACTTCGTCCGCCGGACTCGGAATGGCGCGAGACTTTGCGAGGCGCCTCCGTGTGCCAAAAATAGGCCGCGGGCACAGCCGCGCCCAAAAATAACCGCCCGAAGGACGGGGCGACAAGTTCGTCCAGCGGAAAAAGGCCATTAAAACGGGTGGGCTATAGCTTTGGGGGGTGGGGCCGGCCAACTTCGTCCGCCGGATTCGGAATGGCGCGAGACTTTGCGAGGCGCCTCCGTGTGCCAAAAATAGGCCGCGGGCCCAGCCGCGCCCAAAAATAACCACCCGAAGGCCGGGGCGCCATGTTCGTCCAGCGGAAAAAGGCCACAAATACGGGTGGGCTATAGCCTTGGGGGGTGGGGCTGGCCAACTTCGTCCGCCGGACTCGGAATGGCACGAGACATTGCGAGGCACCTCCGTGTGCCAAAAATAGGCTGCGGGCACAGCCGCGCCCAAAAATAACCACCCGAACGCCGGGGCGCCAAGTTAGTCCAGCGGAAAAAGGCCACAAAAACGGGTGGGTTATAGCCTTGGGGGGTGGTGCTGGCCAACTTCGTCCGCCGGACTCGGAATGGCGCGAGACTTTGCGAGGCACCTCCGTGTGCCAAAAATAGGCCGCGGGCACAGCCATGCCCAAAAATAACCGCCTGAAGGCCGGGGCGCCATGTTCGTCCAGCGGAAAAAGGCCACAAAAACGGGTGGGCTATAGCCTTGCGGGTTGGGGCTGGCCAACTTTGCCCGCCGGACTCGGAATGGCACGAGACTTTGCGAGGCGCCTCCGTGTGCCAAAAATAGGCCGCGGGCAGAGCCGCGCCCAATAATAACCGCCCGAAGGATGGGGCGCAAAGTTCGTCCAGCGGAAAAAGGCCACAAAAACGGGTGGGCTATAGTCTTGCGGGGTGGGGCTGGCCAACTTCGTCCGCCGGACTCGGAATGGCGCGAGACTTTGTGAGGCGCCTCCGTGTGCCAAAAATAGGCCACGGGCACAGCCGCGCCCAAAAATAACCGCCCGAAGGACGGGGCGCCAAGTTCGTCCAGCGGAAAAAGGCCACAAAAACGGGTGGGCTATAGCTTTGCGGGGTGGGGCTGGCCAACTTCGTCCGCCGGACTCGGAATGGCGCGAGACTTTGCGAGGCGCCTCCTTGTGCCAAAAATAGGCCGCGGGCACAGCCACGTCCAAAAATAACTGCCCGAAGGCCGGGCCGACAAGTTCGTCCAGCGGAAAAAGGCCATTAAAACGAGTGGGCTATAGCTTTGGGGGGTGGGGCCGGCCAACTTCGTCCGCCGGACTCGGAATGGCGCGAGACATTGCGAGGCGCCTCCGTGTGCCAAAAATAGGCCGCGGGCCCAGCCGCGCCCAAAAATAACCACCCGAAGGCCGGGGCGCCATGTTCGTCCAGCGGAAAAAGGCCACAAATACGGGTGGGCTATAGCGTTGGGGGGTGGGGCTGGCCAACTTCGTCCGCCGGACTCGGAATGGCACGAGACATTGCGAGGCACCTCCGTGTGCCAAAAATAGGCTGCGGGCACAGCCGCGCCCAAAAATAACCACCCGAACGCCGGGGTGCCAAGTTAGTCCAGCGGAAAAAGGCCACAAAAACGGGTGGGTTATAGCCTTGGGGGGTGGTGCTGGCCAACTTCGTCCGCCGGACTCGGAATGGCGCGAGACTTTTCGAGGCGCCTCCGTGTGCCAAAAATAGGCCGCGGGCACAGCCATGCCCAAAATTAACCGCCTGAAGGCCGGGGCGCCATGTTCGTCCAGCGGAAAAAGGCCACAAAAACGGGTGGGCTATAGCCTTGCGGGGTGGGGCTGGCCAACTTTGCCCGCCGGACTCGGAATGGCACGAGACTTTGCGGGGCGCCTCCGTGTGCCAAAAATAGGCCGCGGGCACAGCCGCGCCCAAAAATAACCGCCCGAAGGACGGGGCGCCAAGTTTGTCTAGCGGAAAAAGGCCACAAAAACGGGTGGGCTATAGCCTTGCGGGGTGGGGCTGGCCAACTTCATCCGCCGGACTCGAAATGGCGCGAGACTTTGCGAGGTACCCCCTTGTGCCAAAAATAGGCCGCGGGCACAGCCACGCCCAAAAATAACTTCGGGCCGACAAGTTCGTCCAGCGGAAAAAGGCCATTAAAACGGGTGGGCTATAGCCTTGGGGGGTGGGGCCGGCCAACTTCGTCCGCCGGACTAGGAATGGCGTGAGACTTTGCGAGGCGCCTCCGTGTGCCAAAAATAGGCCGCGGTCCCTGGCGCGCCCAAAAATAACCACCCGAAGGCCGGGGCGCCAATTTCGTCCAGCGGAAAAAGGCCGCAAATACGGGTGGGCTATAGCCTTGGGGGGTGGGGCTGGCCAACTACGTCCGCCGGACTCGGAATGGCGAGAGACTTTGCGAGGCACGTCCTTGTGCCAAAAATAGTCCGTGGGGACAGTCGCGCCCAAAAATAACCGCCCGAAGGCCGCGGCGCCAAGTTCGTCCAGCAGAAAAAGGCCACAAAAACGGGTGGGCTATAGCCTTGGGGGGTGGGGCTGGCCAACTTCGTCCGCCGGACTCGGAATGGCGTGAGACTTTGCGAGGCGCCTCCATGTGCCTAAAATAGGCCGCGGGCTCAGCCGCGTCCGAAAATAACCACCCGAAGGCCGGGGCACCAAGTTCGTCCAGCGGAAAAAGGCCACAAATACGGGTGGGCTATAGCCTTGGGGGGTGGGGCCGGCCAACTTCGTCCGCCGGGCTCGGAATGGCGCGAGACTTTGTGAGGCACCTCCGTGTGCCAAAAATAGGCCGCGGCCACAGCCGCGTCAAAAAATAACCGCCCGAAGGCCGGGGCACTATGTTCGTCCAGCGGAAAAAGGCCACAAAAACGGGTGGGCTATAGCCTTGGGGGGTGGGGCTGGCCGACTTTGTCCGCCGGACTCGGAATGGTGCGAGACTTTGCGAGGCTTCTCCATGTGCCAAAAATAGGCCGCGGGCACAGCCACGCCCGAAGGCTGGGGCGCCAAGTTCGTCCAGCGGAAAAAGGCCACAAAAACGGGTGGGCTATAGCCTTGGGGGGTGGGGCTGGCCAACTTCGTCCGCCGGACTCGGAATGGCGCGAGACTTTGCGAGGAGCCTCCGTGTGCCAAAAATAGGCCGCGGGCACAGCCGCGCCCAAAAATAACCGCCCGAAGGACGGGGCGCCAAGTTCGTCCAGCGGAAAAAGGCCACAAAAACGGGTGGGCTATAGCCTTGCGGGGTGGGGCTGGCCAACTTCGTCCGCCGGACTCGGAATGGCGCGAGACTTTGCGAGGCGCCTCCTTGTGCCAAAAATAGGCCGCGGGCACAGCCGCGCCCAAAAATAACCTCCCGAAGGCCAGGCCGACAAGTTCGTCCAGCGGAAAAAGGCCATGAAAACGGGTGGGCTATAGCCTTGGGGGGTGGGGCCGGCCAACTTCATCTGCCGAACTCGGAATGGCGCGAGACTTTACGAGGCGCCTCCGTGTGCCAAAAATAGGCCGCGGACCAACTGCGCCCAAAAATAACCGCCCGAAGGCCGGGGCGCCAAGTTCGTCCAGCGGAAAAAGACCACAAAAACGGGTAGGCTATAGCCTTGGGGGGTGGGGCCGGCCAACTTCGTCCGCTAGACTCGGAATGGTGCGAGACTTTGCGAGGCGCCATCGTGTGCCAAAATTAGGCCGCGGACACAGTCGCGTCCAAAAATAACCGCCCGAAGGCCGGGTCGCCGAGTTCGTCCAGCGGAAAAAGGCCACAAAAACGGGTGGGCAATAGCCTTGGGCGGTGGGGCTGGCCAACTTTGTCCGCCGGACTCGGAAAGGCACGAGACTTTGCGAGGCACCTCCGTATGCCAAAAATAGGCTACGGGTACAGCCGCGCCCAAAAATAACCGCCCGAAGGCCGGGGCACCATGTTCGTCCAGCGGAAAAAGGCCACAAAAACGGGTGGGCTATACCCTTGGGAGGTGGGGCTGGCCAACTTCGTCCGCCGGACTCGGAATTACGCGAGACTTTGCGAGGTTCCTCCGTGTGCCAAAAATAGGCCGCGGACACAGCCGCGACCAAAAATAACCGCCGGAAGGCCGGGGCGCCAAGTTCGTCCAGCGGAAAAAGGCCACAAAAACGGGTGGGCTATAGCCTTGGGGGGTGGGCTGCCCAACTTCGTCCGCCGAACTCGGAATGGCGCGAGACATTTCGACGCGCCTCTGTGCGCCAAAAATAGGCCGCGGGCACAGCCGCCCCAAAAATAACTGCCCGAAGGACGGGGCGCCAAGTTCGTCCAGTGGAAAAAGGCCACAAAAACGGGTGGGGTATAGCCTTGGGGGATGGGGCTGGCCCACTTCGTCCGCCGGACTCGGAATTGCGCGAGACATTGCGACGTGCCTCTGTGCGCCAAAAATAGGCCGCGGGCACAGCCGCGCCCAAAAATAACCGCCCGAAGGACGGGGCGCCAAGTTCGTTCAGTGGAAAAAGGCCACAAAAACGGGTGGGCTATAGCCCTGGGGGGTGGGGCTGGCCAACTTCGTCCGCCGGACTCAGAATTGCGCGAGACTTTGCGAGGCGCCTCCGTGTGCCAAAAATAGGCCGCGGGCACAGCCGCGCCCAAAAATAACCTCCCGACAGCCGGGGCGCCAAATTCGTCCAGTGGAAAAAGGCCACAAAAACGGGTGGGCTATAGCCTTGGGGGGTGAGGCCGGCCAACTTCGTCCGCCGGACTCGGAATGGCGCAAGACTTTGCGAGGCACCTCCGTTTGCAAAAATAGGCCGCGGGCACAGACGCGCCCAAAAATAACCACCCGAAGGCCGGGGCGCCAAGTTCGTCCAGCCGAAAATGGCCACAAAAACGGGTGGGCTATAGCCTTGGGGGGTGGGGCTGGCCAACTTCGTCCGCCGGACTTGGAATGGCGCGAGACTTTGCGAGGCGCCTCCGTGTACCAAAAATAGGCCGCGGACACAGCCGCACCCAAAAATATCCGCCCGACGGCCGGGCTGCCAAGTTCGTCCGGCGGAAAAAGGCCACAAAAACGGGTGGGCTATAGCCTTGGGGGGTGGGGCTGGCCAACTTCGTCCGCCGGACTCGGAATGGCGCGAGACTTTGCAAGGCGCCTCCATGTGCCAAAAATAGGCCGTGGGCACAGCCGCGCCCAAAAATAACCAACCGAAGGCCGGGGCGCCAAGTTCGTCCAGTGGAAAAAGGCCACAAAATACGGGTGGGCTATAGCCTTGGGGGGTGGGGCTGGCCAACTTCGTCCTCCGTACTTGGAATGGCGCTAGACTTTAAGAGGCGCCTCCGTGTGCCAAAAATAGGCCGCGGGCACAGCCGCGCCCAAAAATAACTGCCCGAAATCCGGGGCGACAAGTTCGTCCAGCGGAAAAAGGCCACAAAAACGGGTGGGCGATAGCCTTGGGGGGTGGGGCTGGCCAACTTCGTCCGCCAGACTCGGAATGGCGCAAGACTTTACGAGGCGCCTCCGTGTGCCAAAAATAGGCCGCGAGCACAGCCGCACCCAAAAATAACCGCCCGACAGCCAGGGCGCCAATTTCGTCCAGCGGAAAAAGGCCACAAAAACGGGTGGGCTATAGCCTTGGGGGGTGGGGCTGGCCAACTTCGTCCGCCGGACTCGGAATGGCGCGAGACTTTGCAAGGCGCCTCCGTGTGCCAAAAATAGGCCGCGGGCACAGCCGCGCCCAAAAATAACCACCCGAAGGCCGGGGCGCCAAGTTCGTCCAGCGGAAAAAGGCCACAAATACGGGTGGGCTATGGCCTTGGGGGGTGGGGCTGGCCAACTTCGTCCGCCGGACACGGAATGGCGCAAGACTTTACGAGGCACCTCCGTTTACAAAAATAGGCCGCGGGCACAGACGCGCCCAAAAATAACCACCCGATGGCCGGGGCGCCAAGTTCGTCCAGCGGAAAAAGGCCACAAAAATGGGTGGGCTATAGCCTTGGGGGGTGGGGATGGCCAACTTCGTCCGCCGGACTCAGAATGGCGCGAGACTTTGCGAGGCGCCTCCGTCTGCAAGAAATAGGCCGCGGGCACAGCCGCGCCCAAAAATAACTGCCCGAAGGCCGGGGTGCCAAGTTCGTCCAGCGGAAAAAGGCCACAATAACGGGTGGGCTATAGCCTTGGGGGGTGGGGCCGGCCAACTTTGTCCGCCGGACTCGGAATGGCGCGAGACTTTGCTAGGCGCCTCCGTGTGCCAAACATAGGCCGCGGGCACAGCCGCGCCCAAAACTAACCGCCCGACGGCCGGGGCGCCAAGTTCGTCCAGCGGAAAAAGGCCCCAAAAACGGGTGGGCTATAGCCTTGGGGGGTGGGGCTGGCCAACTTCATCCGCCGGACTCGGAATGGCGCGAGACTTTGCGAGGCGCCTCCGTGTACCAAAAATAGGCCGCTGCATAGCCGCGCCCAAAAATAACCGCCCGAAGGCCGGGGCGCCAAGTTCGTCCAGCGGAAAAAGGCCACAAAAACGGGTGGGCTATAGCCTTGGGGGGTGGGGCTGGCCAACTTCGTCCGCCGGACTCGGAATGGCGCAAGACTTTACGAGGCGCCTCCGTGTGCCAAAAATAGGCCGCGAGCACAGCCGCACCCAAAAATAACCGCCCGACAGCCGGGGCGCCAAGTTCGTCCAGCGGAAAAAGGCCACAAAAACGGGTGGGCTATAGCCTTGGGGGGTGGGGCTGGCCAACTTCGTCCGCCGGACTCGGAATGGTGCGAGACTTTGCAAGGCGCCTCCGTGTGCCAAAAATAGGCCGCGGGCACAGCCGCGCCAAAAAATAACAGCCCGAAGGCCGAGGCGCCAAGTTCGTCCAGCGGAAAAAGGCCACAAAAACGGGTGGGCTCTAGCCTTGGGGGGTGGGGCTGGCCCACTTCGTCCGCCGGACTCGGAATGGCGCGAGACTTTGCGAGGCGCCTCCGTGTGCCAAAAATAGGCCGCGGGCACAGCCGCGCCCAAAAATAACCTCCCGACAGCCGGGGCGCCAAGTTCGTCCAGCGGTAAAAGGCCACAAAAACGGGTGGGCTATAGCCTTGGGGGGTGGGGCCGGCCAACTTCGTCCGCCGGACTCGGAATGGCGCAAGACTTTGCGAGGCACCTCCGTTTGTAAAAATAGGCCGCGGGCACAGACGCGCCCAAAAATAACCACCCGAAGCCCGGGGCGCCAAGTTCGTCCAGCGGAAAAAGGCCACAAAAATGGGTGGGCTATAGCCTTGGGGGGTGGGGATGGCCAACTTCGTCCGCCGGACTCAGAATGGCGCGAGACTTTGCGAGGCGCCTAGGTGTGCCAAAAATAGGCCACGGGCTCAGCCGCGCCCAAAAATAACCGCCCAAAGGCCGGGGCGCCTAGTTCGTCCAGCGGAAAAAGGCCACAAAAACGGTCGGGCTATAGGCTTGGGGGGTGGGGCTGGCCAACTTCGTCCGCCGGACTCAGAATGGCGCGAGATTTTGTGAGGCGTCTCCGTGTACCAAAAATAGGCCGCGGGCACAGTCGCGCCAAAAAATAACCGCCCGAAGGCCGGGGCGCCAAGTTCGTCCAGCGGAAAAAGGCCACAAAAACGGGTGGGCTATAGCCTTGGGGGGTGGGGCTGGCCAACTTCGTCCGCCGGACTCGGAATGGCGCGAGACTTTGCGAGGCACCTCCATGTGCAAAAACTAGGCTGCAGGCACAGCCGCGTGCAAAAATAACCGCCCGAAGGCCGGGGCGCCAAGTTCGTCCAGCGGAAAAAGGCCACAAAAACGGGTGGGCTATAGCCTTGGGGGGTGGGGCTGGCCAACTTCGTCTGCCGGACTCAGAATGGCGCCAGACTTTGTGAGGCGCCTCCGTGTACCAAAAATAGGCCGCGGGCACAGACGTGCCCAAAAATAACCACCCGAAGGCCGGGGCGCCATTCGTCCAGCGGAAAATGGCCACAAAAACGGGTGGGCTATAGCCTTAGGGGGTGGGGCTGGCCAACTTCGCCCGCCGGTCTTGGAATGGCGCGAGACTTTGCGAGGCGCCTCCGTGTACCAAAAATAGGCCTCGGACACAGCCGCGCCCAAAAATATCCGCCCGAAGGCCGGGGCGCCAAGTTCGTCCAGCGGAAAAAGGCCGCAAAAACGGGTGGGCTATCGGCTTGCGGGGTGGGGCCGGCCAACTTCGTCCGCCGGACTCGGAATGACGCGAGACTTTGCGAGGCGCCTCCGTGTGCCAAAAATAGGCCGCGGACACAGCCGCGCCCAAAAATAACTGCCCGAAGGCCGGGGCGCCAAGTTCGTCCAGCGGAAAAAGGCCACAAAAATGGGTGGGCCATAGCCTTGGGGGGTGGGGCTGGCCAACTTCGTCTGCCGGACTCGGAATGGCGCGAGACTTTGCGAGGCGCCTCCGTGTGCCGAAAATATGCCGAGGACACAACCGCGCCCAAAAATAACCACCCGAAGGCCGGGGCGCCAAGTTCGTCCAGCGGAAAAAGGCCACAAATACGGGTGGGCTATAGCCTTGGGGGGTGGGGCTGGCCAACTTCGTCCGCCGGACTCGGAATAGCGCGAGACTTTGCAAGGCGCCTCCATGTGCCAAAAATAGGCCGTGGGCACAGCCGCGCCCAAAAATAACCCCCGAAGGCCGTGGCGGCAAATTCGTCCAGTGGAAAAAGGCCACAAAATACGGGTGGGCTATAGCCTTGGGGGGTGGGGCTGGCCAACTTCGTCCGCCGGACTCGGAATGGCGCGAGACTCTACGAGGCGCCTCCGTGTGCTAAAAATAGGCCGCGGACACAGCCGCGCCCAAAAATAACCACCCGAAGGCCGGGGCGCCAAGTTCGTCCAGCGGAAAAAGGCCACAAATACGGGTGGGCTATAGCCTTGGGGGGTGGGGCCGGCAAACTTCATCCGCCGGACTCGGAATGGCGCGAGACTCTGCGAGGCGCCTCCGTGTGCCAATAATAGGCCGCGGACACAGTCGCGCCCAAAAATAACCACCCGAAGGCCGGGGCGCCAAGTTCGTCCAGCGGAAAAAGGCCACAAATACGGGTGGGCTATGGCCTTGGGGGGTGGGGCTGGCCAACTTCGTCCGCCGGACACGGAATGGCGCAAGACTTTGCGAGGCGCCTCCGTTTGCAAAAATAGGCCGTGGGCACAGACGTGCCCAAAAATAACCACCCGAAGGCCGGGGCGCCAAGTTCGTCCAGCGGAAAAAGGCCACAAAAATGGGTGGGCTATAGCCTTGGCGGGTCGGGATGGCCAACTTCGTCCGCCGGACTCAGAATGGCGCGAGACTTGCGAGGCGCCTCCGTGTGCCAAAAATAGGCCACGGGCACAGCCGCGCCCAAAAATAACCGCCCGAAGGCCGGGGCGCCAAGTTCGTCCAGCGGAAAAAGGCCACAATAACGGGTGGGCTATAGCCTTGGGGGGTGGGGCTGGCCAACTTCGTCCGCCGGACTCGGAATGGCGCGAGACTTTGCTAGGCGTCTCCGTGTACCAAAAATAGGCCGCGGGCACAGCCGCGCCCAAAAATAACCACCCGAAGGCCGGGGCGCCAAGTTCGTCCAGCGGAAAAAGGCCACAAATACGGGTGGGCTATGGCCTTGGGGGGTGGGGCTGGCCAACTTCGTCCGCCGGACACGGAATGGCGCAAGACTTTGCGAGGCGCCTCCGTTTGCAAAAATAGGCCGTGGGCACAGACGCGCCCAAAAATAACCACCCGAAGGCCGGGGCGCCAAGTTCGTCCAGCGGAAAAAGGCCACAAAAATGGGTGGGCTATAGCCTTGGCGGGTCGGGATGGCCAACTTCGCCCGCCGGTCTTGGAATGGCGCGAGACTTTGCGAGGCACCTCCGTGTACCAAAAATAGGCCGCGGACACAGCCGCGCCCAAAAATATCCGCCCGAAGGCTGGGGCGCCAAGTTCGTCCAGCGGAAAAAGGCCACAAAATACGGGTGGGCTATAGCCTTGGGGGGTGGGGCCGGCCGACTTCGTCCGCCGGACTCGGAATGACGCGAGACTTTGCGAGGCGCCTCCGTGTGCCAAAAATAGGCCGCGGTCACAGCCGCGCCCAAAAATAACGGCACGAAGGCCGGGGCGCCAAGTTCGTCCAGCGGAAAAAGGCCACAATAACGGGTGGGCTATAGCCTTGGGGGGTGGGGCCGGCCAACTTTGTCCGCCGGACTCGGAATGGCGCGAGACTTTGCTAGGCGCCTCCATGTGCCAAAAATAGGCCGCGGGCACAGCCGCGCCCAAAACTAACCGCCCGAAGGCCGGGGCGCCATTCGTCCAGCGGAAAAAGGCCACAAAAAACGGGTGGGCTATAGCCTTAGGGGATGGGGCTGGCCAACTTCGCCCGCCGGTCTTGGAATGGCGCGAGACTTTGCGAGGCACCTCCGTGTACCAAAAATAGGCCGCGGACACAGCCGCGCCCAAAAATATCCGCCCGAAGGCTGGGGCGCCAAGTTCGTCCAGCGGAAAAAGGCCACAAAATACGGGTGGGCTATAGCCTTGGGGGGTGGGGCTGGGCAACTTCGTCCGCCGGACTCAGAATGGTGCGAGACTTTGCGAGTGGCCTCCGTATGCCAAAAATAAACCGCGGGCACAGCCGCGCCGAAAAATAACCGCCCGAAGGTCGGGGCGCCAAGTTCGTCCAGCGGAAAAAGGCCACAAAAACGGGTGGGCTATAGCCTTGGAGGGTGGGGCTGGCCAACTTCGTCCGCCGGACTCGGATTGGCGTGAGACTTTGCGAGGCACCTCCGTTTGCAAAAATAGGCCGAGGACACAGACGCGCCCAAAAATAACCACCTGAAGGCCGCGGCGCCAAGTTCGTCCAGCGGAAAAAGGCCAGAAAAATGGGTGGGCTATAGCCTTGGGGGGTGGGGCGGGCCAACATCGTCCGCCGGACTCGGAATGGCGCGAGACATTGCGAGGCACCTCCGTGTGTCAAACATAGGCCGCGGGCACAGCCGCGCCATAAAATAACCGACCGAAGGCCGGGGCGCCAAGTTCGTCCAGCGGAAAAAGGCCAAAAAAACGGGTGGGCTATAGCCTTGGGGGGTGGGGCTGCCCAACTTCGTCCGCCGGACACGGAATGGCGCGAGACTTTGCGAGCGGCCTCCGTGTGCCAAAAATAGGCCGCGGGCACTGCCGCACCCAAAAATAACCGCCCGAAGGCCGGGGTGCCAAGTTCATCCAGCGCAAAAAGGCCACAAAAATGGGTGGGCTATAGCCTTGGGGGGTGGGGCTGGCCCACTTTGTCCGCCGGACTCGGAATGGCGCGAGACTTTGGGAGTGGCCTCAGTGTGCCAAAAATAGGCCGCGGACACAGCCGGGCCCAAAAATAACCGCCCGAAGGTCGGGGCGCCAAGTTTGTCCAGCGGAAAAAGGCCACAAAAACGGGTGGGCTACAGACTTGGAGGGTGGGGTTGGCCAATTTCGTCCGCCGGACTCGGAATGGCGCGAGACTTTGCGAGGCACCTCCGTTTGCAAAAATAGGCCGCGGGCACAGACACGCCCAAAAATAACCACCCGAAGGCCGCGGCGCCAAGTTCGTCCAGCAGAAAAAGGCCACAAAAACGGGTGGGCTATAGCCTTGGGGGGTGGGGCTGGCCAACTTCGTCCGCCGGACTCGGAATGGCGCGAGACTTTGCGAGCGGCCTCCGTGTGCCAAAAATAGGCAGCGGGCACTGCCGCACCCAAAAATAACCGCCCGAAGGCCGGGGTGCCAAGTTCGTCCAGCGCAAAAAGGCCACAAAAATGGGTGCGCTATAGCCTTGGGGGGTGGGGCTGGCCCACTTCGTCCGCCGGACTCGGAATGGCGCGAGACTTTGGGAGTGGCCTCAGTGTGCCAAAAATAGGCCGCGGGCACAGCCGCGCCCAAAAATAACCGCCCGAAGGTCGGGGCGCCAAGTTTGTCCAGCGGAAAAAGGCCACAAAAACGGGTGGGCTATAGCTTTGGGGGGTGGGGCTGGCCAACTTCGTCCGCCGGAATCGGAATGGCGCGAGACTTTGCGAGGCACCTCCATGTGCCAAAAATAGGCTGCGGGCACAGCCGCGTCCAAAAATAACCGCCCGAAGGCCGGGGCGCCAAGTTCGTCCAGCGGAAAAAGGCCACAAAAACGGGTGGGCTATAGCCTTGGGGGGTGGGGCTGGCAAACTTCGTCTGCCGAACTCAGAATGGCGCCAGACTTTGTGAGGCACCTCCGTGTACCAAAAAAAGGCCGCGGGCCCAGCCGCGCCCAAAAATAACCACCCGAAGGCCGGGGCGACATTCGTCCAGCGGAAAATGGCCACAAAAACGGGTGGGCTATAGCCTTGGGGGGTGGGGTTGGCCAACTTCGTCCGCCGGACTTGGAATGGCGCGAGACTTTGCGAGGTGCCTCCGTGTACCAAAAATAGGCCGCGGACACAGCCGCGCCCAAAAATATCCGCCCGACGGCCGGGCTGCCAAGTTCGTCCAGCGGAAAAAGGCCACAAATACGGGTGGGCTATAGCCTTGGGGGGTGGGGCTGGCCAACTTCGTCTGCCGGACTCGGAATGGCGCGAGACTTTGGGAGTGGCCTCAGTGTGCCAAAAATAGGCCGCGGACACAGCCGGGCCCAAAAATAACCGCCCGAAGGTCGGGGCGCCAAGTTTGTCCAGCGGAAAAAGGCCACAAAAACGGGTGGGCTACAGACTTGGAGGGTGGGGCTGGCCAATTTCGTCCGCCGGACTCGGAATGGCGCGAGACTTTGCGAGGCACCTCCGTTTGCAAAAATAGGCCGCGGGCACAGACACGCCCAAAAATAACCACCCGAAGGCCGCGGCGCCAAGTTCGTCCAGCGGAAAAAGGCCACAAAAACGGGTGGGCTATAGCCTTGGGGGGTGGGGCTGGCCAACTTCGTCCGCCGGACTCGGAATGGCGCGAGACTTTGCGAGCGGCCTCCGTGTGCCAAAAATAGGCAGCGGGCACTGCCGCACCCAAAAATAACCGCCCGAAGGCCGGGGTGCCAAGTTCGTCCAGCGGAAAAAGGCCACAAAAACGGGTGGGCTATAGCCTTGGGGGGTGGGGCTGGCAAACTTCGTCTGCCGAACTCAGAATGGCGCGAGACTTTGGGAGTGGCCTCAGTGTGCCAAAAATAGGCCGCGGACACAGCCGGGCCCAAAAATAACCGCCCGAAGGTCGGGGCGCCAAGTTTGTCCAGCGGAAAAAGGCCACAAAAACGGGTGGGCTACAGACTTGGAGGGTGGGGCTGGCCAATTTCGTCCGCCGGACTCGGAATGGCGCGAGACTTTGCGAGGCACCTCCGTTTGCAAAAATAGGCCGCGGGCACAGACGCGCCCAAAAATAACCGCCCGAAGGTCGGGGCGCCAAGTTTGTCCAGCGGAAAAAGGCCACAAAAACGGGTGGGCTATAGCTTTGGGGGGTGGGGCTGGCCAACTTCGTCCGCCGGAATCGGAATGGCGCGAGACTTTGCGAGGCACCTCCATGTGCCAAAAATAGGCTGCGGGCACAGCCGCGTCCAAAAATAACCGCCCGAAGGCCGGGGCGCCAAGTTCGTCCAGCGGAAAAAGGCCACAAAAACGGGTGGGCTATAGCCTTGGGGGGTGGGGCTGGCAAACTTCGTCTGCCGAACTCAGAATGGCGCCAGACTTTGTGAGGCACCTCCGTGTACCAAAAAAAGGCCGCGGGCCCAGCCGCGCCCAAAAATAACCACCCGAAGGCCGGGGCGACATTCGTCCAGCGGAAAATGGCCACAAAAACGGGTGGGCTATAGCCTTGGGGGGTGGGGTTGGCCAACTTCGTCCGCCGGACTTGGAATGGCGCGAGACTTTGCGAGGTGCCTCCGTGTACCAAAAATAGGCCGCGGACACAGCCGCGCCCAAAAATATCCGCCCGACGGCCGGGCTGCCAAGTTCGTCCAGCGGAAAAAGGCCACAAATACGGGTGGGCTATAGCCTTGGGGGGTGGGGCTGGCCAACTTCGTCTGCCGGACTCGGAATGGCGCGAGACTTTGCGAGCGGCCTCCGTGTGCCAAAAATAGGCCTCGGACACAGCCGCGCCCAAAAATAACCGCCCGAAGGCCGGGGCGCCATGTTCCTCCAGCGGAAAAAGGCCACAAATACGGGTGGGCTATAGCCTTGGGGGGTGGGGCTGGCCGACTTCGTCCGCCGGACTCGGAATGGCACGAGACTTTGCGAGGCATCTCCGTGTGCCAAAAATAGGCAGTGGACACAGCGGCGCCCAAAAATAACCGCCCGAAGACCGGGGCGCCAAGTTCGTCCACCGGAAAAAGGCCACAAAAACGGGTGGGCTATATCCTTGGGGGGCGGGGCTGGCCAAGTTCGTCTGCCGGACTCGGAATGGCGCGAGACTTTGCGAGGCCCCTCCGTGTGCCAAAAATAGGCCGCGGGCACAGCCGCGTCCAAAAAAAACCGCCCGTAGGCCGGGGCGCCAAGTTCGTCCAGCGGAAAAAGGCCACAAAAACGGGTGGGCTATAGCCTTGGGGGGTGGGGCTGGCCAACTTCGTCCGCCGGACTTGGAATGGCGCTAGACTTTAAGAGGCACCTCCGTGTGCCAATAATAGGCCGCGGGCACAGCCGCACCCAAAAATAACATCCCGAAGGCCGGGGCGCCAAGTTCGTCCAGCGGAAAAAGGCCACAAAAACGGGTGGGCTATAGCCTTGGGGGGTGGGGCTGGCCAACTTCGTCTGCCGGACTCGGAATGGCGCGAGACTTTGCGAGGCGCCTCCATGTGCCAAAAATAGGCCGCGGGCAAAGCCGCGCCCAAAAATAACCGCCCGAAGGCCGGGGCGCCAAGTTCGTCCGGCGGAAAAAGGCCACAAATACGGGTGGGCTATAGCCTTGGGGGGTGGGGCTGGCCGACTTCGTCTACGGGACTCGGAATGGTGCGAGATTCTGTGAGGCGCATCCGTGTGCCAAAAATAGACCTCGGGCACTGCCGCGCCCGAAAATAACCGCCCGAAGGCCGGGGCGCCAAGTTCCTCCAGCGGAAAAAGGCCACAAATACGGGTGGGCTATAGCCTTGGGGGGTGGGGCTGGCCAACTTCGTCCGCCGGACTCGGAATGGCACGAGACTTTGCGAGGCGTCTCCGTGTGCCAAAAATAGGCATTGGACACAGCCGTGCCCAAAAATAACCGCCCGAAGACGGGGGCGCAAAGTTCGTCCAGCGGAAAAAGGCCACAAAAACGGGTGGGCTATAGCCTTGGGGGGTGGGGCTCGCGAACTTCGTCTGCCGGACTCGGAATGGCGCGAGAGTTTGCGAGGCCCCTCCGTTTGCCAAAAATAGGCCGCGGGCACAGACGCGTCCAAAAATAACCGCCCGAAGGCCGGGGCGCCATGTTCGTCCAGCGGAAAAACGCCACAAAAACGGGTGGGCTATAGCCTTGGGGGGTGGGGCTGGCCAACTTCGTCCGCCGTACTTGGAATGGCGCTAGACTTTAAGAGGCGCCTCTGTGTGCCAAAAATAGGCCGCGGGCACAGCCGCGCCCAAAAATAACATCCCGAAGGCCGGGGCGCCAAGTTCGTCCAGCGGAAAAAGGCCACAAAAACATGTGGGCTATACCCTTGGGGGGTGGGGCTGGCCAACTTCGTCTGCCGGACTCGGAATGGCGCGAGACTTTGCGAGGCGCATCCGTGTGCCAAAAATAGGCTGCGGACACAGCCGCGCCCAAAAATAACCGCCCAAAGGCCGTGGCGCTAAGTTCGTCCAGCGGAAAAAGGCCACAAAAACGGGTGGGCTATAGCCTTGGGGGGTGGGGCTGGCGAACTTCATCTGCCAGACTCGGAATGGCGCGAGACTTTGTGAGGCCCCTCCGTGTGCCAAAAATAGGCCGCGCGCACAGCCGCGCCCAAAAATAACCGCCCGAAGGCCGGGGCGCCAAGTTCGTCCAGCGGAAAAAGGCCACAATTACGGGTGGGCTATATCCTTGGGGGGTGGGGCTGGCCAAGTTCGTCGGCCGGACTCGGAATGGCGCGAGACTTTGCGAGGCCCCTCCGTGTGCCAAAAATAGGCCGCGGGCACAGCCGCGTCCAAAAAAAACCGCCCGAAGGCCGGGGCGCCAAGTTCGTCCAGCGGAAAAAGGCCACAAAAACGGGTGGGCTATAGCCTTGGGGGGTGGGGCTGGCCAACTTCGTCCGCCGGACTTGGAATGGCGCTAGACTTTAAGAGGCACCTCCGTGTGCCAATAATAGGCCGCGGGCACAGCCGCACCCAAAAATAACATCCCGAAGGCCGGGGCGCCAAGTTCGTCCAGCGGAAAAAGGCCACAAAAACGGGTGGGCTATAGCCTTGGGGGGTGGGGCTGGCCAACTTCGTCTGCCGGACTCGGAATGGCGCGAGACTTTGCGAGGCGCCTCCATGTGCCAAAAATAGGCCGCGGGCAAAGCCGCGCCCAAAAATAACCGCCCGAAGGCCAGGGCGCCAAGTTCGTCCGGCGGAAAAAGGCCACAAATACGGGTGGGCTATAGCCTTGGGGGGTGGGGCTGGCCGACTTCGTCTACGGGACTCGGAATGGTGCGAGACTCTGTGAGGCGCATCCGTGTGCCAAAAATAGACCTCGGGCACTGCCGCGCCCGAAAATAACCGCCCGAAGGCCGGGGCGCCAAGTTCCTCCAGCGGAAAAAGGCCACAAATACGGGTGGGCTATAGCCTTGGGGGGTGGGGCTGGCCAACTTCGTCCGCCGGACTCGGAATGGCACGAGACTTTGCGAGGCGTCTCCGTGTGCCAAAAATAGGCATTGGACACAGCCGTGCCCAAAAATAACCGCCCGAAGACGGGGGCGCAAAGTTCGTCCAGCGGAAAAAGGCCACAAAAACGGGTGGGCTATAGCCTTGGGGGGTGGGGCTCGCGAACTTCGTCTGCCGGACTCGGAATGGCGCGAGAGTTTGCGAGGCCCCTCCGTTTGCCAAAAATAGGCCGCGGGCACAGACGCGTCCAAAAATAACCGCCCGAAGGCCGGGGCGCCATGTTCGTCCAGCGGAAAAACGCCACAAAAACGGGTGGGCTATAGCCTTGGGGGGTGGGGCTGGCCAACTTCGTCCGCCGTACTTGGAATGGCGCTAGACTTTAAGAGGCGCCTCTGTGTGCCAAAAATAGGCCGCGGGCACAGCCGCGCCCAAAAATAACATCCCGAAGGCCGGGGCGCCAAGTTCGTCCAGCGGAAAAAGGCCACAAAAACATGTGGGCTATACCCTTGGGGGGTGGGGCTGGCCAACTTCGTCTGCCGGACTCGGAATGGCGCGAGACTTTGCGAGGCGCATCCGTGTGCCAAAAATAGGCTGCGGACACAGCCGCGCCCAAAAATAACCGCCCAAAGGCCGTGGCGCTAAGTTCGTCCAGCGGAAAAAGGCCACAAAAACGGGTGGGCTATAGCCTTGGGGGGTGGGGCTGGCGAACTTCATCTGCCAGACTCGGAATGGCGCGAGACTTTGTGAGGCCCCTCCGTGTGCCAAAAATAGGCCGCGCGCACAGCCGCGCCCAAAAATAACCGCCCGAAGGCCGGGGCGCCAAGTTCGTCCAGCGGAAAAAGGCCACAAAAACGGGTGGGCTATAGCCTTGGGGGGTGGGGCTGGCGAACTTCGTCTGCCGGACTCGGAATGGCGCGAGACTTTGCGAGGCCCCTCCATGTGCCAAAAATAGGCCCCTGGCTCAGCCGCGTCCAAAAATAACCGCCCGAAGGCCGGGGCGCCAAGTTCGTCCAGCGGAAAAAGGCCACAAAAACGGGTGGGCTATAGCCTTGGGGGGTGGGGCTGGCCAACTTCGTCCGCCGGACTTGGAATGGCGCTAGACTTTAAGAGGCACCTCCGTGTGCCAAAAATAGGTCGCGGGCACAGCCGTACCCAAAAATAACATCCCGAAGGCCGGGGCGCCAAGTTCGTCCAGCGGAAAAAGGCCACAAAAACGGGTGGGCTATAGCCTTGGGGGGTGGGGCTGGCCAACTTCGTCCGCCGTACTTGGAATGGCGCTAGACTTTAAGAGGCGCCTCTGTGTGCCAAAAATAGGCCGCGGGCACAGCCGCGCCCAAAAATAACATCCCGAAGGCCGGGGCGCCAAGTTCGTCCAGCGGAAAAAGGCCACAAAAACATGTGGGCTATAGCCTTGGGGGGTGGGGCTGGCCAACTTCGTCCGCCTGACTCGGAATGGCGCGAGACTTTGCG
The DNA here is from genome assembly GCA_034663535.1 of Citrus x limon. Classification (NCBI taxonomy): domain Eukaryota; kingdom Viridiplantae; phylum Streptophyta; class Magnoliopsida; order Sapindales; family Rutaceae; genus Citrus; species Citrus x limon. The sequence goes on from CM067991.1 coordinate 32,843,725, forward strand.
AGGCAACTCCGTGTGCTAAAAATTGGCCGCGTACACAGCCGCGCCCAAAAATAATCACCCTAAGGCCGGGGCGCCATGTTCGTCCAGCGGAAAAAGGCCACAAAAACGGGTGGGCTATAGCCTTGGGGGGTGGGGCTGGCCAACTTCGTCCCCCGCACTTGGAATGGCGCTAGACTTTACGAGGCGCCTCCGTGTGCCAAAAATAGGCCGCGGGCACAGCCGCGCCCAAAAATAACATCCCGAAGGCCGGGGCGACAAGTTCGTCCAGCGGAAAAAGGCCACAAAAACGGGTGGGCTATAGCCTTGGGGGGTGGGGCTGGCCAACTTCGTCCGCCGGACTCGGAATGGCGCGAGACTTTACGAGGCACCTCCGTGTGCCAAAAATAGGCCGCGGGCACAGCCGCGACCAAAAATAACCGCCCGAAGGCCGGGGCGCCAAGTTCGTCCAGCGGAAAAAGGCCACAAATACGGGTGGGCTATAGCCTTGGGTGGTGGGGCTGGCCAACTTCGTCCGCCAGACTCGCAATGGCGCGAGACTTTACGAGTCGCCTCCACGGGCCAAAAATAGGCCGCGGACACAGCCGCGCCCAAAAATAACATCCCGAAGGCCGGGGCGCCAAGTTCGTCCAGCGGAAAAAGGCCACAAAAACGGGTGGGCTATAGCCTTGGGGGGTGGGGCTGGCCAACTTCGTCTGCTGGACTCGGAATGGCGCGAGACTTTGCGAGGCACCCCCGTGTGCCAAAAATAGGCCGCGGATACAGCCGCGCCGCAAAATAACCGCCCGAAGGCCGGGGCGCCAATTCCTCCAGCGGAAAAAGGCCACAAATACAGGTGGGCTATAGCCTTGGGGGGTGGGGCTGGCCAACTTCGTCCGCCGGACTTGGAATGGCGCTAGACTTTAAGAGGCACCTCCGTGTGCCAAAAATAGGTCGCGGGCACAGCCGTACCCAAAAATAACATCCCGAAGGCCGGGGCGCCAAGTTCGTCCAGCGGAAAAAGGCCACAAAAACGGGTGGGCTATAGCCTTGGGGGGTGGGGCTGGCCAACTTCGTCCGCCGGACTTGGAATGGCGCTAGACATTACGAGGCGCCTCCGTGTGCCAAAAATAGGCCGCGGGCACAGCCGCGCCCAAAAATAACATCCCGAAGGCCGGGGCGACAAGTTCGTCCAGCGGAAAAAGGCCACAAAAACGGGTGGGCTATAGCCTTAGGGGGTGGGGCTGGCCAACATCGTCCGCCGGACTCGGAATGGCGCGAGACTTTTCGAGGCATCTCCGTGTGCCAAAAATTGGCCGCGGACACAGCCGCGACCAAAAATAACCGCCCGAAGGCCGGGGCGCCAATTCCTCCAGCGGAAAAAGGCCACAAATACGGGTGGGCTATAGCCTTGGGGGGTGGGGCTGGCCAACTTCGTCCGCCGGACTCGGAATGGCACGAGACTTTGCGAGGCGCCTCCGTGTGCCAAAAATAGGCTGCGGACACAGCCGCGCCCAAAAATAACCGCCCAAAGGCCGTGGCGCTAAGTTCGTCCAGCGGAAAAAGACCACAAAAACGGGTGGGCTATAGCCTTGGGGGGTGGGGCTGGCCAACTTCGTCCGCCTGACTCGGAATGGCGCGAGACTTTGCGAGGCACCTCCGTGTGCCAAAATTTGGCCGCGTGCACAGCCGCGCCCAAAAATAATCGCCCGAAGGCCGGGGCGCCATGTTCGTCCAGCGGAAAAAGGCCACAAAAACGGGTGGGCTATAGCCTTGGGGGGTGGGGCTGGCCAACTTCGTCCGCCGGACTTGGAATGGCGCTAGACATTACGAGGCGCCTCCGTGTGCCAAAAATAGGCCGCGGGCACAGCCGCGCCCAAAAATAACATCCCGAAGGCCGGGGCGACAAGTTCGTCCAGCGGAAAAAGGCCACAAAAACGGGTGGGCTATAGCCTTAGGGGGTGGGGCTGGCCAACATCGTCCGCCGGACTCGGAATGGCGCGAGACTTTTCGAGGCACCTCCGTGTGCCAAAAATTGGCCGCGGACACAGCCGCGACCAAAAATAACCGCCCGAAGGCCGGGGCGACAAGTTCGTCCAGCGGAAAAAGGCCACAAATACGGGTGGGCTATAGCCTTGGGGGGTGGGGCTGGCCAACTTCGTCCGCCGGAGTCGAAATGGTGTGAGACTTTGCGAGGTGCCTCCGTATGCTAAAAATAAGCGGCGGGCACAGCCGCGTCTAAAAATCACATCCCGAAGGCCGGGGAACCAAGTTCGTCCTGCGGAAAAAGGCCACAAAAACGGGTGGGCTATAGCCTTGGGGGGTGGGGCTGGCCAACTTTGTCCGCCGGACTCGGAATGGCGCGAGACTTTACGAGGCATCTCCGTGTGCCAAAAATAGGCCGCGGGCACAGCCGCGCCCAAAAATAAACGCCCGAAGGCCGGGGCGCCAAGTTCGTCCAACGGAAAAAGGCCACAAATACGGGTGGGCTATAGCCTTGGGGGGTGGGGCTGGCCAACTTCATCCGCCGGACTCGGAATGGTGCGAGACTTTGTGAGGTGCCTCCGTGTTCCAAAAATAGGCCGCGGGCACAGCCGTGCCCAAAAATAACCGCCCGAAGGCTGGGGCGCCAAGTTCGTCCAGCGGAAAAAGGCCACAAAAACGGGTGGGCTATAGCCTTGGGGGGTGGGGCTGGCCAACTTCGTCCGCCGGACTTGGAATGGCGCTAGACTTTAAGAGGCACCTCCGTGTGCCAAAAATAGGTCGCGGGCACAGCCGTACCCAAAAATAACATCCCGAAGGCCGGGGCGCCAAGTTCGTCCAGCGGAATAAGGCCACAAAAACGGGTGGGCTATAGCCTTGGGGGGTGGGGCTGGCCAACTTCGTCTGCTGGACTCGGAATGGCGCGAGACTTTGCGAGGCGCCTCCGTGTGCCAAAAATAGGCCGCGGGCACAGCCGCGCCGCAAAATAACCACCCGAAGGCCGGGGCGCCAATTCCTCCAGCGGAAAAAGGCTACAAATACGGGTGGGCTATAGCCTTGGGGGGTGGGGCTGGCCAACTTCGTCCGCCGGACTCGGAATGGCACGAGACTTTGCGAGGCATCTCCGTGTGCCAAAAATAGGCCGCGGGCACAGCCACGCCCAAAAATAAACGCCCGAAGGCCGGGGCGCCAAGTTCGTCCAGCGGAAAAAGGCCACAAAAACGGGTGGGCTATAGCCTTGGGGGGTGGGGCTGGCCAACATCGTCCGCCGGACTCGGAATGGCGCGAGACTTTACGAGGCACCTCCGTGTGCCAAAAATAGGCTGCGGACACAGCCGCGCCCAAAAATAACCGCCCAAAGGCCGTGGCGCTAAGTTCGTCCAGCGGAAAAAGGCCACTAAAACGGGTGGGCTATAGCCTTGGGGGGTGGGGCCGGTGAACTTCGTCTGCCGGACTCGGAATGGCGCGAGACTTTGCGAGGCTCCTCCGTGTGCCAAAAATTGGCCGCGTGCACAGCGCACCCAAAAATAATCGCCCGAAGGCCGGGGCGCCATGTTCGTCCAGCGGAAAAAGGCCACAAAAACGGGTGGGCTATAGCCTTGGGGGGTGGGGCTGGCCAACTTCGTCCGCCAGACTTGGAATGGCGCTAGACATTACGAGGCACCTCCGTGTGCCAAAAATAGGCCGCGGCCACAGCCGCGCCCAAAAATAACATCCCGAAGGCCGGGGCGACAAGTTCGTCCAGCGGAAAAAGGCCACAAAAACGGGTGGGCTATAGCCTTCGGGGGTGGGGCTGGCCAACATCGTCCGCCGGTCTCGGAATGGCGCGAGACTTTACGAGGCACCTCCGTGTGCCAAAAATAGGCCGTGGACACAGCCGCGACCAAAAATAACCGCCCGAAGGCCGGGGCGCCAAGTTCGTCCAGCGGAAAAAGGCCACAAATACGGGTGGGCTATAGCCTTGGGGGGTGGGGCTGGCCAACTTCGTCCGCCGGAGTCGAAATGGTGTGAGACTTTGCGAGGTGCCTCCGTATGCTAAAAATAAGCGGCGGGCACAGCCTCGTCTAAAAATCACATCCCGAAGGCCGGGGAACCAAGTTCGTCCTGCGGAAAAAGGCCACAAAAACGGGTGGGCTATAGCCTTGGGGGGTGGGGCTGGCCAACTTTGTCCGCCGGACTCGGAATGGCGCGAGACTTTACGAGGCATCTCCGTGTGCCAAAAATAGGCCGCGGGCACAGCCGCGCCCAAAAATAAACGCCCGAAGGCCGGGGCGCCAAGTTCGTCCAACGGAAAAAGGCCACAAATACGGGTGGGCTATAGCCTTGGGGGGTGGGGCTGGCCAACTTCGTCCGCCGGACTCGGAATGGTGCGAGACTTTGTGAGGTGCCTCCGGGTTCCAAAAATAGGCCGCGGGCACAGCCGTGCCCGAAAATAACCGCCCGAAGGCTGGGGCGCCAAGTTCGTCCAGCGGAAAAAGGCCACAAAAACGGGTGGGCTATAGCCTTGGGGGGTGGGGCTGGCCCACTTCGTCCGCCGGACTTGGAATGGCGCTAGACTTTAAGAGGCACCTCCGTGTGCCAAAAATAGGTCGCGGGCACAGCCGTACCCAAAAATAACATCCCGAAGGCCGGGGCGCCAAGTTCATCCAACGGAATAAGGCCACAAAAACGGGTGGGCTATAGCCTTGGGGGGTGGGGCTGGCCAACTTCGTCTGCTGGACTCGGAATGGCGCGAGACTTTGCGAGGCACCTCCGTGTGCCAAAAATAGGCCGCGGGCACAGCCGCGCCGCAAAATAACCACCCGAAGGCCGGGGCGCCAATTCCTCCAGCGGAAAAAGGCCACAAATACGGGTGGGCTATAGCCGTGGGGGGTGGGGCTGGCCAACTTCGTCCGCCGGACTCGGAATGGCACGAGACTTTGCGAGGCGCCTCCGTGTGCCAAAAATAGGCTGCGGACACAGCCGCGACCAAAAATAACCGCCCAAAGGCCGTGGCGCTAAGTTCGTCCAGCGGAAAAAGGCCACTAAAACGGGTGGGCTATAGCCTTGGGGGGTGGGGCCGGCGAACTTCGTCTGCCGGACTCGGAATAGCGCGAGACTTTGCGAGGCACCTCCGTGTGCCAAAAATTGGCCGCGTGCACAGCCGCGCCCAAAAATATTCGCCCGAAGGCCGGGGCGCCATGTTCGTCCAGCGGAAAACGGCCACAAAAACGGGTGGGCTATAGCCTTGGGGGGTGGGGCTGGCCAACTTCGTCCGCCGGACTTGGAATGGCGCTAGACATTACGAGGCACCTCCGTGTGCCAAAAATAGGCCGCGGCCACAGCCGCGCCCAAAAATAACATCCCGAAGGCCGGGGCGACAAGTTCGTCCAGCGGAAAAAGGCCACAAAAACGGGTGGGCTATAGCCTTGGTTGGTGGGGCTGGCCAACATCGTCCGCCGGACTCGGAATGGCGCGAGACTTTACGAGGCACCTCCGTGTGCCAAAAATAGGCCGCGGACACAGCCGCGACCAAAAATAACCGCCCGAAGGCCGGGGCGCCAATTCCTCCAGCGGAAAAAGGCCACAAATACGGGTGGGCTATAGCCTTGGGGGGTGGGGCTGGCCAACTTCGTCCGCCGGACTCGGAATGGCACGAGACTTTGCGAGGCGCCTCCGTGTGCCAAAAATAGGCTGCGGACACAGCCGCGCCCAAAAATAACCGCCCAAAGGCCGTGGCGCTAAGTTCGTCCAGCGGAAAAAGGCCACAAAAACGGGTGGGCTATAGCCTTGGGGGGTGGGGCTGGCCAACTTCGTCCGCCTGACTCGGAATGGCGCGAGACTTTGCGAGGCACCTCCGTGTGCCAAAATTTGGCCGCGTGCACAGCCGCGCCCAAAAATAATCGCCCGAAGGCCGGGGCGCCATGTTCGTCCAGCGGAAAAAGGCCACAAAAACGGGTGGGCTATAGCCTTGGGGGGTGGGGCTGGCCAACTTCGTCCGCCGGACTTGGAATGGCGCTAGACATTACGAGGCGCCTCCGTGTGCCAAAAATAGGCCGCGGGCACAGCCGCGCCCAAAAATAACATCCCGAAGGCCGGGGCGACAAGTTCGTCCAGCGGAAAAAGGCCACAAAAACGGGTGGGCTATAGCCTTAGGGGGTGGGGCTGGCCAACATCGTCCGCCGGACTCGGAATGGCGCGAGACTTTTTGAGGCACCTCCGTGTGCCAAAAATTGGCCGCGGACACAGCCGCGACCAAAAATAACCGCCCGAAGGCCGGGGCGACAAGTTCGTCCAGCGGAAAAAGGCCACAAATACGGGTGGGCTATAGCCTTGGGGGGTGGGGCTGGCCAACTTCGTCCGCCGGAGTCGAAATGGTGTGAGACTTTGCGAGGTGCCTCCGTATGCTAAAAATAAGCGGCGGGCACAGCCGCGTCTAAAAATCACATCCCGAAGGCCGGGGAACCAAGTTCGTCCTGCGGAAAAAGGCCACAAAAACGGGTGGGCTATAGCCTTGGGGGGTGGGGCTGGCCAACTTTGTCCGCCGGACTCGGAATGGCGCGAGACTTTACGAGGCATCTCCGTGTGCCAAAAATAGGCCGCGGGCACAGCCGCGCCCAAAAATAAACGCCCGAAGGCCGGGGCGCCAAGTTCGTCCAACGGAAAAAGGCCACAAATACGGGTGGGCTATAGCCTTGGGGGGTGGGGCTGGCCAACTTCATCCGCCGGACTCGGAATGGTGCGAGACTTTGTGAGGTGCCTCCGTGTTCCAAAAATAGGCCGCGGGCACAGCCGTGCCCAAAAATAACCGCCCGAAGGCTGGGGCGCCAAGTTCGTCCAGCGGAAAAAGGCCACAAAAACGGGTGGGCTATAGCCTTGGGGGGTGGGGCTGGCCAACTTCGTCCGCCGGACTTGGAATGGCGCTAGACTTTAAGAGGCACCTCCGTGTGCCAAAAATAGGTCGCGGGCACAGCCGTACCCAAAAATAACATCCCGAAGGCCGGGGCGCCAAGTTCGTCCAGCGGAATAAGGCCACAAAAACGGGTGGGCTATAGCCTTGGGGGGTGGGGCTGGCCAACTTCGTCTGCTGGACTCGGAATGGCGCGAGACTTTGCGAGGCGCCTCCGTGTGCCAAAAATAGGCCGCGGGCACAGCCGCGCCGCAAAATAACCACCCAAAGGCCGGGGCGCCAATTCCTCCAGCGGAAAAAGGCTACAAATACGGGTGGGCTATAGCCTTGGGGGGTGGGGCTGGCCAACTTCGTCCGCCGGACTCGGAATGGCACGAGACTTTGCGAGGCATCTCCGTGTGCCAAAAATAGGCCGCGGGCACAGCCACGCCCAAAAATAAACGCCCGAAGGCCGGGGCGCCAAGTTCGTCCAGCGGAATAAGGCCACAAAAACGGGTGGGCTATAGCCTTGGGGGGTGGGGCTGGCCAACTTCGTCTGCTGGACTCGGAATGGCGCGAGACTTTGCGAGGCGCCTCCGTGTGCCAAAAATAGGCCGTGGGCACAGCCGCGCCGCAAAATAACCACCCAAAGGCCGGGGCGCCAATTCCTCCAGCGGAAAAAGGCTACAAATACGGGTGGGCTATAGCCTTGGGGGGTGGGGCTGGCCAACTTCGTCCGCCGGACTCGGAATGGCACGAGACTTTGCGAGGCATCTCCGTGTGCCAAAAATAGGCCGCGGGCACAGCCACGCCCAAAAATAAACGCCCGAAGGCCGGGGCGCCAAGTTCGTCCAGCGGAAAAAGGCCACAAAAACGGGTGGGCTATAGCCTTGGGGGGTGGGGCTGGCCAACATCGTCCGCCGGACTCGGAATGGCGCGAGACTTTACGAGGCACCTCCGTGTGCCAAAAATAGGCTGCGGACACAGCCGCGCCCAAAAATAACCGCCCAAAGGCCGTGGCGCTAAGTTCGTCCAGCGGAAAAAGGCCACTAAAACGGGTGGGCTATAGCCTTGGGGGGTGGGGCCGGTGAACTTCGTCTGCCGGACTCGGAATGGCGCGAGACTTTGCGAGGCTCCTCCGTGTGCCAAAAATTGGCCGCGTGCACAGCGCACCCAAAAATAATCGCCCGAAGGCCGGGGCGCCATGTTCGTCCAGCGGAAAAAGGCCACAAAAACGGGTGGGCTATAGCCTTGGGGGGTGGGGCTGGCCGACTTCGTCCGCCAGACTTGGAATGGCGCTAGACATTACGAGGCACCTCCGTGTGCCAAAAATAGGCCGCGGCCACAGCCGCGCCCAAAAATAACATCCCGAAGGCCGGGGCGACAAGTTCGTCCAGCGGAAAAAGGCCACAAAAACGGGTGGGCTATAGCCTTCGGGGGTGGGGCTGGCCAACATCGTCCGCCGGTCTCGGAATGGCGCGAGACTTTACGAGGCACCTCCGTGTGCCAAAAATAGGCCGTGGACACAGCCGCGACCAAAAATAACCGCCCGAAGGCCGGGGCGCCAAGTTCGTCCAGCGGAAAAAGGCCACAAATACGGGTGGGCTATAGCCTTGGGAGGTGGGGCTGGCCAACTTCGTCCGCCGGAGTCGAAATGGTGTGAGACTTTGCGAGGTGCCTCCGTATGCTAAAAATAAGCGGCGGGCACAGCCTCGTCTAAAAATCACATCCCGAAGGCCGGGGAACCAAGTTCGTCCTGCGGAAAAAGGCCACAAAAACGGGTGGGCTATAGCCTTGGGGGGTGGGGCTGGCCAACTTTGTCCGCCGGACTCGGAATGGCGCGAGACTTTACGAGGCATCTCCGTGTGCCAAAAATAGGCCGCGGGCACAGCCGCGCCCAAAAATAAACGCCCGAAGGCCGGGGCGCCAAGTTCGTCCAACGGAAAAAGGCCACAAATACGGGTGGGCTATAGCCTTGGGGGGTGGGGCTGGCCAACTTCGTCCGCCGGACTCGGAATGGTGCGAGACTTTGTGAGGTGCCTCCGGGTTCCAAAAATAGGCCGCGGGCACAGCCGTGCCCGAAAATAACCGCCCGAAGGCTGGGGCGCCAAGTTCGTCCAGCGGAAAAAGGCCACAAAAACGGGTGGGCTATAGCCTTGGGGCGTGGGGCTGGCCCACTTCGTCCGCCGGACTTGGAATGGCGCTAGACTTTAAGAGGCACCTCCGTGTGCCAAAAATAGTTCGCGGGCACAGCCGTACCCAAAAATAACATCCCGAAGGCCGGGGCGCCAAGTTCATCCAGCGGAATAAGGCCACAAAAACGGGTGGGCTATAGCCTTGGGGGGTGGGGCTGGCCAACTTCGTCTGCTGGACTCGGAATGGCGCGAGACTTTGCGAGGCACCTCCGTGTGCCAAAAATAGGCCGCGGGCACAGCCGCGCCGCAAAATAACCACCCGAAGGCCGGGGCGCCAATTCCTCCAGCGGAAAAAGGCCACAAATACGGGTGGGCTATAGCCGTGGGGGGTGGGGCTGGCCAACTTCGTCCGCCGGACTCGGAATGGCACGAGACTTTGCGAGGCGCCTCCGTGTGCCAAAAATAGGCTGCGGACACAGCCGCGACCAAAAATAACCACCCAAAGGCCGTGGCGCTAAGTTCGTCCAGCGGAAAAAGGCCACTAAAACGGGTGGGCTATAGCCTTGGGGGGTGGGGCCGGCGAACTTCGTCTGCCGGACTCGGAATAGCGCGAGACTTTGCGAGGCACCTCCGTGTGCCAAAAATTGGCCGCGTGCACAGCCGCGCCCAAAAATATTCGCCCGAAGGCCGGGGCGCCATGTTCGTCCAGCGGAAAACGGCCACAAAAACGGGTGGGCTATAGCCTTGGGGGGTGGGGCTGGCCAACTTCGTCCGCCGGACTTGGAATGGCGCTAGACATTACGAGGCACCTCCGTGTGCCAAAAATAGGCCGCGGCCACAGCCGCGCCCAAAAATAACATCCCGAAGGCCGGGGCGACAAGTTCGTCCAGCGGAAAAAGGCCACAAAAACGGGTGGGCTATAGCCTTGGTTGGTGGGGCTGGCCAACATCGTCCGCCGGACTCGGAATGGCGCGAGACTTTACGAGGCACCTCCGTGTGCCAAAAATAGGCCGCGGACACAGCCGCGACCAAAAATAACCGCCCGAAGGCCGGGGCGCCAAGTTCGTCCAGCGGAAAAAGGCCACAAATACGGGTGGGCTATAGCCTTGGGGGGTGGGGCTGGCCAACTTCGTCCGCCGTACTCGAAATGGTGTGAGACTTTGCGAGGTGCCTCCGTATGCTAAAAATAAGCGGCGGGCACAGCCGCGTCTAAAAATCACATCCCGAAGGCCGGGGAACCAAGTTCGTCCAGCGGAAAAAGGCCACAAAAACGGGTGGGCTATAGCCTTGGGGGGTGGGGCTGGCCAACTTTGTCCGCCGGACTCGGAATGGCGCGAGACTTTACGAGCCATCTCTGTGTACCAAAAATAGGCCGCGGACAAAGCCGCGCCCAAAAATAAATGCCCGAAGGCCGGGGCGCCAAGTTCGTCCAACGGAAAAAGGCCACAAATACGGGTGGCCTATAGCCTTGGGGGGTGGGGCTGGCGAACTTTGTCCGCCGGACTCGGAATGGCGCGAGACTTTACGAGGCATCTCCGTTTGCCAAAAATAGGCCGCGGGCACAGCCGCGCCCAAAAATAAACGCCCGAAGGCCGGGGCGCCAAGTTCGTCCAGCGGAAAAAGGCCACAAAAACGGGTGGGCTATAGCCTTGGGGGGTGGGGCTGGCCGACTTCGTCCGGCGGACTCGGAATGGCGCGAGACGTTGCGAGGTGCCTCCGTGTTCCAAAAATAGGCCGCGGGCACAGCCGCGGCCAAAAATATCTGCCCGAAGGCTGGGTCGCCATGTTCGACCACTGGAAAAAGGCCACAAAAACGGGTGGGCTATAGCCTTGGGGGGTGGGGCTGGCCGACTTCGTTCGCCGGACTCGGAATGGCGCGAGACTTTGCGAGCAGCCTCTGAGTGCCAAAAATAGGCTACGGGATCAGGCGCGCCCAAAAATAACTGACCGAAGGCCGGGGCGCCAAGTTCGTCCAGCGGAAAAAGGCCACAAAAACGGGTGGGCTATAGCCTTGGGGGGTGGGGCTGGCCAACTTTGTCCGCCGGACTCGGAATGGCGCGAGACTTTACGAGGCATCTCTGTGTACCAAAAATAGGCCGCGGACAAAGCCGCGCCCAAAAATAAATGCCCGAAGGCCGGGGCGCCAAGTTCGTCCAGCGGAAAAAGGCCACAAAAACGGGTGGGCTATAGCCTTGGGGGGTGGGGCTGGCCAACTTCGTCCGCCAGACTCGGATTGGCGCGAGACTTTACGAGGCACCTCCGTGTGCCAAAAATAGGCCGCGGACACAGCCGCGCCTAAAAATAACCGCCCGAAGGCCGGGGCGCCAAGTTCGTCCAGCGGAAAAAGGCCACAAAAACGGGTGGGCTATAGCCTTGGGGGGTGGGGCTGGCCGATTTCGTCCGGCGGACTCGGAATGGCGCGAGACGTTGCGAGGTGCCTCCGAGTTCCAAAAATAGGCCGCGGGCACAGCCGCGGCCAAAAATATCTGCCCGAAGGCTGGGTCGCCAAGTTCGACCACTGGAAAAAGGCCACAAAAACGGGTGGGCTATAGCCTTGGGGGGTGGGGCTGGCCGACTTCGTTCGCCGGACTCGGAATGGCGCGAGACTTTGCGAGCAGCCTCTGAGTGCCAAAAATAGGCTACGGGATCAGCCGCGCCCAAAAATAACTGACCGAAGGCCGGGGCGCCAAGTTCGTCCAGCGGAAAAGGGCCACAAATACGGGTGGGCTATAGCCTTGGGGGGTGGGGCTGGCCAACTTCGTCCGCCGGACTCGGAATGGTGCGAGACTTTGTGAGGTGCCTCCGTGTTACAAAAATAGGCCGCGGGCACAGCCGTGCCCAAAAATAACTGCCCGAAGGCTGGGGCGCCAAGTTCGTCCAGCGGAAAAAGGCCACAAAAACGGGTGGGCTATAGCCTTGGGTGGTGGGGCTGGCCAACTTCGTCCGCCAGACTCGCAATGGCGCGAGAATTTACGAGGCGCCTCCATGGGCCAAAAATAGGCCGCGGACACAGCCGCGCCCAAAAATAACATCCCGAAGGCCGGGGCGCCAAGTTCGTCCAGCGGAAAAAGGCCACAAAAACGGGTGGGCTATAGCCTTGGGGGGTGGGGCTGGCCGACTTCGTTCGCCGGACTCGGAATGGTGCGAGACTTTGCGAGCAGCCTCTGAGTGCCAAAAATAGGCTACGGGATCAGCCGCGCCCAAAAATAACTGACCGAAGGCCGGGGCGCCAAGTTCGTCCAGCGGAAAAGGGCCACAAATACGGGTGGGCTATAGCCTTGGGGGGTGGGGCTGGCCAACTTCGTCCGCCGGACTCGGAATGGTGCGAGACTTTGTGAGGTGCCTCCGTGTTCCAAAAATAGGCCGCGGGCACAGCCGTGCCCAAAAATAACTGCCCGAAGGCTGGGGCGCCAAGTTCGTCCAGCGGAAAAAGGCCACAAAAACGGGTGGGCTATAGCCTTGGGTGGCGGGGCTGGCCCACTTCGTCCGCCAGACTCGCAATGGCGCGAGAATTTACGAGGCGCCTCCATGGGCCAAAAATAGGCCGCGGACACAGCCGCGCCCAAAAATAACATCCCGAAGGCCGGGGCGCCAAGTTCGTCCAGCGGAAAAAGGCCACAAAAACGGGTGGGCTATAGCCTGGGGGGGTGGGGCTGGCCAACTTCGTCCGCCGGACTCGGAATGGCGCGAGACTTTGCGAGGCACCTCCGTGTGCTAAAAATAAGCCGCAGGCGCAGACGTGCCCAAAAATAACCTCCCAAAGGCCGGCGCGCCAAGTTCGTCCAGCGGAAAAAGGCCACAAAAATGGGTGGCCTATAGCCTTGGGGGGTGGGGCTGGCCAACTTCGTCCGCCGGACTCAGAATGGCGCGAAACTTTACGAGGCACCTCCGGGTACCAAATATAGGCTGCGGGCACAGCCTCGCCCAAAAATAACCGCCCGAAGGCCGGGGCGCCAAGTTCGTCCAGCGGAAAAAGGACACAAATACGGGTGGGCTATAGCCTTTGGGGGTGGGGCTGGTCAACTTCCTCCGCCAGACACGGAATGGCGCGAGACTTTATGAGGCACCTCCGTGTGCCAAACATAGGCCGCGGGCACAGCCGCACCCAAAAATAACCACCCGAAGGCCGGGGCGCCAAGTTCGTCCAGCGGAAAAGGGCCACAAATACGGGTGGGCTATAGCCTTGGGGGGTGGGGCTGGCCAACTTCGTCCGCCGGACTCGGAAAAGTGCGAGATTTGTGAGGCGCCTCCGTGTGCCTAAAATAGGCCGCGGGCACAGCCGCGCCCAAAAATAACATCCCGAAGGCCGGGGCACCAAGTTCGTCCAGCGGAAAAAGGCCACAAAAACGGGTTGGCTATAGCCTTGGGGGGTGGGGCTGGCCGACTTCGTCCGCCGGACTTGGAATGGCGCGAGACTTTACGAGGCACCTCCGTGTGCCAAAAATAGGCCGCGGGCGCAGCCGCGCCCAAAAATAACCGCCCGAAGGCCGGTGCGCCAAGTTCGTCCTGCGGAAAAAGGCCACAAAAACGGGTGGGCTATAGCCTTGGGGGGTGGGGCTGGCCAACTTCGTCCGTCGGACTCGGAATGGCGCGAGACTTTGCGAGGCACCTCCGTGTGCCAGAAATAGGCCGCGGGCACAGCCGCGCCCAAAAATAACCGCCCGAAGGCCGGGGCGCCAAGTTCGTCCAGCGGAAAAAGGCCACAAAAACGGGTGGGCTATAGCCTTGGGGGGTGGGGCTGGCCAACTTCGTCCGCCGGACTCGGAATGGCACGAGACTTTGCTAGGCACCTCCGTGTGCAAAAAATAGGCCTCGGGCACAGCCACGCCCAAAAATAACCGCCCGAAGGCCGGGGCGCCAAGTTAGTCCAGTGGAAAAAGCAACAAAAACGGGTGGGCTCTAGCCTTGGGGGGTGGGGCTGGCCAACTTCGTCCGCCGGACTCGGACTGGCGCGAGACATTGCCAGGCGCCTCCGTGTGCCAAAAATAGGCCGAGGGCACAGCCGTGCCCAAAAATAACCGCCCGAAGGTCGGGGCGCCAAGTTCGGCCAGCGGAAAAAGGCCACAAAAACGGGTGGGCTATAGCCTTGGGGGGGGGGGGCTGGCCAACGTCGTCTGCCGGACACGAAATGGTGCGAGACTTTCGAGGCGCCTCCGTGTGCCAAAAATAGGCCGCGGGCACAGCCGCGCACAAAAATAACCGCCCGAAGGCCGGGGCGCCAAGTTCGTCCAACGGAAAAAGGCCACAAAAACGGGTGGGCTATAGCCTTGGGGGGTGGGGCAGGCCCACTTCTACCGCCGGACTCGGAATGCCGCAAGACTTTGCGAGTCGCCTCCGTGTGCCAAAAATAGGACGCGGGCACAGCCGCCCCCAAAAATAACCTCCCGAAGGCCGGGGCACCAAGTTCGTCCAGCGGAAAAAGGCCACAAAAACGGGTGGGCTATAGCCTTGGGGGGTGGGGCTGGCCAACTTCGTCCGCCAGACTCGGAATGGCGCGAGAATTTGCGACGCATGTCCGTGTGCCAAAAATCGGCCGCGGGCACAGCCGCGCCGAAAAATAACAGCTTGAAGGCCGGGTCGCCAAGTTCATCCAGCGGAAAAAGGCCAGAAATACGAGTGGGCTACAGCCTTGGGGGGTGGGGCTGGCCAACTTCGTCCGCGGGACTCGGAATGGCGCGAGACTTTGCGAGGTGCCTCCTTGTGCCAAAAATAGGACGCGGGCACAGCCGCGCACAAAAATAACCGCCCGAAGGCCGGGGCGCCAAGTTCGTCCAGCGGAAAAAGGCCTCAAATACGGGTGGGTTATAGCCCGGGGGGGTGGGGCTGGCGAACTTCGTCCGCCGGACTCGGAATGGCGCGAGACTTTGCGAGGCACGTCCGTGTGCCAAAAATACGCCGCGGGCACAGCCGCACCCAAAAATAACGGCTTGAAGGCCAGGTCGCCAAGTTCATCCAGCGGAAAAAGGCCACAAATACGGGTGGGCTATAGCCTGGGGGGGTGGGGCTGGCGAACTTCGTCCGCCGGACTTGGAATGGCGCGAGACTTTGCGAGACGCCTCCGTGTGACAAAAATAGGCCGCGGGCACAGCCGCGTCCAAAAATATCAGCTTGAAGGCCGGGGCGCCAAGTTCGTCCAGCGGAAAAAGGCCACAAATACGGGTGGGTACAGCCTTGGGGGGTGGGGCTGGCCAACTTCGTCCGCCGGACTCGGAATGGCACGAGACTTTGTGAGGCACCTCCGTCTGCCAAAAATAGGCCGCGGGCACAGGCGTGCCCAAAAATAACCGCCCGAAGGTCGGGGCGCCAAGTTCGGCCAGCGGAAAAAGGCCACAAAAACGGGTGGGCTATAGCCTTGGGGGGCGGCGCTGGCCTACTTCGTCCGCCGGACTCGGAATGGCGCGAGACTTTGTGAGGTACCTCCGTGTGCCAAAAATAGGCCGCGGCCACAGCCGCGCCCAAAAATAACCGCCCGAAGGCCGGGGCGCCAAGTTCGTCCAGCGGAAAAAGGCCACAAATACGGGTGGGCTATATCCTGGGGGGGTGGGGCTGGCCTACTTCGTCCGCCGGACTCGGAATGGTGCGTGACTTTGCGAGGTGCCTCCGTGTGCCAAAAATAGGCCGCAGGCACAGCCACGCCCAAAAATAACTGCCCGAAGGCCGGGGCGCCAAGTTCGTCCAGTGGAAAAAGCCACAAAAACGGGTGGGCTATAGCCTTGGGGGGGTGGGGTTGGCCAACCTCGTCCGCCGGACTCGGAATGGCGCGAGACTTTGCGATGCTCGTCCGCGTGCCAAAAATAGGCCGTGGGCACAGCCGCGCCCAAAAATAACCGCCCGAAGGCCGGGGCGCCATGTTCGTCCATCGGAAAAAGGCCACAAATACGGGTGGGCTATAGCGTTGGGGGGTGGGGCTGGCCAACTTCGTCCGCCGGACTCGAAATGGCGCGAGACTTTGCGAGGGCCTCTGTGTGCCAAAAATAGGCCGCGGGCACAGCCTCTCCGATAAATAACCGCCCGATGGCCGGGGCGCCAAGTTCGTCCAGCGGAAAAAGGCCACAAAAACGGGTGGGCTATAGCCTTGGGGGGTGGGGCTGGCCAACTTCGTCCGCCGAACTCGGAATGGCGCGAGAATTTGTGAGGCACCTCCGTGTGCCAAAAATAGGCTGCGGGCACAGCCGCCCCCAAAAATAACCTCCCGAAGGCCGGGGCGCCAAGTTCGTCCATCGGAAAAAGGCCACAAATACGGGTGGGCTATAGCCTGGGGGGGTGGGGCTGGCCTACTTCGTCCGCCGGACTCGGAATGGCGCGAGACTTTGTAAGGTACCTCCATGTGCCAAAAATAGGCCGTGGCTACAGCCGCGCCCAAAAATAACCGCCCGAAGGCCGGGGCGCCAAGTTCGTCCAGCGGAAAAAGGCCACAAATACGGGTGGGCTATAGCCTGGGGGGGTGGGGCTGGCGAACTTCGTCCGCCGGACTCGAAATGGCGCGAGACTTTGCGAGGGCCTCTGTGTGCCAAAAATAGGCCGCGGGCACAGCCTCTCCCATAAATAACCGCCCGATGGCCGGGGCGCCAAGTTCGTCCAGCGGAAAAAGGCCACAAAAACGGGTGGGCTATAGCCTTGGGGGGTGGGGCTGGCCAACTTCGTCCGCCGAACTCGGAATGGCGCGAGAATTTGTGAGGCACCTCCGTGTGCCAAAAATAGGCTGCGGGCACAGCCGCCCCCAAAAATAACCTCCCGAAGGCCGGGGCGCCAAGTTCGTCCATCGGAAAAAGGCCACAAATACGGGTGGGATATAGCCTGGGGGGGTGGGGCTGGCCTACTTCGTCCGCCGGACTCGGAATGGCGCGAGACTTTGTGAGGTACCTCTGTGTGCCAAAAATAGGCCGTGGCCACAGCCGCGCCCAAAAATAACCGCCCGAAGGCCGGGGCGCCAAGTTCGTCCAGCGGAAAAAGGCCACAAATACGGGTGGGCTATAGCCTGGGGGGGTGGGGCTGGCGAACTTCGTCCGCCGGACTTGGAATGGCGCGAGACTTTGCGAGACGCCTCCGTGTGACAAAAATAGGCCGCGGGCACAGCCGCGCCCAAAAATAACAGCTTGAAGGCCGGGGCGCCAAGTTCGTCCAGCGGAAAAAGGCCACAAATACGGGTGGGTACAGCCTTGGGGGGTGGGGCTGGCCAACTTCGTCCGCCGGACTCAGAATGGCACGAGACTTTGTGAGGCGCCTCCGTCTGCCAAAAATAGGCCGCGGGCACAGGCGTGCCGAAAAATAACCGCCCGAAGGTCGGGGCGCCATGTTCGGCCAGCGGAAAAAGGCCACAAAAACGGGTCGGCTATAGCCTTCGGGGGCGGGGCTGGCCTACTTCGTCCGCCGGACTCGGAATGGCGCGAGACTTTGTGAGGTACCTCCGTGTGCCAAAAATAGGCCGCGGCCACAGCCGCGCCCAAAAATAACCGCCCGAAGGCCGGGGCGCCAAGTTCGTCCAGCGGAAAAAGGCCACAAATACGGGTGGGCTATATCCTGGGGGGGTGGGGCTGGCCTACTTCGTCCGCCGGACTCGGAATGGTGCGTGACTTTGCGAGGTGCCTCCGTGTGCCAAAAATAGGCCGCGGGCACAGCCACGCCCAAAAATAACTGCCCGAAGGCCGGGGCTCCAAGTTCGTCCAATGGAAAAAGCCACAAACACGGGTGGGCTATAGCCTTGGTGGGTGGGGCTGGCCAACTTCGTCCGCCGGACTCGGACTGGCGCGAGACATTGCAAGGTGACTCCGTGTGCCAAAAATAGGCCGTGGGCACAGCCACGCCCAAAAAAAACCGCCCGAAGGTCGGGGCGCCAAGTTCGGCCAGCGGAAAAAGGCCACAAAAACGGGTGGGCTATAGCCTTGGGGGGCGGGGCTGGCCAACTTCGTCCGCCGGACTCGAAATGGTGCGAGACTTTCGAGGCGCCTCCGTGTGCCAAAAATAGGCCGCGGGCACAGCCGCGCACAAAAAAAACCACCTGAAGGCTGGGGCGCCAAGTTCGTCGAGCGGAAAAAGGCCACAAAAACGGGTGGGCTATAGCCTTGGGGGGTGGGGCTGGCCCACTTCGTCCGCCGGACTCGGAATGGCGCGAGACTTTGCGAGGCGCCTCCGTGTGCCAAAAATAGGACGCGGGCACAGCCGTGGCCAAAAATAACAGCCCGTAGGCCGGGGCACCAAGTTCGTCCAGCGGAAAAAGGCCACAAAAACGGGTGGGGTATAGCCTTGGGGGGTGGGGCTGGCCAACTTCGTCCGCCGGACTCGGAATGGCGTGAGACTTTGCGAGGCGCCTCTGTGCACCAAAAATAGGCCGCGGGCACAGCCGTGCCCAAAAATAACCGCCCGAAGGCCGGGGCGCCAAGTTCGTCCTGCGGAAAAAGGCCACAAATACGGGTGGGCTATAGCCTGGGGGGTGGGGTTGGCCAACTTCGTCCGCTGGACTCGGAATGGCGCGAGACTTTGCGATGCTCGTCCGTGTGCCAAAAATAGGCCGTGGGCACAGCCGCGCCCAAAAATAACCGCCCGAAGGCCGGGGCACCATGTTCGTCCATCGGAAAAAGGCCACAAATACGGGTGGGTTATAGCCTGGGGGGGTGGGGCTGGACAACTTCGTCTGCCAGACTCGGAATGGCGCGAGACTTTGCGAGGCATGTCCGTGTGCCAAAAATAGGCCGCGGGCTCAGCCGCCCCCAAAAATAACCGCCCGAAGGCTGGGGCGCCAAGTTCGTCCAGCGGAAAAAGGCCTCAAAAACAGGTGGGCTATAGCCTTGGGGGGTGGGGCTGGCGAACTTCGTCCGCCGGACTCGGAATGGCGCGAGACTTTACGAGGCACGTCCGTGTGCCAAAAATAGGCCGCGGGCACAGCCGCGCCCAAAAATAATAGCTTGAAGGCTGGGTCGCCAAGTTCATCCAGCGGAAAAAGGCCACAAATACGGGTGGGCTACAGCCTTGGGGGGTGGGGCTGGCCAACTTCGTCCGCCGGACTCGGAATGGCGCGAGACTTTCTGAGGCACCTCCGTTTGCCAAAAATAGGCTGCGGGCACAGCCGCGTCCAAAAATAACAGCTTGAAGGCCGGGGCGCCAAGTTCATCCAGCGGAAAAAGGCCACAAATACGGATGGGTTATAGCCTGGGGGGGTGGGGCTGGACAACTTCGTCTGCCAGACTCGGAATGGCGCGAGACATTGCAAGGCGTCTCCGTGTGCCAAAAATAGGCCGCGGGCACAGCCACGCCCAAAAAAAACCGCCCGAAGGTCGGGGCGCCAAGTTCGGCCAGCGGAAAAAGGCCACAAAAACGGGTGGGCTATAGCCTTGGGGGGCGGGGCTGGCCAACTTCGTCCGCCGGACTCGAAATGGTGCGAGACTTTCGAGGCGCCTCCGTGTGCCAAAAATAGGCCGCGGGCACAGCCGCGCACAAAAATAACCGCCTGAAGGCCGGGGCGCCAAGTTCGTCGAGCGGAAAAAGGCCACAAAAACGGGTGGGCTATAGCCTTGGGGGGTGGGGCTGGCCCACTTCGTCCGCCGGACTCGGAATGGCGCGAGACTTTGCGAGGCGCCTCCGTGTGCCAAAAATAGGACGCGGGCACAGCCGTGGCCAAAAATAACAGCCCGAAGGCCGGGGCACCAAGTTCGTCCAGCGGAAAAAGGCCACAAAAACGGGTGGGGTATAGCCTTGGGGGGTGGGGCTGGCCAACTTCATCCGCCGGACTCGGAATGGCGTGAGACTTTGCGAGGCGCCTCTGTGCACCAAAAATAGGCCGCGGGCACAGCCGTGCCCAAAAATAACCGCCCGAAGGCCGGGGCGCCAAGTTCGTCCTGCGGAAAAAGGCCACAAATACGGGTGGGCTATAGCCTGGGGGGTGGGGTTGGCCAACTTCGTCCGCTGGACTCGGAATGGCGCGAGACTTTGCGATGCTCGTCCGTGTGCCAAAAATAGGCCGTGGGCACAGCCGCGCCCAAAAATAACCGCCCGAAGGCCGGGGCACCATGTTCGTCCATCGGAAAAAGGCCACAAATACGGGTGGGTTATAGCCTGGGGGGGTGGGGCTGGACAACTTCGTCTGCCAGACTCGGAATGGCGCGAGACTTTGCGAGGCATGTACGTGTGCCAAAAATAGGCCGCGGGCTCAGCCGCCCCCAAAAATAACCGCCCGAAGGCTGGGGCGCCAAGTTCGTCCAGCGGAAAAAGGCCTCAAAAACAGGTGGGCTATAGCCTTGGGGGGTGGGGCTGGCGAACTTCGTCCGCCGGACTCGGAATGGCGCGAGACTTTACGAGGCACGTCCGTGTACCAAAAATAGGCCGCGGGCACAGCCGCGCCCAAAAATAATAGCTTGAAGGCTGGGTCGCCAAGTTCGTCCTGCGGAAAAAGGCCACAAATACGGGTGGGCTATAGCCTGGGGGGTGGGGTTGGCCAACTTCGTCCGCCGGACTCGGAATGGCGCGAGACTTTACGAGGCACGTCCGTGTGCCAAAAATAGGCCGCGGGCACAGCCGCGCCCAAAAATAATAGCTTGAAGGCTGGGTCGCCAAGTTCATCCAGCGGAAAAAGGCCACAAATACGGGTGGGCTACAGCCTTGGGGGGTGGGGCTGGCCAACTTCGTCCGCCGGACTCGGAATGGCGCGAGACTTTCTGAGGCACCTCCGTTTGCCAAAAATAGGCTGCGGGCACAGCCGCGTCCAAAAATAACAGCTTGAAGGCCGGGGCGCCAAGTTCATCCAGCGGAAAAAGGCCACAAATACGGATGGGTTATAGCCTGGGGGGGTGGGGCTGGACAACTTCGTCTGCCAGACTCGGAATGGCGCGAGACATTGCAAGGCGTCTCCGTGTGCCAAAAATAGGCCGCGGGCACAGCCACGCCCAAAAAAAACCGCCCGAAGGTCGGGGCGCCAAGTTCGGCCAGCGGAAAAAGGCCACAAAAACGGGTGGGCTATAGCCTTGGGGGGCGGGGCTGGCCAACTTCGTCCGCCGGACTCGAAATGGTGCGAGACTTTCGAGGCGCCTCCGTGTGCCAAAAATAGGCCGCGGGCACAGCCGCGCACAAAAATAACCGCCTGAAGGCCGGGGCGCCAAGTTCGTCGAGCGGAAAAAGGCCACAAAAACGGGTGGGCTATAGCCTTGGGGGGTGGGGCTGGCCCACTTCGTCCGCCGGACTCGGAATGGCGCGAGACTTTGCGAGGCACCTCCGTGTGCCAAAAATAGGACGCGGGCACAGCCGTGGCCAAAAATAACCGCCCGAAGGCCGGGGCACCAAATTCGTCCAGCGGAAAAAGGCCACAAAAACGGGTGGGGTATAGCCTTGGGGGGTGGGGCTGGCCAACTTCGTCCGGCGGACTCGGAATGGCGTGAGACTTTGCGAGGCGCCTCCGTGCACCAAAAATAGGCCGCGGGCACAGCCTACCCAAAAATAAACGCCCGATGGCCGGGGCGCCAAGTTCGCCCTGCGGAAAAAGGCCACAAATACGGGTGGGCTATAGCCTGGGGGGGTGGGGTTGGCCAACTTCGTCCGCTGGACTCGGAATGGCGCGAGACTTTGCGATGCTCGTCCGTGTGCCAAAAATAAGCCGTGGGCACAGCCGCGCCCAAAAATAACCGCCCGAAGGCCGGGGCGCCATGTTCGTCCATCGGAAAAAGGCCACAAATACGGGTGGGTTATAGCCTGGGGGGGTCGGGCTGGACAACTTCGTCTGCCAGACTCGGAATGGCGCGAGACTTTGCGAGGCATGTCCGTGTGCCAAAAATAGGCCGCGGGCTCAGCCGCGCCCAAAAATAACAGCTTGAAGGCCGGAGCGCCAACTTCGTCCAGCGGAAAAAGGCCACAAAAACGGGTGCGCTATAGCCTTGGGGGGTGGGGCTGGCCAACTTCGTCCGCGGGACTCGGAATGGCGCGAGACTTTGCGACGCGCCTCAGTGTGCCAAAAATAGGCCGCGGGCACAGCCGCCCCCAAAAATAACCGCCCGAAGGCTGGGGCGCCAAGTTCGTCCAGCGGAAAAAGGCCACAAATACGGGTGGGCTACAGCCTTGGGGGGTGGGGCTGGCCAACTTCGTCCGCGGGACTCGGAATGGCGCGAGACTTTGCGAGGCACCTCCGTGTGCCATAAATAGGCCGCGGGCACAGCCGCGCATAAAAATAACTGCCCGAAGGCCGGGGCGCCAAGTTCGTCCAGCGGAAAAAGGCCTCAAAAACGGGTGGGCTATAGCCTTGGGGGGTGGGGCTGGCGAACTTCGTCCGCCGGACTCGAAATGGCGCGAGACTTTGCGAGGCACGTCCGTGTGCCAAAAATAGGCCACGGGCACAGTCGCGCCCAAAAATAATAGCTTGAAGGCCGGGTCGCCAAGTTCATCCAGCGGAAAAAGGCCACAAATACGGGTGGGCTACAGCCTTGGGGGGTGGGGCTGGCCAACTTCGTCCGCCGGACTCGGAATGGCGCGAGACTTTGTGAGGCACCTCCGTGTGCCAAAAATAGGCTGCGGGCACAGCCGAGTCCAAAAATAACAGCTTGAAGGCCGGGGCGCCAAGTTCATCCAGCGGAAAAAGGCCACAAATACGGGTGGGTTATAGCCTGGGGGGGTGGGGCTGGACAACTTCGTCTGCCAGACTCGGAATGGCGCGAGACATTGCAAGGCGTCTCCGTGTGCCAAAAATAGGCCGCGGGCACAGCCACGCCCAAAAAAAACCGCCCGAAGGTCGGGGCGCCAAGTTCGGCCAGCGGAAAAAGGCCACAAAAACGGGTGGGCTATAGCCTTGGGGGGCGGGGCTGGCCAACTTCGTCCGCCGGACTCGAAATGGTGCGAGACTTTCGAGGCGCCTCCGTGTGCCAAAAATAGGCCGCGGGCACAGCCGCGCACAAAAATAACCGCCTGAAGGCCGGGGCGCCAAGTTCGTCGAGCGGAAAAAGGCCACAAAAACGGGTGGGCTATAGCCTTGGGGGGTGGGGCTGGCCCACTTCGTCCGCCGGACTCGGAATGGCGCGAGACTTTGCGAGGCACCTCCGTGTGCCAAAAATAGGACGCGGGCACAGCCGTGGCCAAAAATAACCGCCCGAAGGCCGGGGCACCAAATTCGTCCAGCGGAAAAAGGCCACAAAAACGGGTGGGGTATAGCCTTGGGGGGGTGGGGCTGGCCAACTTCGTCCGCCGGACTCGGAATGGCGTGAGACTTTGCGAGGCGCCTCCGTGCACCAAAAATAGGCCGCGGGCACAGCCGTGCCCAAAAATAAACGCCCGAAGGCCGGGGCGCCAAGTTCGCCCTGCGGAAAAAGGCCACAAATACGGGTGGGCTATAGCCTGGGGGGGTGGGGTTGGCCAACTTCGTCCGCCGGACTCGGAATGACGCGAGACTTTGCGAGGTGCCTCCGTGTGCCAAAAATAGACCGCGGGCACAGCCACGCCCAAAAAAAACCGCCCGAAGGTCGGGGCGCCAAGTTCGGCCAGCGGAAAAAGGCCACAAAAACGGGTGGGCTATAGCCTTGGGGGGCGGGGCTGGCCAACTTCGTCCGCCGGACTCGAAATGGTGCGAGACTTTCGAGGCGCCTCCGTGTGCCAAAAATAGGCCGCGGGCACAGCCGCGCACAAAAATAACCGCCTGAAGGCCGGGGCGCCAAGTTCGTCGAGCGGAAAAAGGCCACAAAAACGGGTGGGGTATAGCCTTGGGGGGTGGGGCTGGCCAACTTCGTCCGCCGGACTCGGAATGGCGTGAGACTTTGCGAGGCGCCTCCGTGCACCAAAAATAGGCCGCGGGCACAGCCGTGGCCAAAAATAAACGCCCAAAGGCCGGGGCGCCAAGTTCGCCCTGCGGAAAAAGGCCACAAATACGGGTGGGCTATAGCCTGGGGGGGTGGGGTTGGCCAACTTCGTCCGCCGGACTCGGAATGACGCGAGACTTTGCGAGGTGCCTCCGTGTGCCAAAAATAGACCGCGGGCACAGCCACGCCCAAAAATAACCGCCTGAAGGCCGGGGCACCAAGTTCGTCGAGCGGAAAAAGGCCACAAAAACGGGTGGGGTATAGCCTTGGGGGGTGGGGCTGGCCAACTTCGTCCGCCGGACTCGGAATGGCGTGAGACTTTGCGAGGCGCCTCCGTGCACCAAAAATAGGCCGCGGGCACAGCCGTGCCCAAAAATAAACGCCCGAAGGCCGGGGCGCCAAGTTCGCCCTGCGGAAAAAGGCCACAAATACGGGTGGGCTATAGCCTGGGGGGGTGGGGTTGGCCAACTTCGACCGCCGGACTCGAAATGGTGCGAGACTTTCGAGGCGCCTCCGTGTGCCAAAAATAGGCCGCGGGCACAGCCGCGCACAAAAATAACCGCCTGAAGGCCGGGGCGCCAAGTTCGTCGAGCGGAAAAAGGCCACAAAAACGGGTGGGGTATAGCCTTGGGGGGTGGGGCCGGCCAACTTCGTCCGCCGGACTCGGAATGGCGTGAGACTTTGCGAGGCGCCTCCGTGCACCAAAAATAGGCCGCGGGCACAGCCGTGCCCAAAAATAAACGCCCGAAGGCCGGGGCGCCAAGTTCGCCCGGCGGAAAAAGGCCACAAATACGGGTGGGCTATAGCCTGGGGGGGTGGGGTTGGCCAACTTCGTCCGCCGGACTCGGAATGACGCGAGACTTTGCGAGGTGCCTCCGTGTGCCAAAAATAGACCGCGGGCACAGCCACGCCCAAAAATAACCGCCCGAAGGCCGGGGCGCCAAGTTCGTCCAGTGGAAAAAGCCACAAAAACGGGTGGGCAATAGCCTTGGGGGGTGGGGCTGGCCCACTTCGTCCGCCGGACTCGGAATGGCGCGAGACTTTGCGAGGCACCTCCGTGTGCCAAAAATAGGCCGCGGACACAGCCGCGCCCAAAAAAAACCACCCGAAGGTCGGGGCGCCAAGTTCGGCCAGCGAAAAAAGGCCACAAAAACGGGTGGGCTATAGCCTTGGGGGGTGGGGCTGGCCCACTTCGTCCGCCGGACTCGGAATGGCGCGAGACTTTGCGAGGCACCTCCGTGTGCCAAAAATAGGACGCGGGCACAGCCGTGGCCAAAAATAACCGCCCGAAGGCTGGGGCGCCAAGTTCGTCCAGCGGAAAAAGGCCACAAATACGGGTGGGCTACAGCCTTGGGGGGTGGGGCTGGCCAACTTCGTCCGCGGGACTCGGAATGGCGCGAGACTTTGCGAGGCACCTCCGTGTGCCAAAAATAGGCCGCGGGCACAGCCGCGCATAAAAATAACCGCCCGAAGGCCGGGGCGCCAAGTTCGTCCAGCGGAAAAAGGCCTCAAAAACGGGTGGGCTATAGCCTTGGGGGGTGGGGCTGGCGAACTTCGTCCGCCGGACTCGGAATGGCGCGAGACTTTGCGAGGCACGTCCGTGTGCCAAAAATAGGCCACGGGCACAGTCGCGCCCAAAAATAATAGCTTGAAGGCCGGGTCGCCAAGTTCATCCAGCGGAAAAAGGCCACAAATACGGGTGGGCTACAGCCTTGGGGGGTGGGGCTGGCCAACTTCGTCCGCCGGACTCGGAATGGCGAGAGACTTTGTGAGGCACCTCCGTGTGCCAAAAATAGGCTGCGGGCACAGCCGAGTCCAAAAATAACAGCTTGAAGGCCGGAGCGCCAAGTTCATCCAGCGGAAAAAGGCCACAAATACGGGTGGGCTATAGCCTTGGGGGGTGGGGCTGGCCCACTTCGTCCGCCGGACTCGGAATGGCGCGAGACTTTGTGAGGCACCTACGTGTGCCAAAAATAGGCCGCGGGCACAGCCGCGCCCAACAATACCCGACCGAAGGCCGGGGCGACAAGTTCGTCCAGCGGAAAAAGGCCACAAAAACGGGTGGGCTATAGCCTTGGGGCGTGGGGCTGGCCAACTTCGTCCGCCGGACTCGGAATGACGCGAGACTTTGCGAGGTGCCTCCGTGTGCCAAAAATAGACCGCGGGCACAGCCACGCCCAAAAATAACCGCCCGAAGGCCGGGGCGCCAAGTTCGTCCAGTGGAAAAAGCCACAAAAACGGGTGGGCAATAGCCTTGGGGGGTGGGGCTGGCCAACTTCGTCCGCCGAACTCGGACTGGCGCGAGACATTGCAAGGGACCTCCGTGTGCCAAAAATAGGCCGCGGACACAGCCGCGCCCAAAAAAAACCACCCGAAGGTCGGGGCGCCAAGTTCGGCCAGCGAAAAAAGGCCACAAAAACGGGTGGACTATAGCCTTGGGGGGTGGGGCTGGCCAACTTCGGCCGCCGGACTCGAAATGGTGTGAGACTTTCGAGGCACCTCCATGTGCCAAAAATAGGCCGCGGGCACAGCCGCGTACAAAAATAACCGCCCGAAGGCCGGGGCGCCAAGTTCGTCGAGCGGAAAAAGGCCACAAAAACGGGTGGGCTATAGCTTTGGGGGGTGGGGCTGGCCCACTTCGTCCGCCGGACTCGGAATGGCGCGAGACTTTGTGTGGCGCCTCCGTGTGCCAAAAATAGGACGCGGGCATAGCCATGCCCAAAAATAACCGCCCGAAGGCCGGGGCGCCAAGTTCGTCCAGCGGAAAAAGGCCACAAAAACGGGTGGGCTATAGCCTGGGGGGGTGGGGCTGGCCAACTTCGTCCGCCGGATTCGGAATGGCGCGAGACTTTGCGAGGCGCCTCCATGTGCCAAAAATAGGCCGCGGGCACAGCCGCGCCCAAAAATAACCGCCCGAAGGCCGGGGCGCCAAGTTCGTCCAGCGGAAAAAGGCCACAAAAACGGGTGGGCTATAGCCTGGGGGAGTGGGGCTGGCCAACTTCGTCCGCGGGACTCGGAATGGCGCGAGACTTTGCGAGGCGCCTCCGTGTGCCAAAAATAGGCCGCGGACACAGCCGTGCCCAAAAATAACCGCCCGAAGGCTGGGGCGCAAAGTTCGTCCAGCGGAAAAAGGCCACAAAAACGGGTGGGCTATAGCCTTGGGGGGTGGGGCTGGCCCACTTCGTCCGCCGGTCTCGGAATGGCTCGAGACTTTGCGAGGTGCCTCAATGTGCCAAAAATATCCCGCGGACACAGCCGCGCCCAAAAATAACCCCCCCAAGGCTGGGGCGCCAAGTTCGTCCAGCGGAAAAAGGCCACAAATACGGGTGGGCTATAGCCTTGGGGGGTGGGGCTGGCGAACTTCGTCTGCCGGACTCGGAATGGCGCGAGACTTTGCGAGGCTCCTCCGTGTGCCAAAAATAGGCCACGGGCAAAGCCGCGCCCAAAAATACCCGCCCGAAGGCCGGGGCGCCAAGTTCGTCCAGCGGAAAAAGGCCACAAAAACGGGTGGGCTATAGCCTTGGGGGGTGGGGCTGGCCAACTTCCTCCGCCGGATTCGGAATGGCGCGAGACTTTGCGAGGCATCTCCGTGTGCAAAAAATAGGCCGCGGGGACAGCCGCGCCAAAAAATAACAGCCCGAAGGCCGGGGCGCCAAGTTCGTCCAGCGGAAAAAGGCCACAAAAACGGGTGGGCTATAGTCTTGGGGGGTGGGGGTGGCCGACATCGTCCGCCGGACTCGGAATGGCGCGAGACATTGCGAGGCACCTCCGTGTGCCAAAAATAGGCCTTGGGCACAACCGTGCCCAAAAATAACCACCCGAAGGCCGGGGCGCAAATTTTGTCCAGCGGAAAAAGGCCACAAATACTGTGGGCTCTAGCCTTGGGGGATGGGGCTGGCCAACTTCGCCCGCCGGACTCGGAATGGCGCGACACTTTGCGAGGCACCTCCGTGTTCCAAAAATAGGCCGCGGGCACAGCCGTGCCCAAAAATAACCGCCCGAAGGCTGGGGCGCAAAGTTCGTCCAGCGGAAAAAGGCCACAAAAACGGGTGGGCTATAGCCTTGGGGGGTGGGGCTGGCCCACTTCGTCCGCCGGACTCGGAATGGCACGAGACTTTGCGAGGTGCCTCCGTGTGCCAAAAATAGGCCGCGGGCTCAGCCACGAGCAAAAATAACCGCCCAAAGGCCGGGGCGCCGAGTTCGTCCAGCGGAAAAAGGCCACAAATACGAGTGGGCTATAGGCTTGGGGGGTGGGGCTTGCCAACTTCGTCCGCCGGACTCGGAATGGCGCGAGACATTGCGAGGCGCCTCCATGTGCCAAAAATAGGCCGCGGGCACAGCCGCGGCCAAAAATAACCGCCCGAAGGCCGTGGCGCCAAGTTCGTCCAGCGGAAAAAGGCCACAAAAACGGGTGGGCTATAGCCTTGGGGGGTGGGGCTGCCAACTTCGTCCGCCGGACTCGGAATGGCGCGAGACTTTGCGAGGCGCCTCCGTGTGCCAAACATAGGCCGCGGGCACAGCCGCACCCAAAAATAACTGCCCGAAGGCCGGGCCGCCAAGTTCGTCCAGCGGAAAAAGTCCACAAAAACGGGTGGGCTATAGCCTTGGGGGGTGGGGCTGGCCAACTTCGTCTGCCGGACTCGGAATGGCGCGAGACTTTGCGAGGCGCCTCCGTGTGCCAAACATAGGCCGCGGGCACAGCCGCACCCAAAAATAACTGCCCGAAGGCCGGGCCGCCAAGTTCGGCCAGCGAAAAAAGGCCACAAAAACGGGTGGACTATAGCCTTGGGGGGTGGGGCTGGCCAACTTCGGCCGCCGGACTCGAAATGGTGCGAGACTTTGCGTGGCGCCTCCGTGTGCCAAAAATAGGACGCGGGCACTGCCCTGCCCAAAAACAACCGCCCGAAGGCCGGGGCGCCAAGTTCGTCCAGCGGAAAAAGGCCACAAAAACGGGTGGGCTATAGCCTGGGGGGGTGGGGATGGCCAACTTCGTCCGCGGGTCTCGGAATGGCGCGAGACTTTGCGAGGCACCTCCATGTGCCAAAAATAGGCAGCGGGCATAGCCGCACCCAAAAAAAACCGCCCGAAGGCCGGGGCGCCAAGTTCGTCCAGCGGAAAAAGGCCACAAAAACGGGTGGGCTATAGCCAGGGGGGGTGGGGCTGGCCAACTTCGTCCGCGGGACTCGGAATGGCGCGAGACTTTGTGAGACGCCTCCGTGTGCCAAAAATAGGCCGCAGGCACAGCCGCGCCCAAAAATAACCGCCCGAAGGCCGGGGCGCCAAGTTCGTCCAGCAGAAAAAGGCCACAAATACGGGTGGGCTATAGCCTGGGGGGGTGGGGCTGGCCAACTTCGTCCGCCGGATTCGGAATGGCGCGAGACTTTGCGAGGCGCCTCCATGTGCCAAAAATAGGCCGCGGGCACAGCCGCGCCCAAAAATAACCGCCCGAACGCCGGGGCGCCAAGTTCGTCCAGCGGAAAAAGGCCACAAAAACGGGTCGGCTATAGCCTGGGGGGGTGGGGCTGGCCAACTTCGTCCGCCGGATTCGGAATGGCGCGAGACTTTGCGAGGTGCCTCCGTGTGCCAAAAATAGGCCGCGGGGACAGCCGCGCCGAAAAATAAACGCCCGAAGGCCGGGGCGCCAAGTTCGTCCAGCGGAAAAAGGCCACAAAAACGGGTGGGCTATAGCCTTGGGGGGTGGGGCTGGCCAACTTCGTCCGCCGGATTCGGAATGGCGCGAGACTTTGCGAGGTGCCTCCGTGTGCCAAACATAGGCCGCGGGCACAGCTGCACCCAAAAATAACTGCCCGAAGGCCGGGCCGCCAAGTTCGTCCAGCGGAAAAAGTCCACCAAAACGGGTGGGCTATAGCCTTGGGGGGTGGGGCTGGCCAACTTCGTCCGTCGGACTCGGAATGGCGCGAGACTTTGCGAGGCCCCTCCGTGTGCCAAAAATAGGCCGCGGGCACAGCCGACCCCCAAAAATAACTGCCCGAAGCTCAGGCCGCCAAGTTCGTCCAGCGGAAAAAGTCCACAAAAACGGGTGGGCTATAGCCTTGGGGGGTGGGGCTGGCCAACTTCGTCCGCCGGACTCGGAATGGCGCGAGACTTTGCGAGGTGCCTCCGTGTGCCAAAAATAGGCCGCGGGGACAGCCGCGCCAAAAAATAAACGCCCGAAGGCCGGGGCGCCAAGTTCCTCCAGCGGAAAAAGGCCACAAAAACGGGTGGGCTATAGTCTTGGGGGGGTGGGGGTGGCCGACATCGTCCGCCGGACTCGGAATGGTGCGAGACATTGCGAGGCACCTCCGTGTGCCAAAAATAGGCCTTGGGCACAACCGTGCCCAAAAATAACCGCCCGAAGGCCGGGTCGCAAATTTCGTCCAGCGGAAAAAGGCCACAAATACTGTGGGCTATAGCCTTGGGGTATGGGGCAGGCCAACTTCGCCCGCCGGACTCGGAATGGCGCGAGACTTTGCGAGGCATCTCCGTGTGCCTAAAATAGGCCTTGGGCACAACCGTGCCCAAAAATAACCGCCCGAATGCCGAGGCGCAAATTTCGTCCAGCGGAAAAAGGCCACAAATACTGTGGGCTCTAGCCTTGGGGGATGGGGCTGGCCAACTTCGCCCGCCGGACTCGGAATGGCGCGAGACTTTGCGAGGCACCTCTGTGTTCCAAAAATAGGCCGCGGGCACAGCCGTGCCCAAAAATAACCGCCCGAAGGCTGGGGCGCCATATTCGTCCAGCGGAAAAAGGCCACAAAAACGGGTGGGCTATAGCCTTGGGGGGTGGGGCTGGCCAACTTCGTCCGCCGGACTCGGAATGGCGCGAGACTTTGTGAGGCACCTCCGTGTGCCAAAAATAGGCCGCAGGCACAGCCGCGCCCAAAAATAACCGCCCGAAGGCCGGGGCACCAAGTTCGTCCAGCAGAAAAAGGCCACAAATACGGGTGGGCTATAGCCTGGGGGGGTGGGGCTGGCCAACTTCGTCCGCCGGATTCGGAATGGCGCGAGACTTTGCGAGGTGCCTCCATGTGCCAAAAATAGGCCGTGGGCACAGCCGCGC
This sequence comes from Citrus x limon, assembly GCA_034663535.1. NCBI lineage: Eukaryota > Viridiplantae > Streptophyta > Magnoliopsida > Sapindales > Rutaceae > Citrus > Citrus x limon. The sequence goes on from CM067991.1 coordinate 32,874,508, forward strand.
CCAAAAATAACCGCCCGAAGGCCGGGGCGCCAAGTTCGTCCAGCGGAAAAAGGCCACAAAAATGGGTGGGCTATAGCCTGGGGGGGTGGGGCTGGCCACCTTCGTCCGCCGGATTCGGAATGGCGCGAGACTATGCGAGGTGCCTCCGTGTGCCAAAAATAGGCCGCGGGGACAGCCGCGCCGAAAAATAATCGCCCGAAGGCCGGGGCGCCAAGTTCGTCCAGCGGAAAAAGGCCACAAAAACGGGTGGGCTATAGTCTTGGGGGGTGGGGGTGGCCGACATCGTCCGCCGGACTTGGAATGGAGCGAGACATTGCGAGGTACCTCCGTGTGCCAAAAATAGGCCTTGGGCACAACCGTGCCCAAAAATAACCGCCCGAAGGCCGGGTCGCAAATTTCGTCCAGCGGAAAAAGGCCACAAATACTGTGGGCTATAGCCTTGGGGGATGGGGCAGGCCAACTTCGCCCGCCGGACTCGGAATGGCGCGAGACTTTGCGAGGCATCTCCGTGTGCCAAAAATAGGCCTTGGGCACAACCGTGCCCAAAAATAACCGCCCGAAGGCCGGGGCGCAAATTTCGTCCAGCGGAAAAAGGCCACAAATACTGTGGGCTCTAGTCTTGGGGGATGGGGCTGGCCAACTTCGCCCGCCGGACTCAGAATGGCGCGAGACTTTGCGAGGCACCTCCGTGTTCCAAAAATAGGCCGCGGGCACAGCCGTGCCCAAAAATAACCGCCCGAAGGCTGGGGCGCCAAGTTCGTCCAGCGGAAAAAGGCCACAAAAATGGGTGGGCTATAGCCTTGGGGGGTGGGGCTGGCCCACTTCGTCCGCCGGACTCGGAATGGCACGAGACTTTGCGAGGTGCCTCCGTGTGCCAAAAATAGGCCGCGGACTCAGCCACGAGCAAAAATAACCGCCCAAAGGCCGGGGCGCCGAGTTCGTCCAGCGGAAAAAGGCCACAAATACGAGTGGGCTATAGCCTTGGGGGGTGGGGCTGGCCAACTTCGTCTGCCGGACTCGGAATGGCGCGAGACTTTGTGAGGCACCTCCGTGTGCCAAACATAGGCCGCGGGCACAGCCGCGGCCAAAAATAACCGCCCGAAGGCCGGGGCGCCGAGTTCGTCCAGCGGAAAAAGGCCACAAATACGAGTGGGCTCTAGTCTTGGGGGATGGGGCTGGCCAACTTCGCCCGCCGGACTCGGAATGGCGCGAGACATTGCGAGGCGCCTCCATGTGCCAAAAATAGGCCGCGGGCACAGCCGCGGCCAAAAATAACCGCCCGAAGGCCGGGGCGCCGAGTTCGTCCAGCGGAAAAAGGCCACAAATACGAGTGGGCTATAGCCTTGGGGGGTGGGGCTGGCCAACTTCGTCCGCCGGACTCGGAATGGCGCGAGACTTTGTGAGGCACCTCCGTGTGCCAAACATAGGCCGCGGGCACAGCCACACCCAAAAATAACTGCCCGAAGGCCGGGCCGCCAAGTTCGTCCAGCGGAAAAAGTCCACAAAAACGGGTGGGCTATAGCCTTGGGGGGTGGGGCTGGCCAACTTCGTCTGCCGGACTCGGAATGGTGCGAGACTTTGCGAGGCCCCTCCGTGTGCCAAAAATAGGCCGCGGGCACAGCCGCCCCCAAAAATAACTGCCCGAAGGCCGGGGCGCCAAGTTCGTCCAGCGGAAAAAGGCCACAAAAACGGGTGGGCTATAGCCTTGGGGGGTGGGGCTGGCCAACTTCGTCTGCCGGATTCGGAATGGCGCGAGACTTTGCGAGGTGCCTCCGTGTGCCAAACATAGGCCGCGGGCACAGCTGCACCCAAAAATAACTGCCCGAAGGCCGGGCCGCCAAGTTCGTCCAGCGGAAAAAGTCCACAAAAACGGGTGGGCTATAGCCTTGGGGGGTGGGGCTGGCCAACTTCGTCCGCCGGACTCGGAATGGCGCGAGACTTTGCGAGGCCCCTCCGTGTGCCAAAAATAGGCCGCGGGCACAGCCGCCCCCCAAAAATAACTGCCCGAAGGCCGGGGCGCCAAGTTCGTCCAGCGGAAAAAGTCCACAAAAACGGGTGGGCTATAGCCTTGGGGGGTGGGGCTGGCCAACTTCGTCCGCCGGATTCGGAATGGCGCGAGACTTTGCGAGGTGCCTCCGTGTGCCAAACATAGGCCGCGGGCACAGTTGCACCCAAAAATAACTGCCCGAAGGCCGGGCCGCCAAGTTCGTCCAGCGGAAAAAGGCCACAAAAACGGGTGGGCTATAGCCTTGGGGGGTGGGGCTGGCCCACTTCGTCCGCCGGATTCGGAATGGCGCGAGACTTTGCGAGGTGCCTCCGTGTGCCAAAAATAGGCCGCGGGGACAGCCACGCAGAAAAATAACCGCCCGAAGGCCGGGTCGCCAAGTTCGTCCAGCGGAAAAAGGCCACAAAAACGGGTGGGCTATATAGCCTTGGGGGATGGGGCAGGCCAACTTCGCCTGCCGGACTCGGAATGGCGCGAGACATTGCGAGGCACCTCCGTGTGCCAAAAATAGGCCTTGGGCACAACCGTGCCCAAAAATAACCGCCCGAAGGCCGGGGCGCAAATTTCGTCCAGCGGAAAAAGGCCACAAATACTGTGGGCTATAGCCTTGGGGGATGGGGCTGGCCAACTTCGCCCGCCGGACTCGTAATGGCGCGAGACTTTGCGAGGCACCTCCGTGTTCCAAAAATAGGCCGCGGAAACAGCCGTGCCCAAAAATAACCGCCCGAAGGCCGGGGCGCCAAGTTCGTCCAGCAGAAAAAGGCCACAAAAACGGGTGGGCTATGGCCTTGGGGATGGGGCAGGCCAACTTCGCCCGCCGGACTCGGAATAGCACGAGACTTTGCTAGGTGCATCCGTGTGACAAAAATAGGCCGCGGGCTCAGCCGCGCCCAAAAATAACCGCCCAAAGGCCGGGGAACCGAGTTCGTCCAGCGGAAAAAGGCCACAAATACGGGTGGGCTATAGCCTTGGGGGGTGGGGCTGGCCAACTTCGTCCGCCGGACTCGGAATGGCGCGAGACTTTGTGAGGCGCCTCCGTGTGCCAAACATAGAACGCGGGCACATCCGCACCCAAAAATAACTGCCCGATGGCCGGGGCGCCAAGTTCGTCCAGCGGATAAAGCACACAAAAACGGGTGGGCTATAGCCTTGGGGGGTGGGGCTGGCCAACTTCGTCCGCCGGACTCGGAATGGCGCGAGACTTTGTGAGGCACCTCCGTGTGCCAAACATAGGCCGCGGGCACAGCCACACCCAAAAATAACTGCCCGAAGGCCGGGCCGCCAAGTTCGTCCAGCGGAAAAAGTCCACAAAAACGGGTGGGCTATAGCCTTGGGGGGTGGGGCTGGCCAACTTCGTCTGCCGGACTCGGAATGGTGCGAGACTTTGCGAGGCCCCTCCGTGTGCCAAAAATAGGCCGCGGGCACAGCCGCCCCCAAAAATAACTGCCCGAAGGCCGGGGCGCCAAGTTCGTCCAGCGGAAAAAGGCCACAAAAACGGGTGGGCTATAGCCTTGGGGGGTGGGGCTGGCCAACTTCGTCTGCCGGATTCGGAATGGCGCGAGACTTTGCGAGGTGCCTCCGTGTGCCAAACATAGGCCGCGGGCACAGCTGCACCCAAAAATAACTGCCCGAAGGCCGGGCCGCCAAGTTCGTCCAGCGGAAAAAGTCCACAAAAACGGGTGGGCTATAGCCTTGGGGGGTGGGGCTGGCCAACTTCGTCCGCCGGACTCGGAATGGCGCGAGACTTTGCGAGGCCCCTCCGTGTGCCAAAAATAGGCCGCGGGCACAGCCGCCCCCCAAAAATAACTGCCCGAAGGCCGGGGCGCCAAGTTCGTCCAGCGGAAAAAGTCCACAAAAACGGGTGGGCTATAGCCTTGGGGGGTGGGGCTGGCCAACTTCGTCCGCCGGATTCGGAATGGCGCGAGACTTTGCGAGGTGCCTCCGTGTGCCAAACATAGGCCGCGGGCACAGCTGCACCCAAAAATAACTGCCCGAAGGCCGGGCCGCCAAGTTCGTCCAGCGGAAAAAGGCCACAAAAACGGGTGGGCTATAGCCTTGGGGGGTGGGGCTGGCCCACTTCGTCCGCCGGATTCGGAATGGCGCGAGACTTTGCGAGGTGCCTCCGTGTGCCAAAAATAGGCCGCGGGGACAGCCACGCAGAAAAATAACCGCCCGAAGGCCGGGTCGCCAAGTTCGTCCAGCGGAAAAAGGCCACAAAAACGGGTGGGCTATATAGCCTTGGGGGATGGGGCAGGCCAACTTCGCCTGCCGGACTCGGAATGGCGCGAGACATTGCGAGGCACCTCCGTGTGCCAAAAATAGGCCTTGGGCACAACCGTGCCCAAAAATAACCGCCCGAAGGCCGGGGCGCAAATTTCGTCCAGCGGAAAAAGGCCACAAATACTGTGGGCTATAGCCTTGGGGGATGGGGCTGGCCAACTTCGCCCGCCGGACTCGTAATGGCGCGAGACTTTGCGAGGCACCTCCGTGTTCCAAAAATAGGCCGCGGAAACAGCCGTGCCCAAAAATAACCGCCCGAAGGCCGGGGCGCCAAGTTCGTCCAGCAGAAAAAGGCCACAAAAACGGGTGGGCTATGGCCTTGGGGATGGGGCAGGCCAACTTCGCCCGCCGGACTCGGAATAGCACGAGACTTTGCTAGGTGCATCCGTGTGACAAAAATAGGCCGCGGGCTCAGCCGCGCCCAAAAATAACCGCCCAAAGGCCGGGGAACCGAGTTCGTCCAGCGGAAAAAGGCCACAAATACGGGTGGGCTATAGCCTTGGGGGGTGGGGCTGGCCAACTTCGTCCGCCGGACTCGGAATGGCGCGAGACTTTGTGAGGCGCCTCCGTGTGCCAAACATAGAACGCGGGCACATCCGCACCCAAAAATAACTGCCCGATGGCCGGGGCGCCAAGTTCGTCCAGCGGATAAAGCACACAAAAACGGGTGGGCTATAGCCTTGGGGGGTGGGGCTGGCCAACTTCGTCCGCCGGACTCGGAATGGCGCGAGACTATGCGAGGCACCTCCGTGTGCCTAACATAGAACGCGGGCACAGCCGCACCCAAAAATAACTGCCCGAAGGCCGGGCCGCCAAGTTCGTCCAGCGGATAAAGTCCACAAAAACGGGTGGGCTATAGCCTTGGGGGGTGGGGCTGGCCAACTTCGTCTGCCGGACTCGGAATGGCACGAGACTTTGCGAGGCCCCTCCATGTGCCAAAAATAGGCCGCGGGCACAGCCGCCCCCAAAAATAACTGCCCGAAGGCCGGGGCGCCAAGTTCGTCCAGCGGAAAAAGGCCACAAATACGCGTGTGCTATAGCCTTGGGGGGTGGGGCTGGCCAACTTCGTCCGCCGGACTCGGAATTACGCCAGACATTGCGAGGCGCCTCCATGTGCCAAAAATAGGCCGCGAGCACAGCCGCGTCAAAAAATAACCGCCCGAAGGCCGGGGCGCCAAGTTCGTCCGGCGGAAAAAGGCCACAAAACGGGTGGGCTATAGCCTTGGGGGGTGGGGCTGGCCAACTTCGTCTGCCGGGCTCGGAATGGCACGAGACTTTGCGAGGCCCCTCCGTGTGCCAAAAATAGGCCGTGGGCACAGCCGACCCCAAAAATAACTGCCCGAAGCCCGGGGCGCCAAGTTCGTCCAGCGGAAAAAGGCCACAAATACGCGTGTGCTGTAGCCTTGGGGGGTGGGGCTGGCCAACTTCGTCCGCCGGACTCGGAATTGCGCCAGACATTGCGAGGCGCCTCCATGTGCCAAAAATAGGCCGCGGGCACAGCCGCGCCCAAAAATAACCGCCCGAAGGCCGGGGCGCCAAGTTCGTCCGGCGGAAAAAGGCCACAAAACGGGTGGGCTATAGCCTTGGGGGGTGGGGCTGGCCAACTTCGTCCGCCGGACTCGGAATTGCGCCAGACATTGCGAGGCGCCTCCATGTGCCAAAAATAGGCCGCGGGCACAGCCGCGCCCAAAAATAACCGCCCGAAGGCCGGGGCGCCAAGTTCGTCCGGCGGAAAAAGGCCACAAAACGGGTGGGCTATAGCCTTGGGGGGTGGGGCTGGCCAACTTCGTCCGCCGGACTCGGAATGGCGCGAGACCTTGTGAGGCACCTCCGTGTGCCAAACATAGAACGCGGGCACATCCGCACCCAAAAATAACTGCCCGAAGGCCGGGGCGCCAAGTTCGTCCAGCGGATAAAGCACACAAAAACGGGTGGGCTATAGCCTTGGGGGGTGGGGCTGGCCAACTTCGTCCGCCGGACTCGGAATGGCGCGAGACTATGCGAGGCACCTCCGTGTGCCTAACATAGGCCGCGGGCACAGCCGTACCCAAAATTAACTGCCCGAAGGCCGGGGCGCCAAGTTCGTCCAGCGGAAAAAGCACACAAAAACGGGTGGGCTATAGCCTTGGGGGGTGGGGCTGGCCAACTTCGTCTGCCGTACTCGGAATGGCGCGAGACATTGCGAGGCGCCTCCGTGTGCCAAAAATAGGCCGCGGGCACAGCCGCAGCCAAAAATAACCGCCCGAAGGCCGGGGCGCCAAGTTCGTCCAGCGGAAAAAGGCCACAAAAACGGGTGGGCTATAGCCTTGGGGGGTGGGGCTGGCCAACCTCGTCCCCCGGACTCGGAATGGCGCGAGACTTTGCGAGGCGCCTCCGTGTGCCAAACATAGAACGCGGGCACAGCCGCACCCAAAAATAACTGCCCAAAGCCCGGGGCGCCAAGTTCGTCCAGCGGAAAAAGGCCACAAATACGCGTGTGCTGTAGCCTTGGGGGGTGGGGCTGGCCAACTTCGTCCGCCGGACTCGGAATTGCGCCAGACATTGCGAGGCGCCTCCATGTGCCAAAAATAGGCCGCGGGCACAGCCGCGCCCAAAAATAACCGCCCGAAGGCCGGGGCGCCAAGTTCGTCCAGCGGAAAAAGGCCACAAAAACGGGTGGGCTATAGCCTTGGGGGGTGCGGCTGGCCAACTTCGTCCGCCGGACTCGGAATGGCGCGAGACATTGCGAGGCGCCTCCGTGTGCCAAACATAGGCCGCGGGCACAGCCGCACCCAAAAATAACTGCCCGAAGGCCGGGCCGCCAAGTTCGTCCAGCGGAAAAAGTCCACAAAAACGGGTGGGCTATAGCCTTGGGGGGTGGGGCTGGCCAACTTCGTCCGCCGGACTCGAAATGGCGCGAGACTTTGCAAGGTGCCTCCATGTGCCAAAAATAGGCCGCGGGCTCAGCCGCGCCCAAAAATAACCGCCCGAAGGCCAGGGCGCAAATTTCGTCAAGCGGAAAAAGGCCACAAATACTGTGGGCTATAGCCTTGGGGGATGGGGCTGGCCAACTTCGCCCGCCGGACTCGGAATGGCGCGAGACTTTGCGAGGCACCTCCGTGTTCCAAAAATAGGCCGCGGGCACAGCCGTGCCCAAAAATAACCACCCGAAGGCCGGGGCGCCAAGTTCGTCCAGCGGAAAAAGGCCACAAAAACGGGTGGGCTATAGCGTTGGGGGGTGGGGCTGGCCAACTTCATCCGCCGGACTCGGAATGGCACGAGACTTTGCGAGGTGCCTCCGTGTGCCAAAAATAGGCCGCGGGCTCAGCCGCGCCCAAAAATAATCGCCCAAAGGCCGGGGCGCCAAGTTCGTCCAGCGGAAAAAGGCCACAAAAACGGGTGGGCTATAGCCTTGGGGGGTGGGGCTGGCCGACTTCGTCCGCCGGACTCGGAATGGCGCGAGGCTTTGTGAGGCACCTCCGTTTGAAAAAAATAGGCCGCGGGCACAGCCGCGCCAAAAAATAACCGCCCTAAGGCCGGGGCGCCAAGTTCGTCCAGCGGAAAATGGCCACAAAAACGGGTGGGCTACAGCCTTGGGGGTGGAGCTGGCCAACTTCGTACGCCGGACTCGGAATGGCGCGAGACATTGCGAGGCTCCTCCATGTGCCAAAAATAGGCCGCGGGCACAGCCGCGGCCAAAAATAACCGCCCGAAGGCCGGGGCGCAAAGTTCGTCCAGCGGAAAAAGGCCACAAAAACGGGTGGGCTATAGCCTTGGGGGGTGGGGCTGGCCAACCTCGTCCGCCGGACTCGGAATGGCGCGAGACTTTGCGAGGCGCCTCCGTGTGCCAAACATAGAACGCGGGCACAGCCGCGCCCAAAAATAACTGCCCGAAGGCCGGGGCGCCAAGTTCGTCCAGCGGAAAAAGCACACAAAAACGGGTGGGCTCTAGCCTTGGGGGGTGGGGCTGGCCAACTTCGTCCACCAGACTCGGAATGGCGCGATAATTTGCGAGGCACCTCCGTGTGCCAAAAATAGGCCGCGGGCACAGCCGAGCCCAAAAATGACCGCCCGAAGGCCGGAGCACCAAGTTCGCCCAGCGGAAAAAGGCCACAAAAACGGGTGGGCTATAGCCTTGGGGGTGGGGTTGGCCGACTTCGTCCGCCGGACTCGGAATGGCGCGAGACTTTGCGTGGCACCTCCGTGTCCCAAAAATAGGCCGCGAGCACAGCGACGTCAAAAAATAACCGCCCGAAGGCCGGGGCGCCAAGTTCGTCCAGCGGATAAAGTCCACAAAAACGGGTGGGCTATAGCCTTGGGGGGTGGGGCTGGCCAAGTTCGTCTGCCGGACTCGGAATGGCACGAGACTTTGCGAGGCCCCTCCGTGTGCCAAAAATAGGCCGCGGGCACAGCCGCCCCCAAAAATAACTGCCCGAAGGCCGGGGCGCCAAGTTCGTCCAGCGGAAAAAGGCCACAAATACGCGTGTGCTATAGCCTTGGGGGGTGGGGCTGGCCAACTTCGTCCGCCGGACTCGGAATTGCGCCAGACATTGCGAGGCGCCTCCATGTGCCAAAAATAGGCCGCGGGCACAGCCGCGCCCAAAAATAACCGCCCGAAGGCCGGGGCGCCAAGTTCGTCCAGCGGAAAAAGGCCACAAAAACGGGTGGGCTATAGCCTTGGGGGGTGCGGCTGGCCAACTTCGTCCGCCGGACTCGGAATGGCGCGAGACATTGCGAGGCGCCTCCGTGTGCCAAACATAGGCCGCGGGCACAGCCGCACCCAAAAATAACTGCCCGAAGGCCGGGCCGCCAAGTTCGTCCAGCGGAAAAAGTCCACAAAAACGGGTGGGCTATAGCCTTGGGGGGTGGGGCTGGCCAACTTCGTCCGCCGGACTCGAAATGGCGCGAGACTTTGCAAGGTGCCTCCATGTGCCAAAAATAGGCCGCGGGCTCAGCCGCGCCCAAAAATAACCGCCCGAAGGCCGGGGCGCAAATTTCGTCAAGCGGAAAAAGTCCACAAATACTGTGGGCTATAGCCTTGGGGGATGGGGCTGGCCAACTTCGCCCGCCGGACTCGGAATGGCGCGAGACTTTTCGACGCACCTCCGTGTGCCAAAAATTAGCCGCGGGCACAGCCGCGCCCAAAAATAACAGCTTGAAGGCCGGGGCGCCAAGTTCGTCCAGCGGAAAAAGGCCACAAATACGGGTGGGCTACAGCCTTGGGGGGTGGGGCTGGCCAACTTCGTCCGCCGCACTCGGAATGGCGTGAGACTTTGCGAGGTTCCTCCGTGTGGAAAAAATAGGCCGCGGGCTCAGCCGCGCCGAAAAATAACCGCCCGAAGGCCGGGGTACCAAGTTCATCCAGCGGAAAATGGCCATAAAAACGGGTGGGCTATAGCCTTGGGGGGTGGGGCTGGGCAACTTTGTCCGCCGGACTCGGAATGGCGTGAGACTTTGTGAGGCGCCTCCGTGTGCCAAAAATAGGCCGTGGGCACAGCCGCACCCAAAAATAACCGCCCGAAGGCCGGGGCGCCAAGTTCGTCCAGCGGAAAAAGGCCACAAAAACGGGTGGGCTATAGCCTTGGGGGGTGCGGCAGGCCAACTTCGTCCGCCGGACTCGGAATGGCGCGAGACATTGCGAGGCGCCTCCGTGTGCCAAACATAGGCCGCGGGCACAGCCGCACCCAAAAATAACTGCCCGAAGGCCGGGCCGCCAAGTTCGTCCAGCGGAAAAAGTCCACAAAAACGGGTGGGCTATAGCCTTGGGGGGTGGGGCTGGCCAACTTCGTCCGCCGGACTCGAAATGGCGCGAGACTTTGCAAGGTGCCTCCATGTGCAAAAAATAGGCCGCGGGCTCAGCCGCGCCCAAAAATAACCGCCCGAAGGCCGGGGCGCAAATTTCGTCAAGCGGAAAAAGGCCACAAATACTGTGGGCTATAGGCTTGGGGGATGGGGCTGGCCAACTTCGCCCGCCGGACTCGGAATGGCGCGAGACTTTGCGAGGCACCTCCGTGTTCCAAAAATAGGCCGCGGGCACAGCCGTGCCCAAAAATAACCACCCGAAGGCCGGGGCGCCAAGTTCGTCCAGCGGAAAAAGGCCACAAAAACGGGTGGGCTATAGCCTTGGGGGGTGGGGCTGGCCAACTTCATCCGCCGGACTCGGAATGGCACGAGACTTTGCGAGGCCCCTCCGTGTGCCAAAAATAGGCCGCGGGCACAGTCGCCCCCAAAAATAACTGCCCGAAGGCTGGGGCGCCAAGTTCGTCCAGCGGAAAAAGGCCACAAATACGCGTGTGCTATAGCCTTGGGGGGTGGGGCTGGCCAACTTCGTCCGCCGGACTCGGAATTGCGCCAGACATTGCGAGGCGCCTCCAAGTGCCAAAAATAGGCCGCGGGCACAGCCGCGCCCAAAAATAACCGCCCGAAGGCCGGGGCGCCAAGTTCGTCCGGCGGAAAAAGACCACAAAACGGGTGGACTATAGCCTTGGGGGGTGGGGCTGGCCGACTTCCTCCGCCGGACTCGGAATGGCGCGAGACATTGCGAGGCGCCTCCGTGTGAAAAAAATAGGCCGCGGGCACAGCCGCGCCCAAAAATAACCGCCCGAAGGCCGGGGCGCCAAGTTCGTCCAGCGGAAAAAGGCCACAAAAACGGGTGGGCTATAGCCTTGGGGGGTGCGGCAGGCCAACTTCGTCCGCCGGACTCGGAATGGCGCGAGACATTGCGAGGCGCCTCCGTGTGCCAAACATAGGCCGCGGGCACAGCCGCACCCAAAAATAACTGCCCGAAGGCCGGGCCGCCAAGTTCGTCCAGCGGAAAAAGTCCACAAAAACGGGTGGGCTATAGCCTTGGGGGGTGGGGCTGGCCAACTTCGTCCGCCGGACTCGAAATGGCGCGAGACTTTGCAAGGTGCCTCCATGTGCAAAAAATAGGCCGCGGGCTCAGCCGCGCCCAAAAATAACCGCCCGAAGGCCGGGGCGCAAATTTCGTCAAGCGGAAAAAGGCCACAAATACTGTGGGCTATAGCCTTGGGGGATGGGGCTGGCCAACTTCGCCCGCCGGACTCGGAATGGCGCGAGACTTTGCGAGGCACCTCCGTGTTCCAAAAATAGGCCGCGGGCACAGCCGTGCCCAAAAATAACCACCCGAAGGCCGGGGCGCCAAGTTCGTCCAGCGGAAAAAGGCCACAAAAACGGGTGGGCTATAGCCTTGGGGGGTGGGGCTGGCCAACTTCATCCGCCGGACTCGGAATGGCACGAGACTTTGCGAGGCCCCTCCGTGTGCCAAAAATAGGCCGCGGGCACAGTCGCCCCCAAAAATAACTGCCCGAAGGCTGGGGCGCCAAGTTCGTCCAGCGGAAAAAGGCCACAAATACGCGTGTGCTATAGCCTTGGGGGGTGGGGCTGGCCAACTTCGTCCGCCGGACTCGGAATTGCGCCAGACATTGCGAGGCGCCTCCAAGTGCCAAAAATAGGCCGCGGGCACAGCCGCGCCCAAAAATAACCGCCCGAAGGCCGGGGCGCCAAGTTCGTCCGGCGGAAAAAGACCACAAAACGGGTGGACTATAGCCTTGGGGGGTGGGGCTGGCCGACTTCCTCCGCCGGACTCGGAATGGCGCGAGACATTGCGAGGCGCCTCCGTGTGAAAAAAATAGGCCGCGGGCACAGCCGCGCCCAAAAATAACCGCCCGAAGGCCGGGGCGCCAAGTTCGTCCAGCGGAAAAAGGCCACAAAAACGGGTGGGCTATAGCCTTGGGGGGTGGGGCTGGCCAACTTCGTCCGCCGGACTCGGAATGGCGCGAGACTATGCGAGGCACCTCCGTGTGCCTAACATAGGCCGCGGGCACAGCCGTACCCAAAATTAACTGCCCGAAGGCCGGGGCGCCAAGTTCGTCCAGCGGAAAAAGGCCACAAATACGGGTGGGCTATAGCCTTGGGGGGTGGGGCTGGCCAACCTCGTCCGCCGGACTCGGAATGGCGCGAGACTTTGCGAGGCACCTCCGTGTGCCAAAATTAGGCCACGGGCACAGCCGCGCCCAAAAATACCCGCTCGAAGGCCGGGGCGCCAAGTTCGTCCAGCGGAAAAAGGCCACAAAAACGGGTGGGCTATAGCCTTGGGGGGTGGGGCTGGCCAACTTCGTCCGCCGGATTCAGAATGGCGCGAGACTTTGCGAGGTGCCTCCGTGTGCCAAAAATAGGCCACGGGAACAGCCGCGCCGAAAAATAACCGCCCGAAGGCCGGGGCGCCAAGTTCGTCCAGCGGGAAAAGGCCAGAAAAACGGGTGGGCTATAGCCTTGGGGGGTGGGGCAGGCCAACTTCGTCCGCCGGACTCGGAATGCTGCGAGACTTTGTGAGGGGCCTCCGGGTGACAAAAATAGGCCGCGGGCACAGCCGTAACCAAAAATAACCGCCCGAAGGCCGGGTCGCCAAGTTCGTCCAGCGGTAAAAGGTCAGAAAAACGGGTGGGCTATAGCCTTGGGGGGTGGGGCTGGCCAACTTCGTCCGCCGGACTCGGAATAGCGCGAGAGTTTGCGAGGTGCCTCCGTGTGCCAAAAATAGGCCGCGGGCACAGCCGCGCCCAAAAATAACCGCCCGAAGGCCGGGGCGCCAAGTTCGTCCAGCGTAAAAAGGCCACAAATACGGGTGGGCTATAGCCTTGGGGGGTGGGGCTGGCCAACTTCGTCCGCCGGACTCGGAACGGCGCGAGGCTTTGCGAGGCGCCTCCGTGTGCCAAAAATAGGCCGCGGGCACAGCCACGCCCAAAAATAACAGCCCGAAGGCCGGGGCGCCAAGTTCGTCCAGCGTAAAAAGGCCACAAATACGGGTGGGCTATAGCCTTGGGGGGTGGGGCTGGCCAACTTCGCCCGCCGGACTCGGAATGGCGCGAGACTTTTCGACGCACCTCCGTGTGCCAAAAATTAGCCGCGGGCACAGCCGCGCCCAAAAATAACAGCTTGAAGGCCGGGGCGCCAAGTTCGTCCAGCGGAAAAAGGCCACAAAAACGGGTGGGCTACAGCCTTGGGGGGTGGGGCTGGCCAACTTCGTCCGCCGCACTCGGAATGGCGTGAGACTTTGCGAGGTTCCTCCGTGTGGAAAAAATAGGCCGCGGGCTCAGCCGCGCCGAAAAATAACCGCCCGAAGGCCGGGGGGTACCAAGTTCATCCAGCGGAAAATGGCCATAAAAACGGGTGGGCTATAGCCTTGGGGGGTGGGGCTGGGCAACTTTGTCCGCCGGACTCGGAATGGCGTGAGACTTTGTGAGGCGCCTCCGTGTGCCAAAAATAGGCCGTGGGCACAGCCGCACCCAAAAATAACCGCCCGAAGGCCGGGGCGCCAAGTTCGTCCAGCGGAAAAAGGCCACAAAAACGGGTGGGCTATAGCCTTGGGGGGTGGGGCTGGCCAACTTCGTCCGCCGGACTCGGAATGGCGCGAGACTTTGTGAGGCGCCTCCGTGTGCCGAAAATAGGCCGCGGGCACAGCCGCGCCCAAAAATAACTGCCCGAAGGCCCGGGCGCGAAGTTCGTCCAGCGGACAAAGGCCACAAAAATGGGTGGGCTATAGCCTTGGGGGGTGGGGCTGGCCAACTTCGTCCGCCGGACTCGGAATGGCGCGAGACTTTGTGAGGCGCCTCCGTGTGCCGAAAATAGGCCGCGGGCACAGCCGCGCCCAAAAATAACCGCCCGAAGGCCCGGGCGCGAAGTTCGTCCAGCGGACAAAGGCCACAAAAATGGGTGGGCTATAGCCTTGGGGGGTGGGGCTGGCCAACTTCGTCCGCCGGACTCGGAATGGCGCGAGACTTTGCGAGGCGCCTCCGGGTGACAAAAATAGGCCGCGGGCACAGCCGTAACCAAAAATAACCGCCCGAAGGCCGGGTCGCCAAGTTCGTCCAGCGGTAAAAGGTCAGAAAAACGGGTGGGCTATAGCCTTGGGGGGTGGGGCTGGCCAACTTCGTCCGCCGGACTCGGAATAGCGCGAGAGTTTGCGAGGTGCCTCCGTGTGCCAAAAATAGGCCGCGGGCACAGCCGCGCCCAAAAATAACCGCCCGAAGGCCGGGGCGCCAAGTTCGTCCAGCGTAAAAAGGCCACAAATACGGGTGGGCTATAGCCTTGGGGGGTGGGGCTGGCCAACTTCGTCCGCCGGACTCGGAACGGCGCGAGGCTTTGCGAGGCGCCTCCGTGTGCCAAAAATAGGCCGCGGGCACAGCCACGCCCAAAAATAACAGCCCGAAGGCCGGGGCGCCAAGTTCGTCCAGCGGAAAAAGGCCACAAAAACGGAAGGGCTATAGCCTTGGGGGGTGGGGCTGGCCAACTTCGTCCGCCGGACTCGGAACGGCGCGAGGCTTTGCGAGGTGCCTCCGTGTGCCAAAAATAGGCCGCGGGCACAGCCGCGCCCAAAAATAACCACCCGAAGGCCGGGGCGCCAAGTTCGTCCAGAGGAAAAAGGCCACAAAAATGGGTGGGCTATAGCCTTGGGGGGTGGGGCTGGCCAACTTCGTCCGCCGGACTCGGAATGGCGCGAGGCTTTGCGAGGCGCCTCCGGGTGACAAAAATAGGCCGCGGGCACAGCCGCGACCAAAAATAACCGCCCGAAGGCCGGGGTACCAAGTTCATCCAGCGGAAAATGGCCATAAAAACGGGTGGGCTATAGCCTTGGGGGGTGGGGCTGGCCAACTTCGTCCGCCGCACTCGGAATGGCGCGAGACTTTGGGAGGTGCCTCCGTGTACCAAAAATAGGCCACGGGAACAGCCGCACCCAAACATAACCGCCCGAAGGCCGGGGCGCCAAGTTCGTCCAGCGGAAAAAGGCCAGAAAAACGGGTGGGCTATAGCCTTGGGGGGTGGGGCTGGCCAACTTCGTCCGCCGGACTCGGAATGGCGCGCGACTTTGCGAGGCACCTCCGTCCGCCAAAAAT
Source organism: Citrus x limon (assembly GCA_034663535.1). NCBI lineage: Eukaryota > Viridiplantae > Streptophyta > Magnoliopsida > Sapindales > Rutaceae > Citrus > Citrus x limon. The sequence goes on from CM067991.1 coordinate 32,889,682, forward strand.
AGGCCGCGGGCGCAGCCGCGCCCAAAAATAACCGCCCGAAGGCCGGGGCGCCAAGTTCGTCCAGCGGAAAAAGGCCACAAAAACGGGTGGGCTATAGCCTTGGGGGGTGGGGCTGGCCAACTTCGTCCGCCGGACTCGGAATGGCGCGAGACTTTGCGAGGCGCCTCCGCGTGCCGAAAATAGGCCGCGGGCACAGCCGCGCCCAAAAATAACCGCCCGAAGGACCGGGCGCCAAGTTCGTCCAGCGGACAAAGGCCACAAAAATGGGTGGGCTATAGCCTTGGGGGGTGGGGCTGGCCAACTTCGTCCGCCGGACTCGGAATGGCGCGAGGCTTTGCGAGGCGCCTCCGGGTGACAAAAATAGGCCGCGGGCACAGCCGCGACCAAAAATAACCGCCCGAAGGCCGGGGGTACCAAGTTCATCCAGCGGAAAATGGCCATAAAAACGGGTGGGCTATAGCCTTGGGGGGTGGGGCTGGCCAACTTCGTCCGCCGCACTCGGAATGGCGCGAGACTTTGGGAGGTGCCTCCGTGTACCAAAAATAGGCCACGGGAACAGCCGCACCCAAACATAACCGCCCGAAGGCCGGGGGCGCCAAGTTCGTCCAGCGGAAAAAGGCCAGAAAAACGGGTGGGCTATAGCCTTGGGGGGTGGGGCTGGCCAACTTCGTCCGCCGGACTCGGAATGGCGCGCGACTTTACGAGGCACCTCCGTCCGCCAAAAATAGGCCGCGGGCGCAGCCGCGCCCAAAAATAACCGCCCAAAGGCCGGGGCGCCAAGTTCGTCCAGCGGAAAAAGGCCACAAAAACGGGTGGGCTATAGCCTTGGGGGGTGGGGCTGGCCAACTTCGTCCGCCGGACTCGGAATGGCGCGAGACTTTGCGAGGAGCCTCCGCGTGCCGAAAATAGGCCGCGGGCACAGCCGCGCCCAAAAATAACCGCCCGAAGGTCCGGGCGCCAAGTTCGTCCAGCGGACAAAGGCCACAAAAATGGGTGGGCTATAGCCTTGGGGGGTGGGGCTGGCCAACTTCGTCCGCCGGACTCGGAATGGCGCGAGGCTTTGCGAGGCGCCTCCGGGTGACAAAAATAGGCCGCGGGCACAGCCGCGACCAAAAGTAACCGCCCGAAGGCTGGGGTACCAAGTTCATCCAGCGGAAAATGGCCATAAAAACGGGTGGGCTATAGCCTTGGGGGGTGGGGCTGGCCAACTTCGTCCGCCGCACTCGGAATGGCGCGAGACTTTGGGAGGTGCCTCCGTGTACCAAAAATAGGCCACGGGAACAGCCGCACCCAAACATAACCGCCCGAAGGCCGGGGCGCCAAGTTCGTCCAGCGGAAAAAGGCCAGAAAAACGGGTGGGCTATAGCCTTGGGGGGTGGGGCTGGCCAACTTCGTCCGCCGGACTCGGAATGGTGCGAGACTTTGCGAGGCGCCTCCGGGTGCCAAAAATAGGCCGCGGGCACAGACACGACCAAAAATAACCGCCCGAAGGCCGGGGCACCAGGTTCGTCCAGCGGAAAAAGGCCAAAAAAACGGGTGGGCTATAGCCCTGGGGGGTGGGGCTGGCCCACTTCGTCCGCCGCACTCGGAATGGCGCAAGACATTGCGAGGCACCTCCGTGTGCCAAAAATAGGCCGCGGGCACAGCCGCATCGAAAAATAATCGCCCGAAGGCCGGGGCGCCAAGTTCGTCCATCGGAAAAAGGCCACAAAAACGGGTGGGCTATAGCCTTGGGGGGTGGGGCTGGCCAACTTCGTCCGCCGGACTCGGAATGGCGCGAGACTTTGCGAGGCGCCTCCGTGTGCCGAAAATAGGCCGCGGGCACTGCCGCGTCCAAAAATAACCGCCCGAAGGCCCGGGCGCCAAGTTCGTCCAGCGGACAAAGGCCACAAAAATGGGTGGGCTATAGCCTTGGGGGGTGAGGCTGGCCAACTTCGTCCGCCGGACTCGGAATGGTGCGAGACTTTGCGAGGCACCTCCGGGTGCCAAAAATAGGCCGCGGGCACAGCCACGACCAAAAATAACCGCCCGAAGGCCGGGGCACCAGGTTCGTCCAGCGGAAAAAGGCCAGAAAAACGGGTGGGCTATAGCCTTGGGGGGTGGGGCTGGCCAACTTCGTCCGCCGCACTCGGAATGGCGCAAGACATTGCGAGGCGCCTCCGTGTGCCAAAAATAGGCCGCGGGCACAGCCGCGCCAAAAAATAATCGCCCGAAGGCCGGGGCGCCAAGTTCGTCCATCGGAAAAAGGCCACAAAAACGGGTGGGCTATAGCCTTGGGGGGTGGGGCTGGCCAACTTCGTCCGCCGGACTTGGAATGGCGCGAGACTTTGCGAGGCGCCTCCGTGTGCCAAAAATAGGCCGCGGGCACAGCCGCGCCCAAAAATAACCACCCGAAGGCCCGGGCGCCAAGTTCGTCCAGCGGACAAAGGCCACAAAAATGGGTGGGCTATAGCCTTGGGGGGTGGGGCTGGCCAACTTCGTCCGCCGGACTCGGAATGGCGCGAGACTTTGCGAGGCACCTCCGGGTGACAAAAATAGGCCGCGGGCACAGCCGCGACCAAAAATAACCGCCCGAAGGCCGGGGTACCAAGTTCATCCAGCGGAACATGGCCATAAAAACGGGTGGGCTATAGCCTTGGGGGGTGGGGCTGGCCAACTTTGTCCGCCGGACTCGGAATGGTTTGAGACTTTGTGAGGCGCCTCCGGGTGACAAAAATAGGCTACGGGCACAGCCGCAACCAAAATTAACCGCCCGAAGGCCCGGGCGCCAAGTTCGTCCAGCGGACAAAGGCCACAAAAATGGGTGGGCTATAGCCTTGGGGGGTGGGGCTGGCCAACTTCGTCCGCCGGACTCGGAATGGCGCGAGACTTTGCGAGGCGCCTCCGGGTGACAAAAATAGGCCGCGGGCACAGCCGCGACTAAAAATAACCGCCCGAAGGCCGGGGTACCAAGTTCATCCAGCGGAAAATGGCCATAAAAACGGGTGGGCTATAGCCTTGGGGGGTGGGGCTGGCCAACTTTGTCCGCCGGACTCGGAATGGCGTGAGACTTTGTGAGGCACCTCCGTGTGCCAAAAATAGGCCGCGGGCACAGCCGCACCCAAAAATAACCGCCCGAAGGCCGGGTCGCCAAGTTCGTCCAGCGGAAAAAGGCCACAAAAACGGGTGGGCTATAGCCTTGGGGGGTGGGGCTGGCCAACTTCGTCCGCCGGACTCGGAACGGCGCGAGGCTTTGCGAGGCGCCTCCGTGTGCCAAAAATAGGCCGCGGGCACAGCCGCGCCCAAAAATAAACGCCCGAAGGCCGGGGCGCCAAGTTCGTCCAGCGGAAAATGGCCACAAAAACGGGTGGGCTAAGGATTGGGGGGTGGGGCTGGCCAACTTCGTCCGCCGGAATCGGAATGGCGCGAGACTTTTCGAGGCGCCGCCATGTGCCAGAAATAGGCCGCGGGCACAGCTACACCCAAAAATAACCGCCCGAAGGCCGGGGCGCCAAGTTTGTCCAGCGGAAAAAGGCGAAAAAAACGGGTGGGATATAGCCTTGGGGGGTGGGGCTGGCCAACTTCGTCCGCCGGACTCGGAATGGCGCGAGACTTTGCGAGGCACCTCCGTGTGCCGAAAATAGGCCGCGGACACAGCCGCGCCCAAAAATAACCGCCCGAAGGCCCGGGCGCCAAGTTCGTCCAGCGGGAAAAGGCCACAAAAACGGGTGGGCTATAGCCTTGGGGGGTAGGGCTGGCCCACTTCGTCCGCCGCACTCGGAATGGCGCGAGACTTTGTGAGGCACCTCGGTGTGTAAAAAATAGGCCGCGGTCACAGCCGCGCCCAAAAATAACCGCCCGAAGGCCCAGGCGGCAAGTTCGTCCAGCGGAAAAAGGCCACAAAAACGGGTGGGCTATAGCCTTGGGGGGTGGGGCTGGCCAACTTCATCCGCCGGACTCGGAATGGCGCGAGACTTTTCGAGGCGCCTCCGTGTGCCAAAAATAGGCCGCGGGCACAGGCGCGCCCAAAAATAACTGCCCGAAGGCCGGGGCCCCAAGTTCGTCCTGCGGAAAAAGGCTACAAAAACGGGTGGGCTATAGCCTTGGGGGGTGAGGCTGGGCAACTTCGTCCCCCGGACTCGGAATGCCGCGAAACTTTGCGAGGGGCCTCCGTGTGCCAAACATAGGCCGCGGACAATGATGCGCCCAAAAATAACCGCCCGAAGGCCGGAGCGCCAAGTTCGTCCAGCGGAAAAAGGCCACAAAAACGGGTGGGCTATAGCCTTGGGGGGTGGGGCTGGCCCACTTCGTCCGCCGGATTCGGAATGGCGTGAGACTTTGCGAGGCGCCTCCGTGTGCCAAAAATAGGCCGCCGGCACAACCCCGCTAAAAAATAACCGCCCAAAGGCCGGGGCGCCAAGTTCGTCCAGCGGAAAAAGGCCACAAAAACGGGTGGGCTATGGCCTTGGGGGGTGGAGCTGGCCAACTTCGTCCGCCGGACTCGGAATGCCGCGAGACTTTGCGAGGGGCCTCCGTGTGCCAAAAATATGCCGCGGTCAAAGCCGCGGCCAAAAATAACCGCACGAAGGCCGGGACGCCAAGTTCGTCCAGTGGAAAAAGGCCACAAAAACGGGTGGGCTATAGCCTTGGGGGGTGGGGCTGGCCGACTTCGTCCGCCGGACTCGGAAGGGAGCGAGACTTTGCGAGGCGCCTCCGTGTGCCAAAAATAGACCGCGGGCACAGCCACACCCAAAAAAAACCGCCCGAAGGCCGGGGCGCCAAGTTCGTCCAGCGGAAAAAGGCCACAAAAACGGGTGGGCTATAGCCTTGGGGGGTGGGGCTGGCCAACTTCATCCGCCGGACTCGGACTCGGGATGCCGTGAGATTTTGTGACGGGCCTCCGTGCACCAAAAATAAGCCGCGGGCAAAGCCGCGCCCAAAAATAACCGCCCGAAGGCCGGGGCGCGAAGTTCGTCCAGTGGAAAAAGGCCACAAACACGGGTGGGCTATAGCCTTAGGGGGTGGGGCTGGCCAACTTCGTCCGCCGGACTCGGATGCCGCGAGAGTTTGCGAGGGGTCTCCGGGTGCCAAATATAGGCCGCGGGCAAAGCCGCGCCCAAAAATAACCTCCCGAAGGCCGGGGCGCCAAGTTTGTCCAGCGCAAAAATGCCACAAAAACGGGTGGGCTATAGCCTTGGGGGGTGGGGCTGGCCCACATCGTCCGCCGGACTTGGAATGCTGCGAGACTTTGCGTGGGGCCTCCGTGTGCAAAACATAGGTCGCGGGCATAGCCGCGCCCATAAATAACCGCCCGAAGACCGGGGCGCCAAGTTCGTCCAGCGGACAAAGGCCACAAAAGCGGGTGGGCTATAGCCTTGGGGGCTGGGGCTGGCCAACTTCGTCTGCCGGACTCGGAACGGCGCAAGAGTTTGCGAGGCGTCTCCGTGTGCCAAAAATAGGCCGCGGGCACAGCCGCACCCAAAAATAACCGCCCGAAGGCCGGGGCGCCAAGTTCGTCCAGCGGAAAAAGGCCACAAAAACGGGTGGGCTATAGCCTTGGGGGGTGGGGCTGGCCAACTTCGTCCGCCGGACTCGGAATGGCGCGAGACTTTGCGAGGCACCTCCCTGTGCCAAAAATAGGCCGCGGGGACAGCCGTGCATAAAAATAACCGCCCGAAGGCCGGGGCGCCAATTTCGTCCAGGGGAAAAAGGCCACAAAAACGGGTGGGCTATAGCCTTGGGGGGTGGGGCTGGCCCACTTCGTCCGCCGGATTCGGAATGGCGTGAGACTTTGCGAGGCGCCTCCGTGTGCCAAAAAAAGGCCGCCGGCACAGCCGCGCCCAAAAATAACCTCCCGAAGGACGGGGCGCGAAGTTCGTCCAGCGGAAAAAGGCCACAAAAACGGGTGGGCTATAGCCTTGGGGGGTGGGGCTGGCCCACTTCGTCCGCCGGATTCGGAATGGCGTGAGACTTTGCGAGGCGCCTCCGTGTGCCAAAAATAGGCCGCCGGCACAGCCGCGCCCAAAAATAGCCTCCCGAAGGCCGGGCGCGAAGTTCGTCCAGCGGAAAAAGGCCACAAAAACGGGTGGGCTATAGCCTTGGGGGGTGGCGCTGGCCGACTTCGTCCGCCGGACTCGGAATGGCGCGAGACTTTGCGAGGCATCTCCGTGTGCCAAAAATAGGCATCGGGCACAGCCGCGCTAAAAAATAACTGCCCAAAGGCCGGGGCGCCAAGTTCGTCCAGCGGAAAAAGGCCACAAAAACGGGTGGGCTATAGCCTTGGGGGGTGGGGCTGGCCCACTTCGTCCGCCGGACTCGGAATGGCGCGAGACTTTGCCAGGTGCCTCCGTGTGCCAAAAATAGGCCGCGGGCACAGCCGCGCCCAAAAATAACTGCCCGAAGGCCGGGGCGCCATGTTCGTCCAGCGGAAAAAGGCCACAAAAACGGGAGGGCTATAGCCTTGGGGGGTGGGGCTGCCAACTTCGTCCGCCGGACTCGGAATGGCGCGAGACTTTGTGAGGCACCTCCGTGTGCCAAAAATAGGCCGCGGGCACAGCCGCGCCCAAAAATAACCGCCCGAACGACGGGGCGCCAAGTTCGTCCTGCGGAAAAAGGCCACAACAACGGGTGGGCTATAGCCTTGCGGGGTGGGGCTGGCCAACTTCGTCCGCCGGACTCGGAATGGCGCGAGACTTTGCGAGGCGTCTCCGTGTACCAAAAATAGGCTGCGGGCACAGCCGCGCCCAAAAATAACCGCCCGAAGGCCGGGGCACCATGTTCGTCCAGCGGAAAAAGGCCACAAAAAGGGGTGGGCTATAGCCTTGGGGTGTGGGGCTGGCCAACTTCGTCCGCCGGAATCGGAATGGCGCGAGACTTTGTGAGGCACCTCCGTGTGCCAAAACTAGGCCGCGGGAACAGCCACGCCCAAAAATAACCGCCCGAAGGCCGGGTCGCCAAGTTCGTCCAGCGGTAAAAGGTCAGAAAAACGGGTGGGCTATAGCCTTGGGGGGTGGGGCTGGCCAACTTCGTCCGCCGGACTCGGAATAGCGCGAGAGTTTGCGAGGTGCCTCCGTGTGCCAAAAATAGGCCGCGGGCACAGCCGCGCCCAAAAATAACCGCCCGAAGGCCGGGGCGCCAAGTTCGTCCAGCGTAAAAAGGCCACAAATACGGGTGGGCTATAGCCTTGGGGGGTGGGGCTGGCCAACTTCGTCCGCCGGACTCGGAATGGCGCGAGACTTTGCGAGGCGCGTCCATGTGCTAAAAATAGGCCGTGGGCACAGCCGCGCCAAAAAATAACCGCCCAATGGCCGGGGCGCCAAGTTCGACCCGTGGAAAAAGGCCACAAAAACGGGTGGGCGATAGCCTTGGGGGGTGGGGCTGGCCAACTTCTTCCGCCGGACTCGGAATTGCGCGTGGCTTTGCCAGGCGCCTCCGTGTGCCAAAAATTGGCCGCCGGCACAGCCGCGCCCAAAAATAACTGCCCGAAGGCCGGGGCGCCAAGTTCGTCCAGCGGAAAAAGGCCACAAAAACGGGTGGGCTATAGCCTTGGGGTGTGGGGCTGGCCGACTTCGTCCGCCGGACTCGGCATGGCGCGAGACTTTGCGATGCGTCTCCGTGTGCCAAAAATTGGCCGCGGGCACAGCCGCGCCCAAAAATAACTGCCCGAAGGCCGGGGCGCCAAGTTCGTCCAGCGGAAAAAGGACACAAAAACGGGTGGGCTATAGCCTTGGGGGTTGGGGCTGGCCAACTTCATCCGCCGGACTCGGAATGGCGCGAGACTTTTAGAGGCACCTCCGTGGGGCAAAAATAGGCCGCTGGCACAGCCACGTCCAAAAATAACCGCCCGAAGGCCAGGGCGCCAAGTTCATCCAGCGGAAAAAGGCCACAAAATACGGGTGGGCTATAGCCTTGGGGGGTGGGGCTGGCCAACTTCGTCCGCCGGAATCGGAATGGCGCGAGACTTTGTGAGGCACCTCCGTGTGCCAAAAATAGGCCGCGGGCACAGCCACGCCCAAAAATAACCGCCCGAAGGCCGGGTCGCCAAGTTCGTCCAGCGGCAAAAGGTCACAAAAACGGGTGGGCTATAGCCTTGGGGGGTGGGGCTGGCCAACTTCGTCCGCCGGACTCGGAATAGCGCGAGAGTTTGCGAGGTGCCTCCGTGTGCCAAAAATAGGCCGCGGGCACAGCCGCGCCCAAAAATAACCGCCCGAAGGCCGGGGCGCCAAGTTCGTCCAGCGTAAAAAGGCCACAAATACGGGTGGGCTATAGCCTTGGGGGGTGGGGCTGGCCAACTTCGTCCGCCGGACTCGGAATGGCGCGAGACTTTGCGAGGCGCGTCCATGTGCTAAAAATAGGCCGCAGGCACAGCCGCGCCAAAAAATAACCGCCCAATGGCCGGGGCGCCAAGTTCGTCCCGTGGAAAAAGGCCACAAAAACGGGTGGGCGATAGCCTTGGGGGGTGGGGCTGGCCAACTTCTTCCGCCGGACTCGGAATTGCGCATGACTTTGCCAGGCGCCTCCGTGTGCCAAAAATAGGGCGCCGGCACAGCTGCACCCAAAAATAACTGCCCGAAGGCCGGGGCGCCAAGTTCGTCCAGCGGAAAAAGGCCACAAAAACGGGTGGGCTATAGCCTTGGGGTCTGGGGCTGGCCGACTTCGTCCGCCGGACTCGGAATGGCGCGAGACTTTACGAGGCGTCTCCGTGTACCAAAAATAGGCCGCGGGCACAGCCGCGCCCAAAAATAACTGCCCGAAGGCCGGGGCGCCAAGTTCGTCCAGCGGAAAAAGGACACAAAAACGGGTGGGCTATAGCCTTGGGGGGTGGGGCTGGCCAACTTAATCCGCCGGACTCGGAATGGCGCGAGACTTTTAGAGGCACCTCCGTGGGGCAAAAATAGGCCGCTGGCACAGCCACGTCCAAAAATAACCGCCCGAAGGCCAGGGCGCCAAGTTCATCCAGCGGAAAAAGGCCACAAAATACGGGTGGGCTATAGCCTTGGGGGGTGGGGCTGGCCAACTTCGTCCGCCGGAATCGGAATGGCGCGAGACTTTGTGAGGCACCTCCGTGTGCCAAAAATAGGCCGCGGGCACAGCCACGCCCAAAAATAACCGCCCGAAGGCCGGGTCGCCAAGTTCGTCCAGCGGCAAAAGGTCACAAAAACGGGTGGGCTATAGCCTTGGGGAGTGGGGCTGGCCAACTTCGTCCGCCGGACTCGGAATAGCGCGAGAGTTTGCGAGGTGCCTCCGTGTGCCAAAAATAGGCCGCGGGCACAGCCGCGCCCAAAAATAACCGCCCGAAGGCCGGGGCGCCAAGTTCGTCCAGCGTAAAAAGGCCACAAATACGGGTGGGCTATAGCCTTGGGGGGTGGGGCTGGCCAACTTCGTCCGCCGGACTCGGAATGGCGCGAGACTTTGCGAGGCGCGTCCATGTGCTAAAAATAGGCCGCAGGCACAACCGCGCCAAAAAATAACCGCCCAATGGCCGGGGCGCCAAGTTCGTCCCGTGGAAAAAGGCCACAAAAACGGGTGGGCGATAGCCTTGGGGGGTGGGGCTGGCCAACTTCTTCCGCCGGACTCGGAATTGCGCATGACTTTGCCAGGCGCCTCCGTGTGCCAAAAATAGGGCGCCGGCACAGCTGCACCCAAAAATAACTGCCCGAAGGCCGGGGCGCCAAGTTCGTCCAGCGGAAAAAGGCCACAAAAACGGGTGGGCTATAGCCTTGGGGTCTGGGGCTGGCCGACTTCGTCCGCCGGACTCGGAATGGCGCGAGACTTTACGAGGCGTCTCCGTGTACCAAAAATAGGCCGCGGGCACAGCCGCGCCCAAAAATAACTGCCCGAAGGCCGGGGCGCCAAGTTCGTCCAGCGGAAAAAGGACACAAAAACGGGTGGGCTATAGCCTTGGGGGGTGGGGCTGGCCAACTTAATCCGCCGGACTCGGAATGGCGCGAGACTTTTAGAGGCACCTCCGTGGGGCAAAAATAGGCCGCTGGCACAGCCACGTCCAAAAATAACCGCCCGAAGGCCAGGGCGCCAAGTTCATCCAGCGGAAAAAGGCCACAAAATACGGGTGGGCTATAGCCTTGGGGGGTGGGGCTGGCCAACTTCGTCCGCCCGACTGGGAATGGCGCGAGACTCTGCGAGGCGCCTCCGTGTGCCAAAAATAGGCCGTGGGCACAGCCGCGCCTAAAAATAACCGCCCGAAGGCCGGGGCGCCAAGTTCGTCCAGCGGAAAAAGGCCACAAAAACGGGTGGGCTATAGCCTTAGGGGGTGGGCCTGGCCAACTTCGTCCGCCGGACTCGGAATGGCGCGAGACTTTGCCAGGCGCCTCCGTGTGCCAAAAATAGGCCGTGTGCACAGCCGCGCCCAAAAATAACCGCCCGGAGGCCGGGGCGCCAAGTTCGTCCAGCGGAAAAAGGCCACAAAAACGGGTGGGCTATAGCCTTGGGGGGTGGGGCTGGCCAACTTCGTCCGCCGGACTCGGAATGGCCCGAGACTTTGCGAGGCGTCTCCGTGTGCCAAAAATAGTCCGTGGCCATGGCCACGCCCAAAAATAACCGCCCGAAGGCCGGGACGCCAAGTTCGTGCAGCGGAAAAAGGCCACAAAAACGGGTGGGCTATAGCCTTGGGGGGTGGGGCTGGCCAACTTCGTCCGCCGGACTCGGAATGGCGCTAGACTTTGCGACGCGCCTCCGTGTGCCAAAAGTAGGCCATGGGCACGGCCGCGCCCAAAAATAACCGCCCGAAGGCCGGGACGCAGAGTTCGTCCAGCGGAAAAAGGCCACAAATACGGGTGGGCTATAGCCTTGGGGGGTGGGGCTGGCCAACTTCGTCCGCCGGACTCGGAATGGCCCGAGACTTCGCGAGGCACCTCCGTGTGCCAAAAATAGGCCGCGGACACTGCCGAGCCAAGAAATAACCGCCCGAAGGCCGGGGCGCCAAGTTCGTCCTGCGGAAAAAGGCCACAAAAACGGGTGGGCTATAGCCTTGGGGGGTGGGGCTGGCCAACGTAGTCCGCCGGACTCGGAATGGCGCGAGCCTTTGCGAGACGCCTCCATGTACCAAAAATAGGCCGCGGGCACAGCCGCGCCCAAAAATAACCGCCCGAAGGCCGGGGCACCAAGTTCGTCCAGCGGAAAAAGGCCACAAAAACGGGTGGGCTATAGCCTTGGGGGGTGGGGCTGGCCAAATTCATCCGCCGGACTCGGAATGGCGCGAGACTTTGTGATGCGCCTCCGTGTGCCAAAAAAGGGCCGCGGCCACAGCCGAGCCCAAAAATAACCGCCCGAAGGCCGGGGTGTCAAGTTCGTCCAGCGGAAAAAGGCCACAAAAACGGGTGGGCTATAGCCTTGGGGGGTGGGGCTGGCCAACTTCGTTCGCCGGACTCGGAATGGTGCGAGACTTTGCGAGGCACCTCCATGTGCCAAAAATAGGCGGCGGGCACAGCCGTGCCCAAAAATAACCACCCGAAGGCCGGCGCGCCAAGTTCATCCAGCGGAAAAAGGCCACAAAAACGGGTGGGCTATAGCCTGGGGGTGTGGGGGGAACAACTTCGTCCGCCGGACTCGGAATGGCGCGAGACTTTGCGAGGCACCTCCGTGTGCCAAAAATAGGCCGCGGGAATAGCCGCGCCCAAAAATAACCGCCCGAAGGACGGGGCGCCAAGTTCGTCCAGCGGAAAAAGGCCACAAATACGGGTGGGCTATAGGCTTGGGGGGTGGGGCTGACCAACTTCGTCCGCCGGACTCGGAATGGCGCTAGACTTTCTGATGTGCCTCCGTGTGCCAAAAACAGGCCGCGGCCACAGCCGAGCCCAAAAATAACCGCCCGAAGGCCGGGGCGTCAAGTTCTTCCAGCGGAAAAAGGCCACAAATACGGGTGGGCTATAGCCTGTGGGGGTGGGGCTGGCCAACTTCGTCCGCCGGACTCGGAATGGCGCGAGACTTTGTGAGGCACCTCCGTGTGCAAAAAATAGGCCACGGACACAGCCGCGCCCAAAAATAGCCGCCCGCAGGCCGGGGCGCCAAGTTCGTCCAGCGGAAAATGGCCACAAAAACGGGTGGACTATAGCCTTGGGGGGTGGGGCAGGCCAACTTCGTCCGCCGGATTCGGAATGGTGCGAGACTTTGCGAGGCACCTCCATGTGCCAAAAATAGGCGGCGGGCACAGCCGTGCCCAAAAATAACAACCCGAAGGCCGGCGCGCCAAGTTCATCCAGCGGAAAAAGGCCACAAAAACGGGTGGGCTATAGCCTTGGGGGGTGGGGCTGGCCAACTTCGTTCGCCGGACTCGGAATGGTGCGAGACTTTGCGAGGCACCTCCGTGTGCCAAAAATAGGCCGCAGGCACAGCCGCGCCGAAAAATAACAACCCCGAAGGCCGGGGCGCCAAGTTCATCCAGCGGAAAAAGATCACAAAAACGGGTGGGCTACAACCTTGGGGGGTGGGGCCGGCCCACTTCGTCCGCCGGACTCGGAATTACGCGAGACTTTGCGAGGCGCCTCCGTGTGCCAAAAATAGGCTGTGGCCACAGCCGCGCCCAAAAATAACCGCCCGAAGGCCGGGGTGCCAAGTTCGTCCAGCGGAAAAAGGCAAGAAATACGGGTGGGCTATAGCCTTGGGTGGTGTGGCTGGCCAACTTCGTCCGCCGGACTCGGAATGGCCCGAGACTTTGCGAGGCGTCTCCGTGTGCCAAGATTAGCCCGCGGGCACAGCCGCACCCAAAAATAACTGCCCGAAGGCCGGGGCGCCAAGTTCGTCCAGCGGAAAAAGGTCACAAAAACGGGTGGGCTATAGCCTTGGGGGGTGGGGCTGGCCAACTTCGTCCGCTGGACTCGGAATGGCGCGAGACTTTGTGTGGCACCTCCGTGTGCGAAAAATTGGCCGCACGCACAGCCGCACCCAAAAATAGCTGCCCGAAGGCCGGGGCGCCAAGTTCATCCAGCGGAAAAAGGCCACAAAAACGGGTGGGCTATAGCCTTGGGGGGTGGGGCTGGCCAACTTCGTTCGCCGGACTCGGAATGGTTCGAGACTTTGCGAGGCACCTCCGTGTGCCAAAAATAGGCCGCAGGCACAGCCGCGCCGAAAAATAACAACCCCGAAGGCCGGGGCGCCAAGTTCATCCAGCGGAAAAAGGCCACCAAAACGGGTGGGCTATAGCCTTGGGGGGTGGGGCTGGCCAACATCGTCCGCCGGACTCGGAATGGTGCGAGACTTTGCGAGGTGCCTCTGTTTGCCAAAAATAGGCCGCGAGCACAGCCGCACCCAAAAATAGCCGCCCGAAGGCCGGGGCGCCAAGTTCGGCCAGCGGAAAAAGGCCACCAAAACGGGTGGGCTATAGCCTTGGGGGGTGGGGCTGGCCAACATCGTCCGCCGGACTCGGAATGGCGCGAAAATTTGTGAGGCAACTCCGTGTGCCAAAAATAGGCCGCGGGGACAGCCGCGCCAAAAAATAACTGCCCGAAGGCCGGGGCGCCAAGTTCGTCCAGCGGAAAAAGGCCACAAATACGGGTGGGCTATAGCCTTAGGGGGTGGGGCTGGCCAGCTTCATCCGCCGGACTCGGAATAGCGCGAGACTTTGCGAGGCGCCTCCGTGTGCCAAAAATAGGCTGCGGACACAGCCGCGCCCAAAGATAACCACCCGAAGGCCGGGGAGCCAAGTTCGTCCAGCAGAAAAAGGCCACAAAAACGGGTGGGCTATAGCCTGGGGGTGTGGGGGGAACAACTTCGTCCGCCGGACTCGGAATGGCGCGAGACTTTGCGAGGCACCTCCGTGTGCTAAAAATAGGCCGCGGGAATAGCCGCGCCCAAAAATAACCGCCCGAAGGACGGGGCGCCAAGTTCGTCCAGCGGAAAAAGGCAACAAATACGGGTGGGCTATAGCCTTGGGGGGTGGGGCAGGCCAACTTCGTCCGCCGGATTCGGAATGGTGCGAGACTTTGCGAGGCACCTCCATGTGCCAAAAATAGGCGGCGGGCACAGCCGTGCCCAAAAATAACCACCCGAAGGCCGGCGCGCCAAGTTCATCCAGCGGAAAAAGGCCACAAAAACGGGTGGGCTATAGCCTTGGGGGGTGGGGCTGGCCAACTTCGTTCGCCGGACTCGGAATGGTGCGAGACTTTGCGAGGCACCTCCGTGTGCCAAAAATAGGCCGCAGGCACAGCCGCGCCGAAAAATAACAACCCCGAAGGCCGGGGCGCCAAGTTCATCCAGCGGAAAAAGGCCACAAAAACGGGTGGGCTACAACCTTGGGGGGTGGGGCCGGCCCACTTCGTCCGCCGGACTCGGAATTACGCGAGACTTTGCGAGGCGCCTCCGTGTGCCAAAAATAGGCTGTGGCCACAGCCGCGCCCAAAAATAACCGCCCGAAGGCCGGGGTGCCAAGTTCGTCCAGCGGAAAAAGGCAAGAAATACGGGTGGGCTATAGCCTTGGGTGGTGGGGCTGGCCAACTTCGTCCGCCGGACTCGGAATGGCCCGAGACTTTGCGAGGCGTCTCCGTGTGCCAAGATTAGCCCGCGGGCACAGCCGCACCCAAAAATAACTGCCCGAAGGCCGGGGCGCCAAGTTCGTCCAGCGGAAAAAGGTCACAAAAACGGGTGGGCTATAGCCTTGGGGGGTGGGGCTGGCCAACTTCGTCCGCTGGACTCGGAATGGCGCGAGACTTTGTGTGGCACCTCCGTGTGCGAAAAATTGGCCGCACGCACAGCCGCACCCAAAAATAGCTGCCCGAAGGCCGGGGCGCCAAGTTCATCCAGCGGAAAAAGGCCACAAAAACGGGTGGGCTATAGCCTTGGGGGGTGGGGCTGGCCAACTTCGTTCGCCGGACTCGGAATGGTGCGAGACTTTGCGAGGCACCTCCGTGTGCCAAAAATAGGCCGCAGGCACAGCCGCGCCGAAAAATAACAACCCCGAAGGCCGGGGCGCCAAGTTCATCCAGCGGAAAAAGGCCACCAAAACGGGTGGGCTATAGCCTTGGGGGGTGGGGCTGGCCAACATCGTCCGCCGGACTCGGAATGGTGCGAGACTTTGCGAGGTGCCTCTGTTTGCCAAAAATAGGCCGCGAGCACAGCCGCACCCAAAAATAGCCGCCCGAAGGCCGGGGCGCCAAGTTCGGCCAGCGGAAAAAGGCCACCAAAACGGGTGGGCTATAGCCTTGGGGGGTGGGGCTGGCCAACATCGTCCGCCGGACTCGGAATGGCGCGAAAATTTGTGAGGCAACTCCGTGTGCCAAAAATAGGCCGCGGGGACAGCCGCGCCAAAAAATAACTGCCCGAAGGCCGGGGCGCCAAGTTCGTCCAGCGGAAAAAGGCCACAAATACGGGTGGGCTATAGCCTTAGGGGGTGGGGCTGGCCAGCTTCATCCGCCGGACTCGGAATAGCGCGAGACTTTGCGAGGCGCCTCCGTGTGCCAAAAATAGGCTGCGGACACAGCCGCGCCCAAAGATAACCACCCGAAGGCCGGGGAGCCAAGTTCGTCCAGCAGAAATAGGCCACAAAAACGGGTGGGCTATAGCCTGGGGGTGTGGGGGGAACAACTTCATCCGCCGGACTCGGAATGGCGCGAGACTTTGCGAGGCACCTCCGTGTGCTAAAAATAGGCCGCGGGAATAGCCGCGCCCAAAAATAACCGCCCGAAGGACGGGGCGCCAAGTTCATCCAGCGGAAAAAGGCAACAAATACGGGTGGGCTATAGCCTTGGGGGGTGGGGCTGGCCCACTTCGTCCGCTGGACTCGGAATGGCGCGTGACTTTGCGAGGCACCTCCGTATGCCAAAAATACGCCGCGGTCACAGCCGTGCCCAAAAATAACCGCCCGAAGGCCGGGGCGCCAAGTTCGTCCAGCGGAAAAAGGCCACAAAAACGGGTGGGCTATAGCCTTGGGGGGTGGGGCTGGACAACTTCGTCCCCCGGACTCGGAATGGCGCGAGACTTTGCGAGGCGCCTCCGTATGCCAAAAATAGGCCGCGGGCTCAGCCGCGCCCAAAAATAACCACCCGAAGGCCGGGGCGCCAAGTTCGTCCAGCGGAAAAAGGCCACAAAAACGGGTGGGGTATAGCCTTGGGGGGTGGGGCTGGCCCACTTCGTCCGCTGGACTCGGAATGGCGCGTGACTTTGCGAGGCACCTCCGTATGCCAAAAATACGCCGCGGTCACAGCCGTGCCCAAAAATAACCGCCCGAAGGACGGGGCGCCAAGTTCGTCCAGCGGAAAAAGGCAACAAATACGGGTGGGCTATAGCCTTGGGGGGTGGGGCTGGCCCACTTCGTCCGCTGGACTCGGAATGGCGCGTGACTTTGCGAGGCACCTCCGTATGCCAAAAATACGCCGCGGTCACAGCCGTGCCCAAAAATAACCGCCCGAAGGCCGGGGCGCCAAGTTCGTCCAGCGGAAAAAGGCCACAAAAACGGGTGGGCTATAGCCTTGGGGGGTGGGGCTGGACAACTTCGTCCCCCGGACTCGGAATGGCGCGAGACTTTGCGAGGCGCCTCCGTATGCCAAAAATAGGCCGCGGGCTCAGCCGCGCCCAAAAATAACCACCCGAAGGCCGGGGCGCCAAGTTCGTCCAGCGGAAAAAGGCCACAAAAACGGGTGGGCTATAGCCTTGGGGGGTGGGGTTGGCCAACTTCGTCCGCCGGACTCGGAATGTCGCGAGACTTTGCGAGGCGCCTCTGTGTGAGAAAAATAGGCTGCGGGCACAGCCGCGCCCAAAATTAACCGCCCGAAGGCCGAAGCACCAAGTTCGTCCAGCGGAAAAAGGCCACAAAAACGGGTGGGCTATAGCCTGGGGGTGTGGGGGGAACAACTTCGTCCGCCGGACTCGAAATAGCGCGAGAGTTTGCGAGGTGCCTCTGTGTGCCAAAAATAGGCCGCGGGCACAGCCGCGCCCAAAAATAACCGCCCGGAGGCCGGGGCGCCAAGTTCGTCCAGCGGAAAAAGGCCACAAAAACGGGTGGGCTATAGCCTTGGGGGGTGGGGCTGGCCAACTTCGTCCGCCGGACTCGGAATGGCCCGAGACTTTGCGAGGCGTCTCCGTGTGCCAAAAATAGTCCGTGGCCATGGCCGCGCCCAAAAATAACCGCCCGAAGGCCGGGACGCCAAGTTCGTGCAGCGGAAAAAGGCCACAAAAACGGGTGGGCTATAGCCTTGGGGGGTGGGGCTGGCCAGCTTCGTCCGCCGGACTCGGAATGGTGGGAGGCTTTGCGAGGCGCCTCCATATGCCAAAAATAGGCTGCGGGCAAAGCCGCGCCCAAAACTAACCACCCGAAGGCCGGGGCGCCAAGTTCGTCCAGCGGAAAAAGGCCACAAAAACGGGTGGGCTATAGCCTTGGGGGGTGGGGCTGGCCAACTTCGTCCGCCAGACTCGGAATGGCGCGAGTCTTTTGCGAGGCGCCTCTGTGTACGAAAAATAGGCTGCGGGCACGGCCGCGTCCAAAAATAACAGCCCGAAGCCCGAAGCACCAAGTTCGTCCTGCAGAAAAAGGCCACAAAAACGGGTGGGCTATAGCCTTGGGGGGTGGGGTTGGCCAACTTCGTCCGCCGGACTCGGAATGTCGCGAGACTTTGCGAGGCACCTCCGTGTGCTAAAAATAGGCCGCAGGCACAGCCGCGCCCAAAAATAACGGCCCGAAGGCCGGGGCGCCAAGTTCGTCCAGCGGAAAAAGGCCACAAAAACGGGTGGGCTATAGCCTTGGGGGGTGGGGCTGGACAACTTCGTCCCCCGGACTCGGAATGGCGCGAGACTTTGCCAGGCGCCTCCGTATGCCAAAAATAGGCCGCGGGCTCAGCCGCGCCCAAAAATAACCACCCGAAGGCCGGGGCGCCAAGTTCGTCCAGCGGAAAAAGGCCACAAAAACGGGTGGGCTATAGCCTTGGGGGGTGGGGTCGGCCAACTTCGTCCGCCGGACTCGGAATGTCGCGAGACTTTGCGAGGCTCCTCCGTGTGCTAAAAATAGGCCGCAGGCACAGCCGTGCCCAAAAATAACGGCCCGAAGGCCGGGGCGCCAAGTTCGTCCAGCGGAAAAAGGCCACAAAAACGGGTGGGCTATAGCCTTGGGGGGTGGGGTTGGCCAACTTCGTCCGCCGGACTCGGAATGTCGCGAGACTTTGCGAGGCTCCTCCGTGTGCTAAAAAAAGGCCGCAGGCACAGCCGCGCCGAAAAAAAAAGGCCCGAAGGCCGGGGCGCCAAGTTCGTCCAGCGGAAAAAGGCCACAAAAACGGGTGGGCTATAGCCTTGGGGGGTGGGGCTGGACAACTTCGTCCCCCGGACTCGGAATGGCGCGAGACTTTGCGAGGCGCCTCCGTATGCCAAAAATAGGCCGCGGGCTCAGCCGCGCCCAAAAATAACCACCCGAAGGCCGGGGCGCCAAGTTCGTCCAGCGGAAAAAGGCCACAAAAACGGGTGGGCTATAGCCTTGGGGGGTGGGGTTGGCCAACTTCGTCCGCCGGACTCGGAAAGTCGCGAGACTTTGCGAGGCTCCTCCGTGTGCTAAAAATAGGCCGCCGGCACAGCCGTGCCCAAAAATAACGGCCCGAAGGCCGGGGCGCCAAGTTCGTCCAGCGGAAATAGGCCACAAAAACGGGTGGGCTATAGCCTTGGGGGGTGGGGTTGGCCAACTTCGTCCGCCGGACTCGGAATGTCGCGAGACTTTGTGAGGCTCCTCCGTGTGCTAAAAAAAGGCCGCAGGCACAGCCGCGCCCAAAAATAACGGCCCGAAGGCCGGGGCGCCAAGTTCGTCCAGCGGAAAAAGGCCACAAAAACGGGTGGGCTATAGCCTTGGGGGGTGGGGCTGGCCAACTTCGTCAGCCGGACTCGGAATGGCGCGAGACTTTGCGAGGCATCTCCGTGTGCCAAAAATAGGCCGCGGGCACAGCCGCACCCAAAAATAACTGCCCGAAGGCCGGGGCGCCAAGTTCGTCCAGCGGAAAAAGGCCACAAAAACGGGTGGCCTATAGACTTGGGGAGTGGGGCTGGCCAACTTCGTCCGCCGGACTCGGAATGGCGCGAGACTTTGCGAAGCACCTCCGTGTACCATGAATAGACCGCGGGCAATGCCGTACCCAAAATAACGGCCCGAATGCCGGGGCGCCAAGTTCGTCCAGCGGAAAAAGGCCACAAAAACGGGTGGGCTATAGCCTTGGGGGGTGGGGCTGGACAACTTCGTCCCCCGGACTCGGAATGGCGCGAGACTTTGCGAGGCGCCTCCGTATGCCAAAAATAGGCCGCGGGCACAGCCGCGCTCAAAAATAACCACCCGAAGGCCGGGGCGCCAAGTTCGTCCAGCGGAAAAAGGCCACAAAAACGGGTGGGCTATAGCCTTGGGGGGTGGGGTTGGCCAACTTCGTCCGCCGGACTCGGAATGTCGCGAGACTTTGCGAGGCTCCTCCGTGTGCTAAAAATAGGCCGCAGGCACAGCCGCGCCCAAAAAAAACAGCCCGAAGGCCGGGGCGCCAAGTTCGTCCAGCGGAAAAAGGCCACAAAAACGGGTGGGCTATAGCCTTGGGGGGTGGGGCTGGCCAACTTCGTCAGCCGGACTCGGAATGGCGCGAGACTTTGCGAGGCATCTCCGTGTGGCAAAAATAGGCCGCGGGCACAGCCACACCCAAAAATAACTGCCCGAAGGCCAGGGCGCCAAGTTCGTCCAGCGGAAAAAGGCCACAAAAACGGGTGGCCTATAGCCTTGGGGAGTGGGGCTTGCCAACTTTGTCCGCCGGACTCAGAATGGCGCGAGACTTTGCGAAGCACCTCCGTGTACCAAGAATAGACCGCGGGCAATGCCATACCCAAAAATAACTGCCCGAAGCCGGGGCGCCAAGTCCATCCAGCGGAAAAAGGCCACAAAAACGGGTGGGCTATAGCCTTGGGGGGTGGGGCTGGCCAACTTCGTCAGCCGGACTCGGAATGGCGCGAGACTTTGCGAGGTGCCTCCGTTTGCTAAAAATAGGCCGCAGGCACAGCCGCACCCAAAAATAACCGCCCGAAGGCCGGGTCGCCAAGTTCATCCTGCGGAAAAACGCCACAAAAACGGGTGGGCTATAGCCTTGGGGGGTGGGGCTGGCCAACTTCGTCCGCCGGACTCGGAGGGGCGCGAGACTTTGCGAGGCACCTCCGTGTGCCAAAAATAGGCCGTGGGCATGGCCGCACCCAAAAATAACCACCCGAAGGCCGGGGCGCCAACTTCGTCCAGCGGAAAAAGGCAACAAATACGGGTGGGCTATAGCCTTCGGGGGTGGGGCTGGCCAACTTCGTCCGCCGGACTCGGAATGGCGCGAGACTTTATGAGGTGCCTCCGTGTGCCAAAAATAGGCAGCGGGCAATGCCGCACCCAAAAATAACCGCCCGAAGGCCGGGGCGCCAAGTTCGTCCAGTGGAAAAAGGGCACAAAAACGGGTGGGCTAAAGCCTTGGGGGTTGGGGCTGGCCAACTTCGACCGCCGGACTCCGAATGGTGCGAGACATTGCATGGCACCTCCGTGCAAGAAAAATAGGCCGCGGGCACGCCCGCGCCCATAAATAACCGCCCGAAGGCTGGGGCGCCCAGTTCGTCGAGCGGAAAAAGGCCACAAAAACAGGTTGGGCTATAGCCTTGGGGGGTGCGGCTGGCCAACTTCGTCCGCCGGACTCGGAATGCCGCGAGACTTTGCGAGGGGCCTCCGTGGGCCAAACATAGGCCGCGGCCAAAGCCGCGACCCAAAATAACAGCCCGAAGGCCGGGGCGCCAAGATCGTCCAGCGCAAAAAGGCCACAAAAACGGGTGGGCTATAGCCTTGGGGGGTGGGGCTGGCCAACTTCGTCAGCCGGACTCGGAATGGCGCGAGACTTTGCGAGGCATCTCCGTGTGCCAAAAATAGGCCGCGGGCAAAGCCGCGTCCAAAAATAACAGCCCGAACGCCGGGGCGCCAAGTTCGTCCAGCGCAAAAAGGCCACAAAAACGGGTGGGCTATAGCCTTGGGGGGTGCGGCTGGCCAACTTCGTCCGCCGGACTCGGAATGCCGCGAGACTTTGCGAGGGGCCTCCGTGGGCCAAACATAGGCCGCGGCCAAAGCCGCGACCCAAAATAACAGCCCGAAGGCCGGGGCGCCAAGATCGTCCAGCGCAAAAAGGCCACAAAAACGGGTGGGCTATAGCCTTGGGGGGTGGGGCTGGCCAACTTCGTCAGCCGGACTCGGAATGGCGCGAGACTTTGCGAGGCATCTCCGTGTGCCAAAAATAGGCCGCGGGCAAAGCCGCGTCCAAAAATAACAGCCCGAACGCCGGGGCGCCAAGTTCGTCCAGCGCAAAAAGGCCACAAAAACGGGTGGGCTATAGCCTTGGGGGGTGGGGCTGGCCAACTTCGTCCGCCGGACTCGGAGTGGCACGAGACTTTGCGAGGCACCTCCGTGTGCTAAAAATAGGCCGCGGACACAGCCGCGCCCAAAAATAACCGGCCGAAGGCCGGGGCGCCAAGTTCGTCCAGCGGAAAAAGGCCACAAAAACGGGTGGGCTATAGCCTTGGGGGGTGGGGCTGGCCAACGTCGTCAGCCAGACTCGGAAAGGCGCGAGACTTTGCGAGGCGCCTCCGTGTACAAAAAATAGGCTGTGGGCACAGCCACGCCCAAAAATAACCGCCTGAAGGCCGGGCGCCAACTTCGTCCAGCGGAAAAAGGCCACAAATACGGGTGGGCTATAGCCTTCGGGGGTGGGGCTGGCCAACTTCGTCCGCCGGACTCGGAATGGCGCGAGACTTTATGAGGTGCCTCCGTGTGCCAAAAATAGGCAGCGGGCAATGCCGCACCCAAAAATAACCGCCCGAAGGCCGGGGCGCCAAGTTCGTCCAGTGGAAAAAGGGCACAAAAACGGGTGGGCTAAAGCCTTGGGGGTTGGGGCTGGCCAACTTCGACCGCCGGACTCCGAATGGTGCGAGACATTGCATGGCACCTCCGTGCAAGAAAAATAGGCCGCGGGCACGCCCGCGCCCATAAATAACCGCCCGAAGGCTGGGGCGCCAAGTTCGTCGAGCGGAAAAAGGCCACAAAAACAGGTTGGGCTATAGCCTTGGGGGGTGCGGCTGGCCAACTTCGTCCGCCGGACTCGGAATGCCGCGAGACTTTGCGAGGGGCCTCCGTGGGCCAAACATAGGCCGCGGCCAAAGCCGCGACCCAAAATAACAGCCCGAAGGCCGGGGCGCCAAGATCGTCCAGCGCAAAAAGGCCACAAAAACGGGTGGGCTATAGCCTTGGGGGGTGGGGCTGGCCAACTTCGTCAGCCGGACTCGGAATGGCGCGAGACTTTGCGAGGCATCTCCGTGTGCCAAAAATAGGCCGCGGGCAAAGCCGCGTCCAAAAATAACAGCCCGAACGCCGGGGCGCCAAGTTCGTCCAGCGCAAAAAGGCCACAAAAACGGGTGGGCTATAGCCTTGGGGGGTGGGGCTGGCCAACTTCGTCCGCCGGACTCGGAGTGGCACGAGACTTTGCGAGGCACCTCCGTGTGCTAAAAATAGGCCGCGGACACAGCCGCGCCCAAAAATAACCGGCCGAAGGCCGGGGCGCCAAGTTCGTCCAGCGGAAAAAGGCCACAAAAACGGGTGGGCTATAGCCTTGGGGGGTGGGGCTGGCCAACTTCGTCAGCCAGACTCGGAAAGGCGCGAGACTTTGCGAGGCGCCTCCGTGTACAAAAAATAGGCTGTGGGCACAGCCACGCCCAAAAATAACCGCCTGAAGGCCGGGCGCCAAGTTCGTCCAGCGCAAAAAGGCCACAAATACGGGTGGGCTATAGCCTTGGGGGGTGGGGATGGCCAACTTCGTCCGGCAGACTCGGAATGGCGCGAGACTTCGCGAGGCGCCTCCGTGTGCTAAAAATAGGCCGCGGGCACAGCCGCGCACAAAAATAACAGCCCGATGGCCGGGGCGCCAAGTTCGTCCAGCGGAAAAAGGCCACAAATACGGGTGGGCTATAGCCTTGGGGGGTGGGTCTGGCCAACAATGTCCGCCGGGCTCAGAATGGCGCGAGAATTTGCGAGGCGCCTCCGTGTGCCAAAAATAGGCCGCGGACTCAGCCGCGCCCAAAAATAACCGCCCGAAGGCCGGGGCGCCAAGTTCGTCCAGCGGAAAAAGGCCACAAAAACGGGTGGGGTACAGCCTTGGGGGGTGGGGCTGACCAACTTCGTCCGCCGGACTCGGAATGCCGCGAGACTTTGTGAGGGGCCACCGTGTGGCAAAAATAACCGCCCGAAGGCTACGGCGCCAAGTTCGTCCAGCGGAAAAAGGCCAGAAAAACGGGTTTGCTATAGCCTTGGGGGGTGGGGCTGGCCAACCTCGTCCGCCGGACTCGGAATGCCGCGAGACTTTCCGAGGGGCCTTCGTGTGCCAAAAAAAGGCCGCGGGGAAAGCCACGCACAAAAATAACCACCCGAAGGCCGGGCTGCCAAGTTCGTCCAGCGGAAATAGGCCACAAAAACGGGTGGCCTATAGCCTTGGGGGGTGCGGCTGGCCAACTTCGTCCGCCGGACTCGGAATGCCGCGAGGCTTTGCGAGGGGCCTCCGTGGGCCAAACATAGGCCGCGGCCAAAGCCGCGCCCCAAAATAACAGCCCGAAGGCCGGGGCGCCAAGATCGTCCAGCGCAAAAAGGCCACAAAAACGGGTGGGCTATAGCCTTGGGGGGTGGGGCTGGCCAACTTCGTCAGCCGGACTCGGAATGGCGCGAGACTCTGCGAGGCATCTCCGTGTGCCAAAAATAGGCCGCGGGCACAGTCGCACCCAAAAATAACTGCCCGAAGGCCGGGGCGCCAAGTTCGTCCAGCGGAAAAAGGCCACAAAAACGGGCGGCCTATAGCCTTGGGGAGTGGGGCTGGCCAACTTCGTCCGCCGGACTCGGAATGGCGCGAGATTTTGCGAAGCACCTCCGTGTACCAAGAATAGACCGCGGGCAATGCCGTACCCAAAAATAACTGCCCGAAGGCCGGGGCGCCAAGTTCGTCCAGCGGAAAAAGCCCACAAAAACGGGTGGGCTATAGCCTTGGGGGGTGGGGTTGGCCAACTTCGTCCGCCGGACTCGGAATGGCGTGAGACTTTGCGAGGCGCCTCCGTGTCCCAAAAATAGGCCGCGGGCACAGCCGCGCCCAAAAGTAACCGCCCGAAGGCCGGGGCGCCAAGTTCGTCCAGCTGAAAAAGCCCACAAAAACGGGTGGGCTATAGCCTTGGGGGGTGGGGCAGGACAACTTCGTCCGCCGGACTCGGAATGGCGTGAGACTTTGCGAGGCACCTCCGTGTGCCAAAAATAGGCCGTGGGCATGGCCGCACCCAAAAATAACCACCCGAAGGCCGGGGCGCCAAGTTCGTCCAACGGAAAAAGCCACAAATACGGGTGGGCTATAGCCTTGGGGGGTGGGGCAGGACAACTTCGTCCGCCGGACTCGGAATGGCGCGAGACTTTGCGAGGCGCCTCCGTGTGCCAAAAATAGGCCGCGGGCACAGCCGCGCCAAAAAGTAACCGCCTGAAGGCCGGGGCGCCAACTTCGTCCAGCGGAAAAAGGCCACAAATACGGGTGGGCTATTGCCTTCGGGGGTGGGGCTGGCCAACTTCGTCCGCCGGACTCGGAATGGCGCGAGACTTTACGAGGTGCCTCCGTGTGCCAAAAATAGGCAGCGGGCAATGCCGCACCCAAAAATAACCACCCGAAGGCCGGGGCGCCAAGTTCGTCCAGTGGAAAAAGACACAAAAACGGGTGGGCTATAGCCTTGGGGGTTGGGGCTGGCCAACTTCGACTGCCGGACTCCGAATGGTGCGAGACATTGCGTGGCACCTCCGTGCAAGAAAAATAGGCCGCGGGCACGGCTGCGCCCATAAATAACCGCCCGAAGGCCGGGGCGCCAAGTTCGTCGAGCGGAAAAAGGCCACAAAAACAGGTGGGCTATAGCCTTGTGGGGTGGGGCTGTCCAACTTTGTCCGCCGGACTCGGAATGGCGGGAGACTTTGCGAGGCGCCTCCGTGTGCCAAAAATAGGCTGCGGGCACAGCCGTACCCAAAAATAACAGCCCGAAGGCCAGGGCGCCAAGTTCGTCCAGCGGAAAAAGGCCACAAATACGGGTGGGCTATAGCCTTGGGGGGTGGGGCAGGACAACTTCGTCCGCCGGACTCGGAATGGCGCAAGACTTTGCGAGGCGCCTCCGTGTGCCAAAAATAGGCCGCGGGCACAGCCGCGCCCAAAAGTAACCGCCTGAAGGCCGGGGCGCCAAATTTGTCCAGCGGAAAAAGCCACAAATACGGGTGGGCTATAGCCTTGGGGGGTGGGGCAGGACAACTTCGTCCGCCGGACTCGGAATGGCGCGAGACTTTGCGAGGCGCCTCCGTGTGCCAAAAATAGGCCGCGGGCACAGCCGCGCCCAAAAGTAACCGCCTGAAGGCCGGGGCGCCAAGTTCGTCCAGTGGAAAAAGGCCACAAAAACGGGTGGGCTATAGCCTTGGGGGTTGGGGCTGGCCAACTTCGACCGCCGGACTCCGAAAGGTGCGAGACATTGTGTGGCACCTCCGTGCAAGAAAAATAGGCTGCGGGCACGGCCGCGCCCATAAATAACCGCCCGAAGGCTGGGGCGCCAAGTTCGTCGAGCGGAAAAAGGCCACAAAAACAGGTGGGCTATAGCCTTGGGGGGTGGGGCTGGCCAACTTTGTCCGCCGGACTCGGAATGGTGGGAGACTTTGCGAGGCACCTCCGTGTGCCAAAAATAGGCTGCGGGCACAGCCGTACCCAAAAATAACCGCCCGAAGGCCGGGGCGCCAAGTTCGTCCAGCGGAAAAAGGCCACAAAAACGGGTGGGCTATATCCTTGGGGGGTGGGGCTGGCCAACTTCGTCCGCCGGACTCGGAATGGCGCGAGACTTTTGCGAGGCGCCTCTGTGTGCGAAAAATAGGCTGCGGGCACGGCCGAGTCCAAAAATAACAGCCCGAAGCCCGAAGCACCAACTTCGTCCGCCGGACTCGGAATGTCGCGAGACTTTGCGAGGCACCTCCGTGTGCTAAAAATAGGTCGCAGGCACAGCCGCGCCCAAAAATAACGGCCCGAAGGCCGGGGCGCCAAGTTCGTCCAGCGGAAAAAGGCCACAAAAACGGGTGGGCTATTGCCTTGGGGGGTGGGGTTGGCCAACTTCGTCCGCCGGACTCGGAATGTCGCGAGACTTTGCGAGGCACCTCCGTGTGCTAAAAATAGGTCGCAGGCACAGCCGCGCCCAAAATTAACCGCCCGAAGGCCGGGGCGCCAAGTTCGTCCAGCGGAAAAAGGCCACAAAAACGGGTGGGCTATAGCCTTGGGGGGTGGGGCTGGACAACTTCGTCCCCCGGACTCGGAATGGCGCGAGACTTTACGAGGCACCTCCGTAAGCCAAAAATAGGCCGTGGGCACTGCCGCGCCCAAAAATAACCACCCGAAGGCCGGGGCGCCAAGTTCGTCCAGCGGAAAAAGGCCACAAAAACGGGTGGGCTATAGCCTTGGGGGGTGGGGCTGGCCAACTTTGTCCGCCGGACTCGGAATGGCGCGACACTTTTGCGAAGCGCCTCTGTGTCCGAAAAATAGGCTGCGGGCACAGCCGCGTCCAAAAATAACAGCCCGAAGCCCGAAGCACCAAGTTCGTCCTGCGGAAAAGGCCACAAAAACGGGTGGGCTATAGCCTTGGGGGGTGGTGTTGGCCAACTTCGTCCGCCGGACTCGGAATGTCGCGAGACTTTGCGAGGCACCTCCGTGTGCTAAAAATAGGTCGCAGGCACAGCCGCGCCCAAAAATAACGGCCCGAAGGCCGGGGCGCCAAGTTCGTCCAGCGGAAAAAGGCCACAAAAACGGGTGGGCTATAGCCTTGTGGGGTGGGGCTGGCCAACTTCGTCCGCCGGACTCGGAATGGCACGAGACTTTGCGAGGCGCCTCCGTGTGCCAAAAATAGGCCGTGGACACAGCCGCGCCCAAAAATAACCGCTCGAAGGCCGGGACGCCAAGTTCGTCCAGCGGAAAAAGGCCACAAAAACGGGTGGGCTATAGCCTTGGGGGATGGGGCAGGCCAACTTCGTCCGCCGGACTCGCAATGGCGCGAGACTTTACGAGTCGCCTCTGTGTGCCAAAACTAGGCCCCGGACACAGCCGCACCCAAAAATAACCGCCCGAAGGCCGGGGCATCAAGTTCGTCCAGCGGAAAAAAGCCACAAGTACGGGTGGGCTATAGCCTTGGGGGGTGGGGCTGGCCAACTTCGTCCGCCGGACTCGGAATGGCGCGAGACTTTGCGAGGCGTCTCCGTGTGCCAAAAATAGGCCGCGGGCACAGCCGTGCCAAAAAATAACGGCCCGAAGGTCAGGGCGCCAAGTTCGTCCAGCGGAAAAAGGCCACAAGTACGGGTGGGCTATAGCCTTGGGGGGTGGCGCTGGCCAACTTCGTCCGCCGTACTCGGAATGGCGCGAGACTTTGCGAGGCACCTCCCTGTGCCAAAAATAGGCCGCGGGCACAACCGCGCCCAAAACTAACCGCCCGAAGGCCGGGGCGCCAAGTTCGTCCAGTGGAAAAAGGCCACAAAAACGGGTGGGCTATAGCCTTGGGGGTTGGGGCTGGCCAACTTCGACCGCCGGACTCAGAATGGTGCGAGACATTGCGTGGCACCTCCGTGCAAGAAAAATAGGCCGCGGGCACGGCCGCGCCCATAAATAACCGCCCGAAGGCCGGGGCGCCAAGTTCGTCGAGCGGAAAAAGGCCACAAAAACAGGTGGGCTATAGCCTTGGGGGGTGGGGCTGGCCAACTTCGTCCGCCGGGCTCGGAATGGCGCGAGAATTTGCGAGGCGCCTCCGTGTGCCAAAAATAGGCCGCGGACTCTACCGCGCCCAAAAATAACCGCCCGAAGGCCGGGGCGCCAACTTCGTCCAGCGGAAAAAGGCCACAAAAACGGGTGGGCTATAGCCTTGGGGGGTGGGGCTGGACAACTTCGTCCCCCGGACTCGGAATGGCGCGAGACTTTACGAGGCGCCTCTGTATGCCAAAAATAGGCTGCGGGCACAGCCGCGCCCAAAAATAACCACCCGACGGCCGGGGCGCCAAGTTCGTCCAGCGGAAAAAGGCCACAAAAACGGGTGGGCTATAGCGTTGGGGGGTGGGGCTGGCCAACTTCGTCCGCCGGACTCGGAATGGCGCGAGACTTTTGCGAGGCGCCTCCGTGTGCCAAAAATAGGCCGCGGGCACAGCCGCGCCCAAAAGTAACCGCCTGAAGGCCGGGGCGCCAAATTTGTCCAGCGGAAAAAGCCACAAATACGGGTGGGCTATAGCCTTGGGGGGTGGGGCAGGACAACTTCGTCCGCCGGACTCGGAATGGCGCGAGACTTTGCGAGGCGCCTCCGTGTGCCAAAAATAGGCCGCGGGCACAGCCGCGCCCAAAAGTAACCGCCTGAAGGCCGGGGCGCCAAGTTCGTCCAGTGGAAAAAGGCCACAAAAACGGGTGGGCTATAGCCTTGGGGGTTGGGGCTGGCCAACTTCGACCGCCGGACTCCGAAAGGTGCGAGACATTGTGTGGCACCTCCGTGCAAGAAAAATAGGCTGCGGGCACGGCCGCGCCCATAAATAACCGCCCGAAGGCTGGGGCGCCAAGTTCGTCGAGCGGAAAAAGGCCACAAAAACAGGTGGGCTATAGCCTTGGGGGGTGGGGCTGGCCAACTTTGTCCGCCGGACTCGGAATGGTGGGAGACTTTGCGAGGCACCTCCGTGTGCCAAAAATAGGCTGCGGGCACAGCCGTACCCAAAAATAACCGCCCGAAGGCCGGGGCGCCAAGTTCGTCCAGCGGAAAAAGGCCACAAAAACGGGTGGGCTATATCCTTGGGGGGTGGGGCTGGCCAACTTCGTCCGCCGGACTCGGAATGGCGCGAGACTTTTGCGAGGCGCCTCTGTGTGCGAAAAATAGGCTGCGGGCACGGCCGAGTCCAAAAATAACAGCCCGAAGCCCGAAGCACCAACTTCGTCCGCCGGACTCGGAATGTCGCGAGACTTTGCGAGGCACCTCCGTGTGCTAAAAATAGGTCGCAGGCACAGCCGCGCCCAAAAATAACGGCCCGAAGGCCGGGGCGCCAAGTTCGTCCAGCGGAAAAAGGCCACAAAAACGGGTGGGCTATTGCCTTGGGGGGTGGGGTTGGCCAACTTCGTCCGCCGGACTCGGAATGTCGCGAGACTTTGCGAGGCACCTCCGTGTGCTAAAAATAGGTCGCAGGCACAGCCGCGCCCAAAATTAACCGCCCGAAGGCCGGGGCGCCAAGTTCGTCCAGCGGAAAAAGGCCACAAAAACGGGTGGGCTATAGCCTTGGGGGGTGGGGCTGGACAACTTCGTCCCCCGGACTCGGAATGGCGCGAGACTTTACGAGGCGCCTCCGTAAGCCAAAAATAGGCCGTGGGCACTGCCGCGCCCAAAAATAACCACCCGAAGGCCGGGGCGCCGAGTTCGTCCAGCGGAAAAAGGCCACAAAAACGGGTGGGCTATAGCCTTGGGGGGTGGGGCTGGCCAACTTCGTCCGCCGGGCTCGGAATGGCGCGAGAATTTGCGAGGCGCCTCCGTGTGCCAAAAATAGGCTACGGACTCAGCCGCGCCCAAAAATAACCGCCCGTAGGCCGGGGCACCATGTTCGTCCAGCGGAAAACGGCCACAAAAACGGGTGGCCTATAGCCTTGGGGGGTGGGGCTGGCCAACTTCGTCCGCCGCACTCAGAATGGCGCGAGACTTTGCGAGGCGCCTCCGTGTGACAAAAATAACCGCCCGAAGGCCGGGGCGCCAAGTTCGTCCAGCGCAAAAAGGCCACAAAAACGGGTGGGCTATAGCCTTGGGGGGTGGGGCTGGCAACTTCGTCCGCCGGACTCGGAATGCCGCGAGACTTTGCGAGGGGCCTCCGTGTACCAAACATAGGCCGCCGCCAAAGCCGCGCCCAAAAATAACAGCCCGAAGGCCGGGGCGCCATGTTCGTCCAGCGCAAAAAGGCCACAAAAACGGGTGGGCTGTAGCCTAGGGGTGGCGCAGGCCGACTTCGTCCGCCAGACTCGGAATGGCGTGAGACTTTGCAAGGTGCGTACGTGTACCAAAAATAGGCTGCGGGCACAGCCGCGCCCAAAAATAACCGTCCGAAGGCCTGGCGTGCTAAAAATAGGCCGCGGGCACAGTCGCGCCCAAAAATAACCACCCGAAGGCCGGGGCGCCAAGTTCGTCCAGCGGAAAAAGGCCACAAATACGGGTGGGCTATAGCCTTGGGGGGTGGGGCTTGCCAACTTCGTCAGCCGGACTCGGAATGGCGCGAGACCTTGCGAGGCGCCTCCGTGCGCCAAAAATATGCCGCGGGCACAGCCGTACCCAAAAATAACCGACCGAAGGCCGGGGCGCCAAGTTCGTCCAGCGCAAAAAGGCCACAAAAACGGGTGGGCTATAGCCTTGGGGGGTGGGGCTGGCCAACTTCGTCCGCCGGACTCGGAATAACGTGAGACTTTGCGAGGGGCCTCCGTGTGCCAAACATAGGCCACGGCCAAAGTCGCACATAAAAATAACTGCCCGAAGGATGGGGCGCCAAGTTCGTCCAGCAGAAAAAGGCCACATAAACGGGTAGGCTATAGCCTTGGGGGGTGGGGCTGGCCAACTTTGTCCGCCGGACTCGGAATGCCGCGAGACTTTGCGAGGGGTCTCCGTGTGACAAAAATAACCGCCCGAAGGCCGGGGCGCCAAGTTCGTCCAGCGCAAAAAGGCCACAAAAACGGGTGGGCTATAGCCTTGGGGGGTGGGGCTGGCAACTTCGTCCGCCGGACTCGGAATGCCGCGAGACTTTGCGAGGGGCCTCCGTGTGCCAAACATAGGCCGCCGCCAAAGCCGCGCCCAAAAATAACCGCCCGAAGGCCGGGGCGCCATGTTCGTCCAGCGCAAAAAGGCCACAAAAACGGGTGGGCTGTAGCCTTGGGGTGGCGCAGGCCGACTTCGTCCGCCAGACTCGGAATGCCGTCAGACTTTGCGAGGGGCCTCTGTGTGCCAAACATAGGCCACCGCCATAGCCGCGCCCAAAAATAACCGCCCGAAGGCCGGGGCGCCAAGTTCGTCCAGCGCAAAAAGGCCACAAAAACGG
Source organism: Citrus x limon (assembly GCA_034663535.1). Classification (NCBI taxonomy): domain Eukaryota; kingdom Viridiplantae; phylum Streptophyta; class Magnoliopsida; order Sapindales; family Rutaceae; genus Citrus; species Citrus x limon. Next base: position 32,920,739 of record CM067991.1, read on the forward strand.
GTGGGCTGTAGCCTTGGGGGGTGGGGCTGGCCAACTTCGTCCGCCGGACTCGGAATGCCGCGAGACTTTGCGAGGGGCCTCCGTGAGCCAAAAATAGTCCGCGCCCAAAAATAACCGACCGAAGGCCGGGGCGCCAAGTTCGTCCAGCAGAAAAAGGCCACAAAAACGGGTGGCCTGTAGCCTTGGGGGGTGGAGCCGGCCCACTTCGTCCGCCGGACTCGGAATGCCGCGAGACTTTGCGAGGGGCCTCCGTGTGCCAAACATAGGCCGCAGCCGAAGCGGCGCCCAAAAATAACCGCCCGAAGGCCGGGGCGCCAAGTTCGTCCAGCGCAAAAAGGCCACAAAAACGGGTGGGCTGTAGACTTGGGTGGTGGGGCTGGCCAACTTCGTCCGCCGGACTCGGAATGCCGCGAGACTTTTCGAGGGGCCTCCGTGTGCCAAAAAAAGGCCGCGGGCAAAGCCGCGCCCAAAAATAACCGTCCGAAGGCCGGGGCGCCAAGTTCGTCAAGCGCAAAAAGGCCAAAAAAACGGGTGGGCTACATCCTTGGGGGGTGGGGCTGGCCAAGTTCGTCCGCCGGACTTGGAATGCCGCGAGACTTTGCGAGGGGCCTCCGTGTGCCAAAAATAGGCCACAGGCAAAGCCGCGGCCAAAAATAACCGCCGAAGGCCGGGGCGCCAAGTTCATCCAGCGGAAAAAGGCCACAAAAACGGGTGGGCTATAGCCTTGGGCGGTGGGGCTGGCCCACTTCGTCCGCCGGACTCGGAATACCGCGAGACGTTGCGAGGGGCCTCCGTGTACCAAACATAGGCCGCGGGCAAAGCCGCGCTCAAAAATAACCGCCCGAAGGCCGGGGCGCCAAGATCGTCCAGCGCAAAAAGGCCACAAAAACGGGTGGGCTATAGCCTTGGGGGGTGGGGCTGGCCAACTTCGTCCGCCGGACTCGGAATGCCGCGAGACTTTGTGAGTGGCGTCCTTGTGCCAAACATAGGCCACGTCCAAAGCCACACATAAAAATAACCGCCCGAAGGCTGGGGCGCCAAGTTCGTCCAGCAGAAAAACGCCACAAAAACGGGTAGGCTATAGCCTTGGGGGGTGGGGCTGGCCAACTTTGTCCGCCGGACTCGGAATGCAGCGAGACTTTGCAAGGGGTCTCCGTGTGCCAAAAATAGGCCGCGGCCAAAGCCGCGCCCAAAAATAACCGCCCGAAGGCCGGGGCGCCAAGTTCGTCCAGCGCAAAAAGGCCACAAAAACGGGTGGGCTATAGCCTTGGGGGGTGGGGCTGGCAACTTCGTCCGCCGGACTCGGAATGCCGCGAGACTTTGTGAGTGGCGTCCTTGTGCCAAACATAGGCCACGTCCAAAGCCACACATAAAAATAACCGCCCGAAGGCTGGGGCGCCAAGTTCGTCCAGCAGAAAAACGCCACAAAAACGGGTAGGCTATAGCCTTGGGGGGTGGGGCTGGCCAACTTTGTCCGCCGGACTCGGAATGCAGCGAGACTTTGCAAGGGGTCTCCGTGTGCCAAAAATAGGCCGCGGCCAAAGCCGCGCCCAAAAATAACCGCCCGAAGGCCGGGGCGCCAAGTTCGTCCAGCGCAAAAAGGCCACAAAAACGGGTGGGCTATAGCCTTGGGGGGTGGGGCTGGCAACTTCGTCCGCCGGACTCGGAATGCCGCGAAACTTTTGCAAGGGGCCTCCGTGTGCCAAACATAGGCCGCCGCCAAAGCCGCGCCCAAAAATAACCGCCCGAAGGCCGGGGCGCCATGTTCGTCCAGCGCAAAAAGGCCACAAAAACGGGTGGGCTGTAGCCTTGGGGTGGGGCAGGCCGACTTCGTCCGCCAGACTCGGAATGCCGTCAGACTTTGCGAGGGGCCTCCGTGTGCCAAACATAGGCCACCGCCAAAGCCGCGCCCAAAAATAACCGCCCGAAGGCTGGGGCGCCAAGTTCGTCCTGCGCAAAAAGGCCACAAAAACGGGTGGGCTGTAGCCTTGGGTGGTGGGGCTGGCCAACTTCGTCCGCCGGACTCGGAATGCCGCGAGACTTTGCGAGGGGCCTCCGTGTGCCAAAAATAGGCCGCGGCCAAAGCCGCGCCCAAAAATAACCGACCGAAGGCCGGGGCGCCAAGTTCGTCCAGCAGAAAAAGGACACAAAAACGGGTGGGCTATAGCCTTGGGGGGTGGGGCTGGCCCACTTCGTCCGCCGGACTCGGAATGCCACGAGACCTTGCGAGGGGCCTCCGTGTGCCAAAAATAGGCCGCAACCAAAGCCGCGCCCAAAAATAACCGCCCGAAGGCCGGGGCGCCAAGTTCGTCCAGCGGAAAAAGGCCACAAAAACGGGTGGGCTATAGCCTTGGGGGGTGGGGCTGGCCAACTTTGTCCGCCGGACTTGGAACATCGTCAGACTTTGCGAGGGGCCTCCGTGTGTGAAAAATAGGCCGCGGCCGAAGCCGCGTCCAAAAATAACCGCCCGAATGCCCGGGGCGCCAAGTTCGTCCAGCGGAAAAAGGCCACAAAAACGGGTGGGCTATAGCCTTGGGGGGTTGGGCTGGCCAACTTCGTCCGCCGGACTCGGAATGCCTCGAGACCTTGTGAGGGGTCTCCGTGTGCCAAAAATAGGCCGCATCCGAAGCCGCGCCCAAAAATAACCGCCCGAAGGCCGGGGCGCCAAGTTCGTCCAGCGCAAAAAGGCCACAAAAACGGGTGGGAGGCAGCCTTGGGGGGTGGGGCTGGCCCACTTCGTCCGCCAGACTCGGAATACCGCGAGACTTTGAGAGGGGCCTCCGTGTGCCAAAAATAGGCCGCGGGCAAAGCCGCGCCCAAAAATAACCGCCCGAAGGCCGGGGCGCCAAGTTCGTCCAGCGCAAAAAGGCCACAAAAACGGGTGGGCTGTAGACTTGGGGGGTGGGGCTGGCCAACTTCGTCCGCCAGACTCGGAATGCCGCGAGACTTTGCGAGGGGTCTCCGTGTGCCAAACATAGGCCGCGGCCAAAGCCGCGCCAAAAAATAAACATCCGAAGGCCGGGGCGCCAAGTTCGTCCAGCGGAAAAAGGCCATAAAAACGGGTGGGCTATAGCCTTGGGGGGTGGGGCGGGCCAACTCCGTCCGCCGGACTCGGAATGCCGTGAGACTTTTCGAGGGGCCTCCGTGTGCCAAAAAAAGGCTGCGGACAAAGCCGCGCCCAAAAATAACCGTCCGAAGGGCGGGGCGCCAAGTTCGTCAAGCGCAAAAAGGCCAAAAAAACGGGTGGGCTATATCCTTGGGGGGTGGGGCTGGCCAAGATCGTCCGCCGGACTTGGAATGCCGCGAGACTTTGCGAGGGGCCTCCGTGTGCCAAAAATAGGCCACGGGCAAAGCCGCGGCCAAAAATAACCGCCGAAGGCCGGGGCGCCAAGTTCATCCAGCGGAAAAAGGCCACAAAAACGGGTGGGCTATAGCCTTGGGCGGTGGGGCTGGCCCACTTCGTCCGCCGGACTCGGAATGCCGCGAGACTTTGCGAGGGGCCTCCGTGTACCAAACATAGGCCGCGGGCAAAGCCGCGCTAAAAAATAACCGCCCGAAGGCCGAGCGCCAAGATCGTCCAGCGCAAAAAGGCCACAAAAACGGGTGGGCTATAGCCTTGGGGGGTGGGGCTGGCCAACTTCGTCTGCCGGACTCGGAATGCCGCGAGACTTTGCGAGGGGCGTCCTTGTGCCAAACATAGGCCACGCCCAAATCCACACATAAAAATAACCGCCCGAAGGCTGGGGCGCCAAGTTCGTCCAGCAGAAAAAGGCCACAAAAACGGGTAGGAATAGCCTTGGGGGGTGGGGCTGGCCAACTTTGTCCGCCGGACTCGGAATGCAGCGAGACTTTGCGAGGGGTCTCCGTGTGCCAAAAATAGGCCGCGGCCAAAGCCGCACCCAAAAATAACCGGCCGAAGGCTGGGGCGCCAAGTTCGTCCAGCGCAAAAAGGCCACAAAAACGGGTGGGCTATAGCCTTGGGGGGTGGGGCTGGCAACTTCGTCCGCCGGACTCGGAATGCCGCGAGACTTTGCGAGGGGCCTCCGTGTGCCAAACATAGGCCGCCGCCAAAGCCGCGCCCAAAAATAACCCCCCGAAGGCCAGGGCGCCATGTTCGTCCAGCGCAAAAAGGCCACAAAAACGGGTGGGCTGTAGCCTTGGGGTGGGGCAGGCCGACTTCGTCCGCCAGACTCGGAATGCCGTCAGACTTTGCGAGGGGCCTCCGTGTGCCAAACATAGGCCACCGCCAAAGCCGCGCCCAAAAATAACCGCCCGAAGGCCGGGGCGCCAAGTTCGTCCAGCGCAAAAAGGCCACAAAAACGGGTGGGCTGTAGCCTTGGGTGGTGGGGCTGGCCAACTTCGTCCGCCGGACTCGGAATACCGCGAGACTTTGCGAGGGGCCTCCGTGTGCCAAAAATAGGCCACAGCCAAAGCCGCGCCCAAAAATAACCGCCCGAAGGCCGGGGCGCCAAGTTCGTCCTGCGCAAAAAGGCCACAAAAACGGGTGGGCTGTAGCCTTGGGGGGTGGGGCTGGCCAACTTCGTCCGCCGGACTCGGAATGCCGCGAGACTTTGCGAGGGGTCTCCGTGTGCCAAACATAGGCCGCGGCCAAAGCCGCGCCAAAAATAACCGCCCGAAGGCCGGGGCGCCAAGTTCGTCCAGCGCAAAAAGGCCACAAAAACGGGTGGGCTGTAGCCTTGGGAGGTGGGGCTGGCCAACTTCGTCCGCCGGGCTCGGAATGCCGCGAGACTTTGCGAGGGGCCTCCGTGTGCCAAAAATAGGCCGCGTCCGAAGCCGCGCCCAAAAATAACCGACCGAAGTCCGGGGCGCCAAGTTCGTCCAGCAGAAAAAGGCCACAAAAACGGGTGGGCTATAGCCTTGGGGGGTGGGGCTGGCCCACTTCGTCCGCCGGGCTCGGAATGCCGCGAGGTTTTGCGAGGGGCCTCTGTGTGCAAAAAATAGGCCGCAGCCAAAGCCGCGCCCAAAAATAACCGCCCGAAGGCCGGGGCGCCAAGTTCGTCCAGCGCAAAAAGGCCACAAAAACGGGTGGGCTGTAGCCTTGGGGGGTGGGGCTGGCCAACTTTGTCCGCCGGACTCGGAATGCAGCGAGACTTTGCGAGGGGTCTCCGTGTGCCAAAAATAGGCCGCGGCCAAACCCGCGCCCAAAAATAACCGGCCGAAGGCTGGGGCGCCAAGTTCGTCCAGCGCAAAAAGGCCACAAAAACGTGTGGGCTATAGCCTTGGGGGGTGGGGCTGGCAACTTCGTCCGCCGGACTCGGAATGCCGCGAGACTTTGCGAGGGGCCTCCGTGTGCCAAACATAGGCCGCCGCCAAAGCCGCGCCCAAAAATAACCCCCCGAAGGCCGGGGCGCCATGTTCGTCCAGCGCAAAAAGGCCACAAAAACGGGTGGGCTGTAGCCTTGGGGTGGGGCAGGCCGACTTCGTCCGCCAGACTCGGAATGCCGTCAGACTTTGCGAGGGGCCTCCGTGTGCCAAACATAGGCCACCGCCAAAGCCGCGCCCAAAAATAACCGCCCGAAGGCTGGGGCGCCAAGTTCGTCCAGCAGAAAAACGCCACAAAAACGGGTAGGCTATAGCCTTGGGGGGTGGGGCTGGCCAACTTTGTCCGCCGGACTCGGAATGCAGCGAGACTTTGCAAGGGGTCTCCGTGTGCCAAAAATAGGCCGCGGCCAAAGCCGCGCCCAAAAATAACCGGCCGAAGGCTGGGGCGCCAAGTTCGTCCAGCGCAAAAAGGCCACAAAAACGGGTGGGCTATAGCCTTGGGGGGTGGGGCTGGCAACTTCGTCCGCCGGACTCGGAATGCCGCGAGACTTTGCGAGGGGCCTCCGTGTGCCAAACATAGGCCGCCGCCAAAGCCGCGCCCAAAAATAACCCCCCGAAGGCCAGGGCGCCATGTTCGTCCAGCGCAAAAAGGCCACAAAAACGGGTGGGCTGTAGCCTTGGGGTGGGGCAGGCCGACTTCGTCCGCCAGACTCGGAATGCCGTCAGACTTTGCGAGGGGCCTCCGTGTGCCAAACATAGGCCACCGCCAAAGCCGCGCCCAAAAATAACTGCCCGAAGGCCGGGGCGCCAAGTTCGTCCTGCGCAAAAAGGCCACAAAAACGGGTGGGCTGTAGCCTTGGGTGGTGGGGCTGGCCAACTTCGTCCGCCGGACTCGGAATACCGCGAGACTTTGCGAGGGGCCTCCGTGTGCCAAAAATAGGACGCAGCCAAAGCCGCGCCCAAAAATAACCGCCCGAAGGCCGGGGCGCCAAGTTCGTCCTGCGCAAAAAGGCCACAAAAACGGGTGGGCTGTAGCCTTGGGGGGTGGGGCTGGCCAACTTCGTCCGCCGGACTCGGAATGCCGCGAGACTTTGCGAGGGGCGTCCTTGTGCCAAACATAGGCCACGCCCAAAGCCACACATAAAAATAACCGCCCGAAGGCTGGGGCGCCAAGTTCGTCCAGCAGAAAAAGGCCACAAAAACGGGTAGGAATAGCCTTGGGGGGTGGGGCTGGCCAACTTTGTCCGCCGGACTCGGAATGCAGCGAGACTTTGCGAGGGGTCTCCGTGTGCCAAAAATAGGCCGCGGCCAAAGCCGCGCCCAAAAATAACCGGCCGAAGGCTGGGGCGCCAAGTTCGTCCAGCGCAAAAAGGCCACAAAAACTGGTGGGCTATAGCCTTGGGGGGTGGGGCTGGCAACTTCGTCCGCCGGACTCGGAATGCCGCGAGACTTTGCGAGGGGCCTCCGTGTGCCAAACATAGGCCGCCGCCAAAGCCGCGCCCAAAAATAACCGCCCAAAGGCCGGGGCGCCATGTTCGTCCAGCGCAAAAAGGCCACAAAAACGGGTGGGCTGTAGCCTTGGGGTGGGGCAGGCCGACTTCGTCCGCCAGACTCGGAATGCCGTCAGACTTTGCGAGGGGCCTCCGTGTGCCAAACATAGGCCACCGCCAAAGCCGTGCCCAAAAATAACCGCCCGAAGGCCGGGGCGCCAAGTTCGTCCTACACAAAAAGGCCACAAAAACGGGTGGGCTGTAGCCTTGGGTGGTGGGGCTGGCCAACTTCGTCCGCCGGACTCGGAATGCCGCGAGACTTTGCGAGGGGCCTCCGTGTGCCAAAAATAGGCCGCGGCCAAAGCCGCGCCCAAAAATAACCGACCGAAGGCCGGGCGCCAAGTTCGTCCCGCAGAAAAAGGACACAAAAACGGGTGGGCTATAGCCTTGGGGGGTGGGGCTGGCCCGCTTCGTCCGCCGGACTCGGAATGCCGCGAGACTTTGCGAGGGGCCTCCGTGTGCCAAAAATAGGCTGCAGCCAAAGCCGCGCCCAAAAATAACCGCCCGAAGGCCGGGGCGCCAAGTTCGTCCTGCGCAAAAAGGCCACAAAAACGGGTGGGCTGTAGCCTTGGGGGGTGGGGCTGGCCAACTTCGTCCGCCGGACTCGGAATGCCGCGAGACTTTGCGAGGGGTCTCCGTGTGCCAAACATAGGCCGCGGCCAAAGCCGCGCCAGAAAATAATCATCCGAAGGCCGGGGTGCCAAGTTCGTCCAGCGGAAAAAGGCCATAAAAACGGGTGGGCTATAGCCTTGGGGGGTGGGGCGGGCCAACTCCGTCCGCCGGACTCGGAATGCCGCGAGACTTTTCGAGCGGCCTCCGTGTGCCAAAAAAAGGCCGCGGCCAAAGCCGCGCCCAAAAATAACCGTCCGAAGGCCGGGGCGCCAAGTTCGTCAAGCGCAAAAAGGCCAAAAAAACGGGTGGGCTATATCCTTGGGGGGTGGGGCTGGCCAAGTTCGTCCGCTGGAATTGGAATGCCGCGAGACTTTGCGAGGGGCCTCCGTGTGCAAAAAATAGGCCACGGGCAAAGCCGCGGCCAAAAATAACCGCCCGAAGGCCGGGGCGCCAAGTTCGTCCAGCGCAAAAAGGCCACAAAAACGGGTGGGTTGTAGCCTTGGGAGGTGGGGCTGGCCAACTTCGTCCGCCGGGCTCGGAATGCCGCGAGACTTTGCGAGGGGCCTCCGTGTGCCAAAAATAGGCCGCGGCCAAAGCCGCGCCCAAAAATAACCGACCGAAGTCCGGGGCGCCAAGTTTGTCCAGCAGAAAAAGGCCACAAAAACGGGTGGGCTATAGCCTTGGGGGGTGGGGCTGGCCCACTTCGTCCGCCGGGCTCGGAATGCCGCGAGGTTTTGCGAGGGGCCTCTGTGTGCAAAAAATAGGCCGCAGCCAAAGCCGCGCCCAAAAATAACCGCCCGAAGGCCGGGGCGCCAAGTTCGTCCAGCGCAAAAAGGCCACAAAAACGGGTGGCCTGTAGCCTTGGGGGGTGGGGCTGGCCAACTTTGTCCGCCGGACTCGGAATGCAGCGAGACTTTGCGAGGGGTCTCCGTATGCCAAAAATAGGCCGCGACCAAAGCCGCGCCCAAAAATAACCGGCCGAAGGCTGGGGCGCCAAGTTCGTCCAGCGCAAAAAGGCCACAAAAACGGGTGGGCTATAGCCTTGGGGGGTGGGGCTGGCAACTTCGTCCGCCGGACTCGGAATGCCGCGAGACTTTGTGAGGGGCCTCCGTGTGCCAAACATAGGCCGCCGCCAAAGCCGCGCCCAAAAATAACCGCCCGAAGGCCGGGGCGCCATGTTCGTCCAGCACAAAAAGGCCACAAAAACGGGTGGGCTGTAGCCTTGGGGTGGGGCAGGCCGACTTCGTCCGCCAGACTCGGAATGCCGTCAGACTTTGCGAGGGGCCTCCGTGTGCCAAACATAGGCCACCGCCAAAGCCGCGCCCAAAAATAACCGCCCGAAGGCCGGGGCGCCAAGTTCGTCCTGCGCAAAAAGGCCACAAAAACGGGTGGGCTGTAGCCTTGGGTGGTGGGGCTGGCCAACTTCGTCCGCCGGACTCGGAATACCGCGAGACTTTGCGAGGGGCCTCCGTGTGCCAAAAATAGGCCGTGGCCAAAGCCGCGCCCAAAAATAACCGACCGAAGGCCGGGCACCAAGTTCGTCCCGCAGAAAAAGGACACAAAAACGGGTGGGCTATAGCCTTGGGGGGTGGGGCTGGCCCGCTTCGTCCGCCGGACTCGGAATGCCACGAGACTTTGCGAGGGGCCTCCGTGTGCCAAAAATAGGCCGCACCCAAAGCCGCTCCCAAAAATAACCGCCCGAAGGCCGGGGCGCCAAGTTCGTCCTGCGCAAAAAGGCCACAAAAACGGGTGGGCTGTAGCCTTGGGGGGTGAGGCTGGCCAACTTCGTCCGCCAGACTCGGAATACCGCGAGACTTTGTGAGGGGCCTTCGGGTGCCAAAAATAGGCCGCGGGCAAAGCCGCGCCCAAAAATAACCGCCCGAAGGCCGGGGCGCCAGGTTCGTCCAGCAGAAAAAGGCCACAAAAACGGGTGGGCTATAGCCTTGGGGGGTGGGGCTTGCCAACTTCGTCCGCCGGACTCGGAATGCCGCACGACTTTACGAGGGGCCTCCGTGTGCCAAAGATAGGCCACCGCCGAAGCCGCGCCCAAATATAACCACCCGAAGGGCGGGGAGCCAAGTTCGTCCAGCGCAAAAAGGCCATAAAAACGGGTGGGCTGTAGCCATGGGAGGTGGGGCTGGCCAACTTCGTCAGCAGAACTCGGAATGCCGCGAGACTTTCTGAGGGGCCTCCGTGTGCCAAACATAGGCCGCAGCCGAAGCCGCGCGCAAAAATAACCACCCGAAGGCCGGTTCGCCAAGTTCGTCCAGCGCAAAAAGGCCACAAAAACGGGTGGGAGGTAGCCTTGGGGGGTGGGGCTGGCCAATTTCGTCCGCCAGACTCGGAATACCGTGAGACTTTGCGAGGGGCTTCCGGTGTGCCAAACATAGGCCGCGGCCAAAGCCGCGCCCAAAAATAAACGTCCGAAGGCCGGGGCGCCAAGTTCGTCCAGTGGAAAAAGGCCACAAAAACGGGTGGGCTATAGCCTTGGGGGGTGGGGCTGGCCAACTACGTCCGCCGGACTCGGAATGCCATCAGACTTTGCGAGGGGCCTCCGTGTGTGAAAGATAGGCCTCGGCCGAAGCCGCGTCCAAAAATAACCGCCCGAATGCCGGGGCGCCAAGTTCGTCCAGCGGAAAAAGGCGACAAAAACGGGTGGGCTATAGCCTTGGGGGGTGGGGCTGGCCCACTTCGTCCGCTGGACTCGGAATGCAGCGAGACTTTGCGAGGGGCCTCCGTGTGCCAAAAATAGGCCGCGGCCAAAGCCGCGCCCAAAAATAACCGACCGAAGGCCGGGGCGCCAAGTTCGTCCCGCAGAAAAAGGACACAAAAACGGGTGGGCTATAGCCTTGGGGGGTGGGGCTGGCCCACTTCGTCCGCCGGACTCGGAATGCCGCGACACTTTGCGAGGGGCCTCCGTGTGCAAAAAATAGGCCGCAGCCAAAGCCGCGCTCAAAAATAACCGCCCGAAGGCCGGGGCGCCAAGTTCGTCCTGCGCAAAAAGGCCACAAAAACAGGTGGGCTGTAGCCTTGGGGGGTGGGGCTGGCCGACTTCGTCCGCCAGACTCGGAATACCGCGAGACTTCGAGAGGGGCCTCCGTGTGCCAAAAATAGGCCGCGGGCAAAGCCGCGCCCAAAAATAACCGCCCGAAGGCCGGGGCGCCAAGTTCGTCCACCGGAAAAAGGCCACAAAAACGGGTGGGCTATAGCCTTGGGGGGGGGGTTTGCCAACTTTGTCCGCCGGACTCGGAATGGCGCGAGACTTTGCGAGGGGCCTCCGTGTGCCAAAGATAGGCCGCCACCGTAGCCGCGCCCCATAATAACCGCCCGAAGGGCGGGGCTCTAGCCTTGGGGGGTGGCGCTGGCCAACTTCGTCCGCCAGACTCGGAATACCGCGAGACTTTGCGAGGGGCCTCTGGGTGCAAAAAATAGGCCGCGGGCAAAGCCGCGCCCAAAAATAACCACCTGAAGGCCGGGGCGCCAAGTTCGTCCAGCGCAAAAAGGCCACAAAAACGGGTGGGCTGTAGCCTTGGGGGGTGGGGCTGGCCAACTTCGTCCGCCGGACTCGGAATGCCGCGAGACTTTGCGAGGGGCCTCCGTGTGCCAACCATAGGCCGCAGCCGAAGCCACGCCCAAAAATAACCGCCCGAAGGCCGGGGCGCCAAGTTCGTCCAGCGCAAAAATGCCACAAAAACGGGTGGGCTGTAGCCTTGGGGGGTGGGGCTGGCCAACTTCGTCCGCCGGACTCGGAATGCCGCGAGACTTTGCGAGGGGCCTCCGTGTGCCAACCATAGGCCGCAGCCGAAGCCACGCCCAAAAATAACCGCCTGAAGGCCGGGGCGCCAAGTTCGTCCAGCGCAAAAAGGCCACAAACACGGGCGGGCTATAGCCTTGGGAGGTGGGGCTGGCCAACTTCGTCCGCCGGACTCGGAATTCCGCGAGACTTTGCCAGGGGCGTTCGTGTGCAAAAAATAGGCCACGGGCAAAGCCGCGCCGAAAATAACCGCCCGAAGGCCGGGGCGCCAAGTTCATTCAGCGGAAAAAGGCCACAAAAACGGGTCGGCTATAGCCTTGGGGGGTGGGGCTGGCCAACTTCGTCCGCCGGACTTGGAATGCCGCGAGAATTTGTGAGGGGCCTCCGTGTGCCAAAAATAGGCCGCAGCCAAAGCCGCGCCCAAAAATAACCGCCCGAAGGCCGGGGCGCCAAGTTCGTCCTGCGCAAAAAGGCCACAAAAACAGGTGGGCTGTAGCCTTGGGGGGTGGGGCTGGCCGACTTCGTCCGCCAGACTCGGAATACCGCGAGACTTCGAGAGGGGCCTCCGTGTGCCAAAACTAGGCCGCGGGCAAAGCCGCGCCCAAAAATAACCGCCCGAAGGCCGGGGCGCCAAGTTCGTCCACCGGAAAAAGGCCACAAAAACGGGTGGGCTATAGCCTTGGGGGGGGGGGCTTGCCAACTTTGTCCGCCGGACTCGGAATGGCGCGAGACTTTGCGAGGGGCCTCCGTGTGCCAAAGATAGGCCGCCGCCGTAGCCGCGCCCCATAATAACCGCCCGAAGGGCGGGACGCCAAGTTCGTCCAGCGCAAAAAGGCCACAAAAACGGGTGGGCTCTAGCCTTGGGGGGTGGCGCTGGCCACCTTCGTCCGCCAGACTCGGAATACCGCGAGACTTTGCGAGGGGCCTCTGGGTGCAAAAAATAGGCCGCGGGCAAAGCCGCACCCAAAAATAACCACCTGAAGGCCGGGGCGCCAAGTTCGTCCAGCGCAAAAAGGCCACAAAAACGGGTCGGCTGTAGCCTTGGGAGGTGGGGCTGGCCAACTTCGTCCGCCGGACTCGGAATGCCGCGAGACTTTGCGAGGGGCCTCCGTGTGCCAAAAATAGGCCACGGCCGAAGCCGCGCCCAAAAATAACCGACCGAAGGCCGGGGCGCCAAGTTCGTCCAGCAGAAAAAGGCCACAAAAACGGGTGGGCTATAGCCTTGGGGGGTGGGGCTGGCCCATTTCTTCCGCCGGGCTCGGAATGCCGCGAGGTTTTGCAAGGGGCCTCTGTGTGCAAAAAATAGGCCGCAGCCAAAGCCGCGCCCAAAAATAACCGCCCGAAGGCCGGGGCGCCAAGTTCGTCCAGCGCAAAAAGGCCACAAAAACGGGTGGGCTGTAGCCTTGGGGGGTGGGGCTGGCCAACTTCGTCCGCCGGACTCGGAATGCCGCGAGACTTTGCGAGGGGCCTCCGTGTGCCAACCATAGGCCGCAGCCGAAGCCACACCCAAAAATAACCGCCCGAAGGCCGGGGCGCCAAGTTCATCCAGCGCAAAAATGCCAAAAAAACGGGTGGGCTATTGCCTTGGGGGGTGGGGCTGGCCCACTTCGTCCGCTGGACTCGGAATGCAGCGAGACTTTGCGAGGGGCCTCCGTGTGCAAAACATAGGCCGCGGGCAAATCCGTGCCAAAAACTAACCGCCCGAAGGCCGGGGCGCCAAGTTCGTCCAGCGCAAAAATGCCACAAAAACGGGTGGGCTATAGCCTTGGGGGGTGGGGCTGGCCCAATTCGTCCGCTGGACTCGGAATGCAGCGAGACTTTGCGAGGGGCCTCCGTGTGCCAAAAATAGGCCGCGGGCAAAGCCGCGCCCAAAAATAACCGCCCGAAGGCCGGGGCGCCAAGTTCGTCCAGCGGAAAAAGGCCACAAAAACGGGTGGGCTATAGCCTTGGGGGGTGGGGCTAGCCAACTTCGTCCGCCGGACTCGGAATGCCGCGAGACTTTGCGAGGGGCCTCCGTGTGCCAAAAATAGCACGCGGGATAAGCCGCGCCCGAAAATAACCGCCCGAAGGCCAGGGCGCCAAGTTCGTCCAGCGCAAAAAGTCCACAAAAACGGGTCGGCTATAGCCTTGGGGGGTGGGGCTGGCCAACTTCGTCCGGCGGACTCGGAATGCCGCGAGACTTTACGAGGAGCCTCCGTGTGCCAAAAATAAGACGCGGGCAGAGCCGCGCCCAAACATATCCGCCCGAAGGCCGGGGCGCCAAGTTCGTCCAGCGCAAAAAGGCCACAAAAACGGGTGGGCTATAGCCTTGGGGGGTGGGGCTGGCCAGCTTCGTCCGCCGGACTCGGAATGCCGCGAGACTTCGCGAGGGGCCTCCGTGTGCCAAAAATAGGCCGTGGCCAAAGCCGCGCCCAAAAATAACCGACCGAAGACCGGGGCGCCAAGTTCGTCCAGCGGAAAAAGGCCACAAAAACGGGTGGGCTATAGCCTTGGGGGGTGGGGCTGGCCAACTTCGTCCACCATACTCGGAATGCCGCGAGACTTTGCGAGGGGCCTCCGTGTGCCAAACATAGGCCGCGGGCAAAGCCGCGCCATAAAATAACCGCCCGAAGGCCGGGGCGCCAAGTTCGTCCAGCGGAAAAAGGCCACAAAAACGGGTCGGCTATAGCCTGGCGGGGTGGGGCTGGCCAACTTCATCCGCCGGACTCGGAGTGCCGCGAGACTTTGCGACGGGCCTCCGTGTGCCAAAAATAGGCCGCTGGCAAAGCCGCGCCCAAAAATAACCGCCCGAAGGCCGGGGCGCCAAGTTCGTCCAGCGCAAAAAGGCCACAAAAACGGGTGGGCTATAGCCTTGGGGGGTGGGGCTGGCCAACTTCGTCCGCCGGACTCGGAATGCCGCGATACTTTGCGAGGGGCCTCCGTGTGCCAAAAATAGGCCGCGGGCAATGCTGCGCTAAAAAATAACCGCCCGAAGGCTGGGGCGCCAAGTTCGTCCAGCGGAAAAAGGCCACAAAAACGGGTGGGCTATAGCCTTGGGGAGTGGGGCTGGCCAACTTCGTCCGCCGGACTCAGAATGCTTCGAGACATTGCGAGGGGCCTCCGTGTGCCAAACATAGGCCGTGGGAAAATCTGCACCCAAAAATAACCGCCAGAAGGCCGGGGCGCCAAGTTCGTCCAGCGGAAAAAGGCCACAAAAACGGGTGGGCTATAGCCTTGGGGGGTGGGGCTGGCCAACTTTGTCCGCCGGACTCGGAGTGCCGCGAGACTTTGCGAGGGGCCTCCGTGTGCCAAAAATATGCCGCGGGCAAAGCCGCGCCCAAAAATAACCGCCCGAAGGCCGGGGCGCCAAGTTCGTCCAGCGGAAAAAGGCCACAAAAACGGGTGGGCTATAGCCTTGGGGGGTGGGGCTGGCCAACTTCGTCCGCCGGACTCGGAATGCCGCGATACTTTGCGAGGGGCCTCCGTGTGCCAAAAATAGGCCGCGGGCAATGCTGCGCTAAAAAATAACCGCCCGAAGCCTGGGGCGCTAAGTTCGTCCAGCGGAAAAAGGCCTCAAAAACGGGTGGGCTATAGCCTTGGGGAGTGGGGCTGGCCAACTTCGTCCGCCGGACTCAGAATGCTTCGAGACATTGCGAGGGGCCTCCGTGTGCCAAACATAGGCCGTGGGAAAATCGCCACCCAAAAATAACCACCAGAAGGCCGGGGCGCCAAGTTCGTCCAGCGGAAAAAGGCCACAAAAACGGGTGGGCTATAGCCTTGGGGGGTGGGGCTGGCCAACTTTGTCCGCCGGATTCAGAGTGCCGCGAGACTTTGCGAGGGGCCTCCGTGTGCCAAAAATATGCCGCGGGCAAAGCCGCGCCCAAAAATAACCGCCCGAAGGCCGGGGCGCCAAGTTCGTCCTGCGCAAAAAGGCCACAAAAACGGGTGGGCTGTAGCCTTGGGGGGTGGGGCTGGCCAACTTCGTCCGCCAGACTCGGAATACCGCGAGACTTTGCGAGGGGCCTCCGGGTGCCAAAAATAGGCCGCGGCCGAAGCCGCGCCCAAAAATAACCGACCGAAGGCCGGGGCGCCAAGTTCGTCCAGCAGAAAAAGGCCACAAAAACGGGTGGGCTATAGCCTTGGGGGGTGGCGCTGGCCCACTTCGTCCGCCGGGCTCGGAATGCCGCGAGGTTTTGCGAGGGGCCTCTGTGTGCAAAAAATAGGCCGCAGCCAAAGCCGCACCCAAAAATAACCGCCCGAAGGCCGGGGCGCCAAGTTCGTCCATCGCAAAAAGGCCACAAAAACGGGTGGGCTGTAGCCTTGGGGGGTGGGGCTGGCCAACTTCGTCCGCCGGACTCGGAATGCCGCGAGACTTTGCGACGGGCCTCCGTGTGCCAACCATAGGCCGCAGCCGAAGCCACGCCCAAAAATAACGGCCCGAAGGACGGGGCGCCAAGTTCGTCCAGCGCAAAAAGGCCACAAAAACGGGTGGGCTGTAGCCTTGGGCGGTGGGGCTGGCCAACTTCGTCCGCCGGACTCGGAATGCCGCGAGACTTTGCGAGGGGGCTCCGTGTGCCAAACATAGCCCACGGCCAAAGCCGCGCCAAAAAATAACCGCCCGAAGGCCGGGGCGCCAAGTCCGTCCAGCGGAAAAAGGCCATAAAAACTGGTGGGCTATAGCCTTGGGGGGTGGGGCGGGCCAACTCCGTCCGCCGGACTCGGAATGCCGCGAGACTTTTCGAGGGGCCTCCGTGTGCCAAAAAAAGGCCGCGGTCAAAGCCGCGCCCAAAAATAACCGTCCGAAGGCCGGAGCGCCAAGTTCGTCAAGCGCAAAAAGGCCAAAAAAACTGGTGGGCTATAGCCTTGGGGGGTGGGGCTGGCCAACTCCGTCCGCCGGACTCGGAATGCCATGAGACTTTGCGAGGGGCCTCCGTGTGCCAAACATAAGCCGCGGGCAAAGCCACGCCCAAAAATAACCGCCCGAAGGCCGGGGCGCCAAGTTCGTCCAGCGGAAAAAGGCCACAAAAACGGGTGGGCTATAGCCTTGGGGGGTGGGGCTGGCCAACTTCGTCCGCCGGACTTGGAATGCCGCGAGAATTTGTGAGGGGCCTCCCTGTGCCAAAAATTGGCCGCAGCCAAAGCCGCGCCCAAAAATAACCGCCCGAAGGCCGGGGCGCCAAGTTCGTCCTGCGCAAAAAGGCCACAGAAACGGGTGTGCTATAGCCTTGGGAGGTGGGGCTGGCCAACTTCGTCCGCCGGACTCGGAATTCCGCGAGACTTTGCCAGGGGCGTTCGTGTGCAAAAAATAGGCCACGGGCAAAGCCGCGCCGAAAAATAACCGCCCGAAGGCCGGGGCGCGAAGTTCATTCAGCGGAAAAAGGCCACAAAAACGGGTCGGCTATAGCCTTGGGGGGTGGGGCTGGCCAACTTCGTCCGCCGGACTCGGAATGCCGCGACACTTTGCGAGGGGCCTCCATGTGCCAAACATAGGCCGCGGGCAAAGCCGCGCCAAAAACTAACCGCCCGAAGGCCGGGGCGCCAAGTTCGTCCAGCGCAAAAATGCCACAAAAACGGGTGGGCTATAGCCTTGGGGGGTGGGGCTGGCCCACTTCGTCCGCCGGACTCGGAATGTAGCGAGACTTTGCGAGGGGCCTCCGTGTGCCAAAAATAGGCCGCGGGCAAAGCCGCGCCAAAAAATAACCGCCCGAAGGCCGGGGCGCCAAGTTCGTCCATCGCAAAAAGGCCACAAAAACGGGTGGGCTATAGCCTTGGGGGGTGGGGCTGGCCAACTTCGTCCGCCGGACTCGGAATGCAGCGAGACTTTGCGAGGGGCCTCCGTGTGCCAACCATAGGCCGCCGCCGAAGCCACGCCCAAAAATAACGGCCCGAAGGCCGGGGCGCCAAGTTCGTCCAGCGCAAAAAGGCCACAAAAACGGGTGGGCTGTAGCCTTGGGCGGTGGGGCTGGCCAACTTCGTCCGCCGGACTCGGAATGCCGCGAGACTTTGCGAGGGGGCTCCGTGTGCCAAACATAGGCCACGGCCAAAGCCGCGCCAAAAAATAACCGCCCGAAGGCCGGGGCGCCAAGTCCGTCCAGCGGAAAAAGGCCATAAAAACTGGTGGGCTATAGCCTTGGGGGGTGGGGCGGGCCAACTCCGTCCGCCGGACTCGGAATGCCGCGAGACTTTTCGAGGGGCCTCCGTGTGCCAAAAAAAGGCCGCGGTCAAAGCCGCGCCCAAAAATAACCGTCCGAAGGCCGGAGCGCCAAGTTCGTCAAGCGCAAAAAGGCCAAAAAAACTGGTGGGCTATAGCCTTGGGGGGTGGGGCTGGCCAACTCCGTCCGCCGGACTCGGAATGCCATGAGACTTTGCGAGGGGCCTCCGTGTGCCAAACATAAGCCGCGGGCAAAGCCACGCCCAAAAATAACCGCCCGAAGGCCGGGGCGCCAAGTTCGTCCAGCGCAAAAAGGCCACAAAAACGGGTGGGCTATAGCCTTGGGGGGTGGGGCTGGCCAACTTCGTCCGCCGGACTTGGAATGCCGCGAGAATTTGTGAGGGGCCTCCCTGTGCCAAAAATTGGCCGCAGCCAAAGCCGCGCCCAAAAATAACCGCCCGAAGGCCGGGGCGCCAAGTTCGTCCAGCGCAAAAAGGCCACAGAAACGGGTGTGCTATAGCCTTGGGAGGTGGGGCTGGCCAACTTCGTCCGCCGGACTCGGAATTCCGCGAGACTTTGCCAGGGGCGTTCGTGTGCAAAAAATAGGCCACGGGCAAAGCCGCGCCGAAAAATAACCGCCCGAAGGCCGGGGCGCGAAGTTCATTCAGCGGAAAAAGGCCACAAAAACGGGTCGGCTATAGCCTTGGGGGGTGGGGCGGGCCAACTCCGTCCGCCAGACTCGGAATGCAGCGAGACTTTGCGAGGGGCCTCCGTGTGCCAAAAATAGGCCGCGGACAAAGCCGCGCCCAAAAATAACCGCCCGAAGGCCGGGGCGCCAAGTTCGTCCAGCGGAAAAAGGCCACAAAAACGGGTGGGCTATAGCCTTGGGGGGTGGGGCTGGCCAACTTCGTCCGCCGGACTCGGAATGCCGCGAGACTTTGCGAGGGGCCTCCGGGTGCCAAAAATAGGCCGCGGGAAATGCCGCGCCCAAAAATAACCGCCCGAAGGCCAGGGCGCCAAGTTCGTCCAGCGGAAAAAGGCCACAAAAACGGGTGGGCTATAGCCTTGGGAGGTGGGGCTGGCCTACTTCGTCCGCCATACTCGGAATGCCGCGAGACTTTGTGAAGGTCCTCCGTGTGCCAAACATAGGCCGCAGGCAAAGCCGTACCCAAAAATAACCGCCCGAAGGCCGGGGTGCCAAGTTCGTCCAGGGGAAAAAGGCCACAAAAACGGGTCGGCTATAGCCTTGGGGGGTGGGGCTGGCCGACTTCGTCCGCCGGACTCGGAATGCAGCGAGACTTTGCGAGGGGCCTCCGTGTGCCAAACATAGGCCGCGGGCAAAGCCGCGCCAAAAACTAACCGCCCGAAGGCCGGGGCGCCAAGTTCGTCCAGCGCAAAAATGCCACAAAAACGGGTGGGCTATAGCCTTGGGGGGTGGGGCTGGCCCACTTCGTCCGCCGGACTCGGAATGTAGCGAGACTTTGCGAGGGACCTCCGTGTGCCAAAAATAGGCCGCGGGCAAAGCCGCGCCCAAAAATAACCGCCCGAAGGCCGGGGCGCCAAGTTCGTCCAGCGCAAAAATGCCACAAAAACGGGTGGGCTATAGCCTTGGGGGGTGGGGCTGGCCAACTTCGTCCGCCGGACTCGGAATGCAGCGAGACTTTGCGAGGGGCCTCCGTGTGCCAAAAATAGGCCGCGGACAAAGCCGCGCCCAAAAATAACCGCCCGAAGGCCGGGGCGCCAAGTTCGTCCAGCGGAAAAAGGCCACAAAAACGGGTGGGCTATAGCCTTGGGGGGTGGGGCTGGCCAACTTCGTCCGCCGGACTCGGAATGCCGCGAGACTTTGCGAGGGGCCTCCGGGTGCCAAAAATAGGCCGCGGGAAATGCCGCGCCCAAAAATAACCGCCCGAAGGCCAGGGCGCCAAGTTCGTCCAGCGGAAAAAGGCCACAAAAACGGGTGGGCTATAGCCTTGGGAGGTGGGGCTGGCCTACTTCGTCCGCCATACTCGGAATGCCGCGAGACTTTGTGAAGGTCCTCCGTGTGCCAAACATAGGCCGCAGGCAAAGCCGTACCCAAAAATAACCGCCCGAAGGCCGGGGTGCCAAGTTCGTCCAGGGGAAAAAGGCCACAAAAACGGGTCGGCTATAGCCTTGGGGCGTGGGGCTGGCCAACTTCGTCCGCCGGACTCGGAATGCCGCGAGCCTTTGCGAGGGGCCTCCGTGTGCCAAACATAGGCCGCGGGCAAAGCCGCGCCAAAAAATAACCGCCCAAAGGTCGGGGCGCCAAGTTCGTCCAGCGCAAAAATGCCACAAAAACGGGTGGGCTATAGCCTTGGGGGGTGGGGCTGGCCCACTTCGTCCGCCGGACTCGGAATGCAGCGAGACTTTGCGAGGGGCCTCCGTGTGCCAAAAATAGGCCACGGGCAAAGCCGCGCCCAAAAATAACCGCCCGAAGGCCGGGGCGCCAAGTTCGTCCAGCGGAAAAAGGCCACAAAAACGGGTGGGCTATAGCCTTGGGGGGTGGGGCTGGCCAACTTCGTCCGCCGGACTCGGAATGCCGCGAGACTTTGCGAGGGGCCTCCGTGTGCCAAAAATAGGCCGCGGACTAAGCCGTGCCCAAAAATAACAGCCCGAAGTTCGGTGCGCCAAGTTCGTCCTGCGCAAAAAGGCCACAAAAACGGGTGGGCTATAGCCTTGGGGGGTGGGGCTGGCCAACTTCGTCCGCCAGACTCGGAATGCCGCGAGACTTAGTGAGGGGCCTCCGTGTACCAAAAATAGGCCACGGGCAAAGCCGCGCCCAAAAATAACCGCCCGAAGGCCGGGGCGCCAAGTTCGTCCAGCGGAAAAAGGCCACAAAAACGGGTGGGCTATAGCCTTGGGGAGTGGGGCTGGCCAACTACGTCCGCCGGACTCGGAATGCCGCGAGACTTTGCGAGGGGACTCCGTGTGCCAAACATAGGCCAAGGGCAAAGCCGTACCCAAAAAAAACCGCCCGAAGACCGGGGCGCCAAGTTCGTCCAGCGGAAAAAGGCCACAAAAACGGGTGGGCTATAGCCTTGGTGGGTGGGGCTGGCCACCTTCGTCCGCCATACTTGGAATACCGGGAGACTTTGCGAGGGGACTATGTGTGCCAAACATAGGCCGCAGGCAAAGCCGCGCCACAAAATAACCGCCCGAAGGCCGGGACGCCATGTTCGTCCAGCGGAAAAAGGCCACAAAAACGGGTGGGCTATAGCCTTGGGGGGTGGGGCTGGCCAACTTCGTCCGCCGGACTCGGAATGCCGCGAGACTTTGTGAGGGGCCTCCGTGTGCAAAAAATAGGCCGTGGGTAAAGCCGCGCTAAAAAATAACCGCCCGAAGGCTGGGGCGCCAAGTTCGTCCAGCGGAAAAAGGCCACCAAAACGGGTGGGCTATAGCCTTGGGGGGTGGGGCTGGCCAACTTCGTCCGCCGGACTCGGAATGCCGCGAGACTTTGCGAGGGGCCTCCGTGTGCCAAAAATAGGCCGCGGGAAAAGCCGCGCCCAAAAATAACCGCCCGAAGGCCAGGGCGCCAAGTTCGTCCAGCGCAAAATGGCCACAAAAACGGGTGCGCTATAGCCTTGGGGGGTGGGGCTGGCCAACTTCGTCCGCCGGACTCGGAATGCCGCTAGACTTTAGGAGGGGCCTCCGGGTGCAAAAAATAGGCCACGGGCATTGCCGCACCCAAAAATAACCGCCCGAAGGCCGGGGTGCCAAGTTCGTCCAGCGGAAAAAGGCCACAAAAACGGGTGGGCTATAGCCTTGGGGGGTGGGGCTGGCCTACTTCGTCCGCCGGACTCGGAATGCAGCGAGACTTTGCGAGGGGCCTCCGTGTGCCAAAAATAGGCCGCGGACAAAGCCGCGCCCAAAAATAACCGCCCGAAGGCCGGGGCGCCAAGTTCGTCCAGCGGAAAAAGGCCACAAAAACGGGTGGGCTATAGCCTTGGGCGGTGGGGCTGGCCAACTTCGTCCGCCGGACTCGGAATGCCGCGAGACTTTGCGAGGGGCCTCCGGGTGCCAAAAATAGGCCGCACGAAATGCCGCGCCCAAAAATAACCGCCCGAAGGCCAGGGCGCCAAGTTCGTACAGCGGAAAAAGGCCACAAAAACGGGTGGGCTATAGCCTTGGGAGGTGGGGCTGGCCTACTTCGTCCGCCATACTCGGAATGCCGCGAGACTTTGTGAAGGTCCTCCGTGTGCCAAACATAGGCCGCAGGCAAAGCCGTACCCAAAAATAACCGCCCGAAGGCCGGGGTGCCAAGTTCGTCCAGGGGAAAAAGGCCACAAAAACGGGTCGGCTATAGCCTTGGGGCGTGGGGCTGGCCAACTTCGTCCGCCGGACTCAGAATGCCGCGAGCCTTTGCGAGGGGCCTCTGTGTGCCAAACATAGGCCGCGGGCAAAGCCGCGCCAAAAAATAACCGCCCAAAGGTCGGGGCGCCAAGTTCGTCCAGCACAAAAATGCCACAAAAACGGGTGGGCTATAGCCTTGGGGGGTGGGGCTGGCCCACTTCGTCCGCCGGACTCGGAATGCAGCGAGACTTTGCGAGGGGCCTCCGTGTGCCAAAAATAGGCCACGGGCAAAGCCGCGCCCAAAAATAACCGCCCGAAGGCCGGGGCGCCAAGTTCGTCCAGCGGAAAAAGGCCACAAAAACGGGTGGGCTATAGCCTTGGGGGGTGGGGCTGGCCAACTTCGTCCGCCGGACTCGGAATGCCGCGAGACTTTGCGAGGGGCCTCCGTGTGCCAAAAATAGGCCGCGGACAAAGCCGTGCCCAAAAATAACAGCCCGAAGTTCGGTGCGCCAAGTTCATCCTGCGCAAAAAGGCCACAAAAACGGGTGGGCTATAGCCTTGGGGGGTGGGGCTGGCCAACTTCGTCCGCCAGACTCGGAATGCCGCGAGACTTTGCGAGGGGCCTCCGTGTGCCAAAAATAGGCCGCGGGAAAAGCCGCGCCCAAAAATAACCGCCCGAAGGCCAGGGCGCCAAGTTCGTCCAGCGCAAAATGGCCACAAAAACGGGTGCGCTATAGCCTTGGGGGGTGGGGCTGGCCAACTTCGTCCGCCGGACTCGGAATGCCGCGAGACTTTAGGAGGGGCCTCCGGGTGCAAAAAATAGGCCACGGGCATTGCCGCACCCAAAAATAACCGCCCGAAGGCCGGGGTGCCAAGTTCGTCCAGCGGAAAAAGGCCACAAAAACGGGTGGGCTATAGCCTTGGGGGGTGGGGCTGGCCTACTTCGTCCACCATACTCGGAATGCCGCGAGACTTTGTGAGGGTCCTCCGTGTGCCAAACATAGGCCGCGGGCAAAGCCGTACCCAAAAATAACCGCCCGAAGGCCGGGGTGCCAAGTTCGTCCAGGGGAAAAAGGCCACAAAAACGGGTCGGCTATAGCCTTGGGGGGTGGGGCTGGCCAACTTCGTCCGCCGGACTCGGAATGCCGCGAGACTTTGCGAGGGGCCTCCGTGTGCCAAAAATAGGCCGTGGCCAAAGCCGCGCCCAAAAATAACCGACCGAAGACCGGGGCGCCAAGTTCGTCCAGCGGAAAAAGGCCACAAAAACGGGTGGGCTATAGCCTTGGGGGGTGGGGCTGGCCAACTTCGTCCGCCATACTCGGAATGCCGCGAGACTTTGCGAGAGGCCTCCGTGTGCCAAACATAGGCCACGGGCAAAGCCACGCCATAAAATAACCGCCCGAAGGCCGGGGCGCCAAGTTCGTCCAGCGGAAAAAGTCCACAAAAACGGGTCGGCTATAGCCTTGCGGGGTGGGGCTGGCCAACTTCGTCCGCCGGACTCGGAGTGCCGCGAGACTTTGCGAGGGGCCTCCGTATGCCAAAATAGGCCGCTGGCAAAGCCGCGCCCAAAAATAACCGCCCGAAGGCCGGGGCGCCAAGTTCGTCCAGCGCAAAAAGGCCACAAAAACGGGTGGGCTATAGCCTTGGGGGGTGGGGCTGGCCAACTTCATCCGCCGGACTCGGAATGCCGCGATACTTTGCGAGGGGCCTCCGTGTGCCAAAAATATTCCGCAGGCAAAGCCGCACTAAAAAATAACCGCCCGAAGGCTGGGGAGCCAAGTTCGTCCAGCGGAAAAAGGCCACAAAAACGGGTGGGCTATAGCCTTGGGGGGTGGGGCTGGCCGACTTTGTCCGCCGGACTCGCAGTGCCGCGAGACTTTGCGAGGGGCCTCCGTGTGCCAAAAATACGCCGCGGGCAAAGCCGCGCCAAAAAATAACTGCCCGGAAGCCGGGGCGCCAATTCATCCAGCGGAAAAAGGCCACAAAAACGGGTGGGCTATAGCCCTGGGGGGTGGGGCTGGCCAACTTCGTCCGCCGGACTCGGAATACCGTGAGACTTTGCTAGGGGCATCCGCGTTCAAAAAATAGGCCGCGGCCAAAGCCGCGCCCAAAAATAACCGCCCGAAGGCCGGGGCCCCAAGTTCGTCCAGCGGAAAAAGGCCACAAAAACGGGTGGGCTATAGCCTTGGGGGGTGGGGCTGGCCAACTTCGTCCGCCGGACTCGGAATGCCGCGAGACTTTGCGAGGGGACTCCATGTGCCAAACATAGGCCGCGGGAAAAGCCGCGCCGAAAAATAACCGCCCGAAGGCCGGAGCGCCAAGTTCGTCCAGCGCAAAAAGTCCACAAAAACGGGTGGGATATAGCCCTGGGGGGTGGGGCTGAACAACTTTGTCCGCCGGACTCGGAATGCCGCGAGACTTTGCGAGGGCCCTCCGTGTGCCAAACATAGGCTGTGGGCAAAGCCGCGCCCAAAAATAACCGCCCGAAGGCTGGGGCGCCAATTTCGTCCAGCGGAAAAAGGCCACAAAAAAGGGTGGGCTATAGCTTTGGGGGGTGGGGCTGGCCAACTTTGTCCGCCGGACTCGGAATGCCGCGAGACTTTGCGAGGGCCCTCCATGTGCCAAACATAGGCTGCGGGCAAAGCCGCGCCCAAAAATAACTGCCCGAAGGCCGGGGTGCCAAGTTTGTCCAGCGGAAAAAGACCACAAAAACGGGTGGGCTATAGCCTTGGGGGGTGGGGCTGGCCAACTTCGTCCGCCGGACTCGGAATACCGCGTGACTTTGCGAGGGGCCTCTGTGTGCCAAAAATAGGCCGCGGGCAAAGCCGCGCCCAAAAATAACCGCCCGAAGGCCGGGGTGCCAAGTTCGTCCAGCGGAAAAAGACCACAAAAACGGGTGGGCTATAGCCCTGGGGGGTGGGGCTGAACAACTTTGTCCGCCGGACTCGGAATGCCGCGAGACTTTGCGAGGGGCCTCCGTGTGCCAAACATAGGCTGCGGGCAAAGCCGCGCCCAAAAATAACCGCCCGAAGGCCGGGGTGCCAAGTTTGTCCAGCGGAAAAAGACCACAAAAACGGGTGGGCTATAGCCCTGGGGGGTGGGGCTGAACAACTTTGTCCGCCGGACTCGGAATGCCGCGTGACTTTGCGAGGGGCCTCTGTGTGCCAAAAATAGGCCGCGGGCAAAGCCGCGCCCAAAAATAACCGCCCGAAGGCCTGGGTGCCAAGTTCGTCCAGCGGAAAAAGACCACAAAAACGGGTGGGCTATAGCCTTGGGGGGTGGGGCTGGCCAACTTCGTCCACCGGACTCGGAATGCCGCGAGAGTTTGCGAGGGGCCTCCATATGCCAAACATAGGCCGCAGACAAAGCCGGGCCCAAAAATAACCGCCCGAAGGCCAGGGCGCCAAGTTCGTCCAGTGCAAAAAGGCCACAAAAACGGGTGGGCTATAGCCTTGGGGGGTGGGGCTGGCCAACTTCGTCCGCCGGACTCGGAATGCCGTTAGACTTTGCGAGGGGCCTCTGTGTGCCAAAAATATGCCACGGGCAAAGTCGGGCCCAAAAATAACCGCCCGAAGGCCAGGGCGCCAAGTTCGTCCAGTGCAAAAAGGCCACAAAAACGGGTGGGCTATAGCCTTGGGGGGTGGGGCTGGCGAACTTCGTCCGCCGGACTCGGAATGCCGCGAGAATTTGCGAGGGGCCTCCGTGTTCAAAAAATAGGCCGCGGTCAAAGCCGCGCCCAAAAATAACCGCCCGAAGGCCGGGGCCCCAAGTTCGTCCAGCGGAAAAAGGCCACAAAAACGGGTGGGCTATGGCCTTGGGGGGTGGGGCTGGCCAACTTCGTCCGCCGGACTCGGAATGCCGCGAGGCTTTGTGAGGGGCCTCCGTGTGCCAAACATAGGCTACGGGCAAAGCCGCGTTAAAAAATAACCGCCCGAAGGCCGGGGCGCCAAGTTCGTCCAGCGGAAAAAGGCCACAAAAACGGGTGGGCTATAGCCTTGGGGGATGGGGCTGGCCAACATCGTCCGCCGGACTCGGAATGCCGTGAGACTTTGCGAGGGGCCTCCGTGTGCCAAACATAGGCTGCGGGCAAACCCGCGCCCAAAAATAACCGACCGAAGGCCGGGGCGTCAAGTTCGTCCAGCGCAAAAAGGCCACAAAAACGGGTGGGCTATAGCCTAGGGGGGTGGGGCTGGCCAACTTCGTCCGCCGGACTCGGAATGGCGCGAGACTTTGTGAGGCACCTCCGTGTACCAAAAATAGGCCGCGGGCAAAGCCGCAACCAAAAATAACCGCCCGAAGGCCGGGGCGCCAAGTTCGTCCAGCGGAAAAAGGCCACAAAAATGGGTGGGCTATAGCCTTGGGGGTTGGGGCTGGCCAACTTTGTCCGCCGGACTCAGAATGCCGCGAGACTTTGCGAGGGGCCTCGGTGTACCAAACATAGGCCACGGGCAAAGCCGCGCCCAAAAATAACTGACGAAGGCCGGGGCGCCAAGTTCGTCCAGCGGAAAAAGGCCACAAAAACGGGTGGGCTATAGCCTTGGGGGGTGGGGCTGGCCAACTTCATCCGCCGGACTCGGAATGCCACGAGACTTTGCAAGGGGCCTCCGTGTGCCAAAAATAGGCCACGGGCAAAGCCGCACCCAAAAATAACCGCTCGAAGGCCGGGGCGCCAAGTTCGTCCAGCGCAAAAAGGCCACAAAAATGGGTGGGCTATAGCCTTGGGGGGTGGGGCTGGGCAACTTCGTCCGCCGGACTCGGAATGCCGCGAGAATTTGTGAGGGACCTCTGTGTGCCAAACATAGGCTACTGGTAAGGCCGCGCACAAAAATAACCACCAGAAAGCTGGGGCGCGAAGTTCGTCCAGCGGAAAAAGGACACAAAAACGGGTGGGCTATAGCCTTTGGTGGTGGGGCTGGCCAACTTCGTCCGCCGGACTCGGAATGCCGCGAGACTTTGCGAGGGGCCTCCGTGTGCCAAACATAGGCTGCGGGCAAAGCCGTGCTAAAAAATAACCGCCAGACGGCCGGGGCGCCAAGTTCGTCCAGCGCAAAAAGGCCACAAAAACGGGTGGGCTATAGCCTTGGGGGGTGGGGCTGGCCAACTTCGTCCGCCGGACTCGGAATGCCGCGAGACTTTACGAGGGGTCTCCGTGTGCTAAAAATAAGCTGCAGGGAAAGCCGCGCCCAAAAATAACCGACCGAAGGCCGGGGCGCCAAGTTCGTCCAGCGCAAAAAGGCCACAAAAACGGGTGGGCTATAGCCTTGGGGGGTGGGGCTGGCCAACTTCGTCCGCCGGACTCGGAATGCCGCGAGACTTTGCGAGGGGCCTCCATGTGCCAAACATAGGCCGCGGGCAGAGCCGTGCCCAAAAATAACCGCCCGAAGGCCGGAGCGCCAAGTTCGACCAGCGCAAAAAGGCCACAAAAACGGGTGGGCGACAGCCTTGGGGGGTGGGGCTGGCCAATTTCGTCCGCCGGACTCGGAATGTCGCTAGACTTTGCGAGGGGCCTCCGTGTGCCTAACATAGGCAGCGCAAAAAGCCGCGCCCAAAAAAAACCGCCCGAAGGCCAGGGCGCCAAATTCGTCCAGCGCAAAAAGGCCACAAAAACGGGTGGGCTATAGCCTGGGGGGTGGGGCTGGCCAACTTCGTCCGCCGGTCACGGAATGCCGCGAGACTTTGCAAGGGGCCTCCGTGTGCCAAACATAGGCCGCGGGCAAAGGCGCGCCCAAAAATAACCGCTCGAAGGCCGGGGCGCCAAGTTCGTCCAGCGCAAAAAGGCCACAAAAATGGGTGGGCTATAGCCTTGGGGGGTGGGGCTGGCCAACTTCGTCCGCCGGACTTGGAATGCCGCGAGAATTTCCGAGGGGCCACCGTGTTCCAAACATAGGCTATGGGTAAAGCCGCGCGCAAAAATAACCACCAGAAAGCCGGGGCGCGAAGTTTGTCCAGCGGAAAAAGGACACAAAAACGGGTGGGCTATAGCCTTTGGTGGTGGGGCTGGCCAACTTCGTCCGCCGGACTCGGAACGCCGCGAGACTTTACGAGGGGCCTCCGTGTGCCAAAAATAGGCTGCGGACAGAGCCGCGCCCAAAAATAACCGACCGACGGCCGGGGCGCCAAGTTCGTCTAGCCCAAAAACGCAACAAAAACGGGTGAGCTATAGCCTCGGGGGGTGGGGCTGGCCAACTTCGTCCACCGGACTCGGAATGCCGCGAGACTTTGCGAGGGGCCTCCGTGTGCCAAACATAGGCTGCGGGCAAAGCCGCGCCCAAAAATAACCGCCCGAAGGCCGGAGCCCCAAGTTCGTCCAGCGCAAAAAGTCCACAAAAACGGGTGGGCTATAGCCTTGGGGAGTGGGGCTGGCCGACTTCGTCCGCCGGACTCGGAACGCCGCGAGACTTTACGAGGGGCCTCCGTGTGCCAAAAATAGGCTGCAGACAGAGCCGCGCCCAAAAATAACCGACCGAAGGCCGGGGCGCCAAGTTCGTCTAGCCCAAAAACGCAACAAAAACGGGTGAGCTATAGCCTTGGGGGGTGGGGCTGGCCGACTTCGTCCGCCGGACTCGGAATGCCGCGAGACTTTGCGAGGGGCCTCCGTGTGCCAAACATAGGCCGCGGGCAAAGCCGCGCCCAAAAATAACCGCCCGAAGGCCGGAGCCCCAAGTTCGTCCAGCGCAAAAAGTCCACAAAAACGGGTGGGCTATAGCCTTGGGGGGTGGGGCTGGCCGACTTCGTCCGCCGGACTCGGAATGCCGCGAGACTTTGCGAGGGGCCTCCATGTGCCAAACATAGGCCGCGGGCAAAGCCGCGCCCAAAAATAACCGCCCGAAGGCCGGAGCGCCAAGTTCGTCCAGCGCAAAAAGGCCACAAAAACGGTTGGGCTATAGCCTTGGGGGGTGGGGCTGGCCAACTTCGTCCGCCGGACTCGGAATGTCGCGAGACTTTGCGAGGGGCCTCCGTGTGCCAAACGTAGGCCGCGGAAAAAGCCGCGCCCAAAAATAACCGCCCGAAAGCCGGAGCGCCAAATTCGTCCAGCGCAAAAAGGCCACAAAAACGGGTGGGCTATAGCCTGGGGGGTGGGGCTGGCCAACTTCGTCCGCCGGACACGGAATGCCGCGAGACTTTGCGAGGGGCCTCCGTGTGCCAAACATAGGCCGCGGGCAACGCCGCGCCCAAAAATAACCGCCCGAAGGCCGGGGCCCCAAGTTCGTCCTGCGCAAAAAGTCCACAGAAACGGGTGGGCTATAGCCTTGGGGGGTGGGGCTGGCCTACTTCGTCCGCCAGACTCGGAATACCGGGAGACTTTGCGAGCGGCCTCCGTGTTCAAAAAATAGGCCGCGGGCAAAGCCGCGCCCAAAAATAACCGCCCGAAGGCCGGGGCGCCAAGTTCGTCCAGCGGAAAAAGGCTACAAAAACGGGTGGGCTATAGCCTTGGGGGGTGGGGCTGGCCAACTTCGTCCGCTGGACTTGGAATGCCGCGTGACTTTGCGAGGGGCCTCCGTGCGCCAAAAATAGGCCGCGGGCAAAGCCGCGCCCAAAAATAACCACCCGAAGGCCAAGGCGGCAAGTTCGTCCAGCGCAAAAAGGGCACAAAAACGTGTGGGCTATAGCCTTGGGGGGTGGGGCTGGCCAATTTCGTCCGCCGGACTCGGAATGCCGTGAGACTTTGCGAGGGTCTCCGTGTGCCAAACATAGGCTACGGGTAAAGCCGCGCCCAAAAATAACCACCCGAAGGCCGGAGCGCGAAGTTCGTCCCGCGGAAAAAGGACACAAAAACGGGTGGGCTATAGCCTTTGGTGGTGGGGCACGCCAACTTCGTCCGCCGGACTCGGAAAGCCGCGACACTTTGCGAGGGGCCTCCGTGTTCCAAACATAGGCTGCGGGCAAAGTCGTGCTAAAAAATAGCTGCCCGAAGGCCGGGGCGCCAAGTTCGTCCAGCGCAAAAAGGCCACAAAAACGGGTGGGCTATAGCCTTGGGGGGTGGGGCTGGCCAATTTCGTCCGCCGGACTCGGAATACCGCGAGACTTTGCGAGGGTCTCCGTGTGCCAAACATAGGCTATGGGTAAAGCCGCGCCCAAAAATAACCACCCGAAGGCCGCAGCGCGAAGTTCGTCCAGCGGAAAAAGGACACAAAAACGGGTGGGCTATAGCCTTTGGTGGTGTGGCTGGCCAACTTCGTCCGCCGGACTCGGAATGCAGCGAGACATTTGCGAGGGCCCTCCGTGTGCCAAACATAGGCTGCGGGCAAAGCCGTGCTAAAAAATAACCGCCCGAAGGCCGGGGCACCAAGTTCGTCCAGCGCAAAAAGGCCACAAAAACGGGTGGGCTATAGCCTTGGGGGGTGGGGCTGGCCGACTTCGTCCGCCGGACTCGGAGTGCCGCGATACTTTGCGAGGGGCCTCCGTGTGCCAAAAATAGGCCGCGGGCAAAGCCGCGCCCAAAAATAACCGCCCGAAGGCCGGGGCGCCAAGTTCGTCCAGCGGAAAAAGGCCACAAAAACAGGTGGGCTATAGCCTTGGGGGGTGGGGCTGCCCAACTTCGTCCGCCATACTCGGAATGCCGCGAGACATTACAAGGGGCCTCCGTGTGGGAAACATAGGCCGCGGGCAAAGCCTCGCCCAAAAATAACCGCCGGAAGGCCGGGGCGCCAAATTCGTCCAGCGGAAAAAGGCCACAAAAACGGGTGGGCTATAGCCTTGGGGGGTGGGGCTGGCCAACTTCGTCCGCCGGACTCGGAATGCCGCGAGACTTAGTGAGGGGCCTCCGTGTACCAAAAATAGGCCACGGGTAAACCCGCGCCCAAAAATAACCGCCCGAAGGCCGGGGCGCCAAGTTCGTCCAGCGGAAAAAGGCCACAAAAACGGGTGGGCTATAGCCTTGGGGAGTGGGGCTGGCCAACTTCGTCCGCCGGACTCGGAATGCCGCGAGACTTTGCGAGGGGCCTCCGTGTGCCAAACATAGGCCAAGGGCAAAGCCATACCCAAAAATAACCGCCCGAAGACCGGGGCGCCAAGTTCGTCCAGCGGAAAAAGGCCACAAAAACGGGTGGGCTATAGCCTTGGTGGGTGGGGCTGGCCACCTTCGTCCGCCATACTTGGAATGCCGCGAGACTTTGCGAGGGGCCTCCGTGTGCAAAAAATAGGCCGCATACAAAGCCGCGCCCAAAAATAACCGCCCGAAGGACGGGGCGCCAAGTTCGTCCAGCGGAAAAAGGCCACAAAAACGGGTGGGCTATAGCCTTGGGGGGTGGGGCTGGCAAACTTCATCCGCCGGACTCGGAATACCGCGAGACTTTGCGAGGGGCCTCCGTGTGCCAAATATAGGGCGCGGGAAAAGCCGCGCCCAAAAGCAACGGCCCGAAGGCTGGGGCGCCAAGTTCGTCCAGCGCAAAAAGGCCACAAAAACGGCTGGGCTATAGCCTTGGGGGGTGGGGCTTGCCAACTTCGTCCGCCGGTGTAGGAATGCCGCGAGCCTTTTCGAGGGGCCTCCGTGTGCCAAAAATAGGCCGCGGGCAAATCCGCGCCAAAAAATAACCCCCCGAAGGCCGGGGCGCCAAGTACGACCAGTGCAAAAAGGCCACAAAAACGGGTGGGCTATAGCCTTGGGGGGTGGGGCTGGCCAATTTCGTCCGCCGGAATCGGAATGCCGCGACACTTTGCGAGGGGCCTCCGTGTGCCAAACATAGGCCTTGGGCAAAGCCACGCCCAAAAATAACTGCCCGAAGGCCGGGGCGCCAAGTTCGACCAGCGCAAAAAGGCCACAAAAACGGCCGGGCTACAGCCTTGGGGGGTGGGGCAGGCCAAATTCGTCCGACGGACTCGGAGTGCCGCGAGACTTTGCGAGGGGCCTCCGTGTGCCAAAAATAGGCCGCTGGCAAAGCCGCGCCCAAAATTAACCGCCCGAATGCCGGGACGCCAAGTTCGTCCACTGGAAAAAGGCCACAAAAACGGGTGGGCTATATACCCTTGGGGGGTGGGGCTGGCCAACTTCGTCCGCCGGACTCGGAATGCCGCGAGACTTTGCGAGGGGCCTCCATGTGCCAAACATAGGCCGCGGGCAAAGCTGCGCCCAAAAATAACCGCCCAAAGGCTAGGGCGCCAAGTTCGTCCAGCGCAAAAAGGCCACAAAAACGGGTGGGCTATAGCCTTGGGGGGTGGGGCTGGCGAACTTCGTCCGCCGGACACGGAATGCCGCGAGACTTTGCGAGGGGCCTCCGTGCGCCAAACATAGGCCGCGGGCAAAGCCGCGCCCAAAAATAACTGCCCGAAGGCCGGGGCCCCAAGTTCGTCCAGCGCAAAAAGTCCACAAAAACGGGTGGGCTATAGCCTTGGGGGGTGGGGCTGGCCAACTTCGTCCGCCGGACTCGGAATGCCGCGAGACTTTGCGAGGGGCCTCCGTGTGCCAAACATAGGCCGCGGGAAAAGCTGCGCCGAAAAATAACCGCCCGAAGGCCGGAGCGCCAAGTTCGTCCAGCGCAAAAAGTCCACAAAAACGGGTGGGCTATAGCCCTGGGGGGTGGGGCTGAACAACTTTGTCCGCCGGACTCGGAATGCCGCGAGACTTTGCGAGGGCCCTCCGTGTGCCAAACATAGGCTGTGGGCAAAGCCGCGCCCAAAAATAACCGCCCGAAGGCTGGGGCGCCAATTTCGTCCAGCGGAAAAAGGCCACAAAAAAGGGTGGGCTATAGCTTTGGGGGGTGGGGCTGGCCAACTTTGTCCGCCGGACTCAGAATGCCGCGAGACTTTGCGAGGGCCCTCCGTGTGCCAAACATAGGCTGCGGGCAAAGCCGCGCCCAAAAATAACTGCCCGAAGGCCGGGGTGCCAAGTTTGTCCAGCGGAAAAAGACCACAAAAACGGGTGGGCTATAGCCTTGGGGGGTGGGGCTGGCCAACTTCGTCCGCCGGACTCGGAATGCCGCGTGACTTTGCGAGGGGCCTCTGTGTGCCAAAAATAGGCCGCGGGCAAAGCCGCGCCCAATAATAACCGCCCGAAGGCCGGGGTGCCAAGTTCGTCCAGCGGAAAAAGACCACAAAAACGGGTGGGCTATAGCCTTGGGGGGTGGGGCTGGCCGACTTCGTCCGCCGGACTCGGAATGCCGCGAGACTTTGCGAGGGGCCTCCATGTGCCAAACATAGGCCGCGGGCAAAGCCGCGCCGAAAAATAACCGCCCGAAGGCCGGAGCGCCAAGTTCGTCCAGCGCAAAAAGTCCACAAAAACGGGTGGGCTATAGCCCTGGGGGGTGGGGCTGAACAACTTTGTCCGCCGGACTCGGAATGCCGCGAGACTTTGCGAGGGCCCTCCGTGTGCCAAACATAGGCTGCGGGCAAAGTCGTGCTAAAAAATAGCTGCCCGAAGGCCGGGGCGCCAAGTTCGTCCAGCGCAAAAAGGCCACAAAAACGGGTGGGCTATAGCCTTGGGGGGTGGGGCTGGCCAATTTCGTCCGCCGGACTCGGAATACCCCGAGACTTTGCGAGGGTCTCCGTGTGCCAAACATAGGCCACGGGTAAAGCCGCGCCCAAAAATAACCACCCGAAGGCCGCAGCGCGAAGTTCGTCCAGCGGAAAAAGGACACAAAAACGGGTGGGCTATAGCCTTTGGTGGTGTCGCTGGCCAACTTCGTCCGCCGGACTCGGAATGCAGCGAGACATTTGCGAGGGCCCTCCGTGTGCCAAACATAGGCTGCGGGCAAAGCCGTGCTAAAAAATAACCGCCCGAAGGCCGGGGCACCAAGTTCGTCCAGCGCAAAAAGGCCACAAAAACGGGTGGGCTATAGCCTTGGGGGGTGGGGCTGGCCTACTTCGTCCGCCAGACTCGGAATGCCGTGAGACTTTGCGAGGGGCCTCCGTATGCCTAACATAGGCCGCGGGCAAAGCCGTGCCCAAAAATAACCGCCCGAAGGCCGGGTCGCCAAGTTCGTCCAGCGCAAAAAGGCCACAAAAATGGGTGGGCTATAGCCTTGGGGGGTGGGGCTGGCCAACTTCGTCCGCCGGACTAGGAATGCCGCGAAACGTTGCGAGGGGCCTCCGTGTGCCAAAAATAGGCCGCAGGCAAAACCGCGCCCAAAAATAACCGTCCGAAGGCCGGGGCGCCAAGTTCGTCCAGCGGAAAAAGGCCACAAAAACGGGTGGGCCATAGCCTCGGGGGGTGGGGCTGGCCAACTTCGTCCGCCGGACTCGGAATGCCGCGAGACTTTGCGAGGGGCCTCCGTGTGCCAAAAATAGGCCGCGGGCAAAGCCACGCCCAAAAATAACCGCCCGAAGGCCGAGGTGCCAAGTTCGTCCAGCGCAAAAAGGCTATAAAAACGGGTGGGCTATAGCCTTGGGGGGTGGGGCTGGCCAACTTCGTCCGCCGGACTCGGAATGCCACGAGACTTTGCGAGGGTCTCCGTGTGCCAAACATAGGCTACGGGTAAAGCCGAGCCCAAGAATAACCACCCGAAGGCCGCAGCGCGAAGTTCGTCCAGCGGAAAAAGGACACAAAAACGGGTGGGCTATAGCCTTTGGTGGTGTGGCTGGCCAACTTCGTCCGCCGGACTCGGAATGCAGTGAGACATTTGCGAGGGCCCTCCGTGTGCCAAACATAGGCTGCGGGCAAAGCCGTGCTAAAAAATAACCGCCCGAAGGCCGGGGCACCAAGTTCGTCCAGCGCAAAAAGGCCACAAAAACGGGTGGGCTATAGCCTTGGGGGGTGGGGCTGGCCAACTTCGTCCGCCAGACTCGGAATGCCGCGAGACTTTGCGAGGGGCCTCCGTATACCAAACATAGGCCGCGGGCAAAGCCGTGCCCAAAAATAACCGCCCGAAGGCCGGGCGCCAAGTTCGTCCAGCGGAAAAAGGGCACAAAAACGGGTGGGCTATAGCCTTGGGGAGTGGAGCTGGCCCTCTTCGTCCGCCGGACTCGGAATGCCGCGAGACTTTGCGAGGGGCCTCCGTGTGCCAAACATAGGCCGCGGGAGAAGCCGCGCCCAAAAATAACCGCCCGAAGGCCGGGGCGCCAAGTTCGTCCACTGGAAAAATGCCACAAAAACTGGTGGGCTGTAGCCTCGGGGGGTGGGGCTGGCCCACTTCGTCCGCCGGACTCGGAATGCCGTGAGACTTTCGAGGGTCCTCCGTGTGCCAAACATAGGCCGCAGGCAAAGCCGCACCCAAAAATAACCGACCGAAGGGCGGGGCGCCAAGTTCGTCCAGCGGAAAAAGGCCACAAAAACGGGTGGGCTATAGCCTTGGGGGATGGGGCTGGCCCACTTCGTCCGCCGGACTCGTAATTCCGCGAGACTTTGCGAGTGGCCTCCGTGTGCCAAACATAGGCTGCGGGCTAAGCCGCGCCCAAAAATAACCGCCCGAAGGCCGGGGTGCCAAGTTCGTCCAGCGGAAAAAGGCCACAAAAACGGGTGGGCTATAGCCTTGGGGGATGGGGCTGGCCCACTTCGTCCGCCGGACTCGGAATGCCGCGAGACATTTGCGAGGGCCCTCCGTGTGCCAAACATAGGCTGCGGGCAAAGCCGTGCTAAAAAATAACCGCCCGAAGGCCGGGGCGCCAAGTTCGTCCAGCGGAAAAAGGCCACAAAAACAGGTGGGCTATACCCTTGGGGGGTGGGGCTGGCCAACTTCGTCCGCCGGACTCGGAATGCCGCGAGACTTTACGAGGGGCCTCCGTGTGTCAAACATAGGCCGTGGGCAATGCCGCGCCCAAAAATAACCGTCCGAAGGCCGGGGTGCCAAGTTCGTCCAGCGCAAAAAGGCCACAAAAACGGGTGGGCTATAGCCTTGGGGGGTGGGTTGGCCAACTTCGTCCGCCGGACTTGGAATGCCGTGAGACTTTGCGAGGGGCCTCTGTGTGCCAAAAATAGGCCACGGACAAAGCCGCACCCAAAATTAACAGCCCGAAGGCCGGGGCGCCAAGTTCGTCCAGCAGATAAAGGCCACAAAAACGGGTGGGCCATAGCCTTGGGGGGTGGGGCTGGCCAACTTCGTCCGCCGGACTCGGAATGCCGCGAGACTTTGCGAGGGGCCTCCGTGTGCCAAACATAGGCCGTAGGCTAAGCCGTATCCAAAAATAACCGCCCGAAGGCCGGGGCGCCAAGTTCGTCCAGCGCAAAAAGGCTATAAAAACGGGTGGGCTATAGCCTTGGGGGGTGGGGCTGGCCAACTTCGTCCGCCGGACTCGGAATGCCGCGAGACTTTGCGAGGGGCCTCCGTGTGCCAAACATAGGCCGTAGGCTAAGCCGTATCCAAAAATAACCGCCCGAAGGCCGGGGCGCCAAGTTCGTCCAGCGCAAAAAGGCTATAAAAACGGGTGGGCTATAGCCTTGGGGGGTGGGGCTGGCCAACTTCGTCCGCCGGACTCGGAATGCCGTGAGACTTTGCGAGGGGCCTCCGTGTGCCAAAAATAGGCCGCGGACAAAGCCGCGCCTAAAAATAACCGTCCGAAGGCCGGGGCGCCAAGTTCGTCCAGCGCTAAAAGGCCACAAAAACGGGTGGGCTATACCCTAGGGGGGTGGGGCTGGCCAACTTCGTCCGCCGGACTCGGAAAGCCGGGAGACTTTGTGAGGGGACTCCGTGTGCCAAATATAGGCCGTGGGCAAAGCCGCGCCGAAAAATAACCGCCCGAAGGCCGGGGCGCCAAGTTCGTCCAGCGCAAAAAGGCCACAAAAACGGGTGGGCTATAGCCTTGGGGGGTGGGGCTGGCCAACTTCATCCGCCGGACTCGGAATGCCACGAGACTTTGCGAGGGGCCTCCGTGTACCAAACATAGGTCGCGGGAAAGCCGCGCCCAAAAATAACCGCCCGAAGGCCGGGGCGCCAAGTTCGTCTAGCGGAAAAAGGCCACAAAAACGGGTGGGTTATAGCCTTGGGGGGTGGGGCTGGCCCACTTCGTCCGCCGGACTCGGAAAGCCGGGAGACTTTGCGAGGGGCCTCCGTGTGCCAAATATAGGCCGCGGGAAAGCCGCGCCCAAAAATAACCGCCCGAAGGCCGGGGCGCCAAGTTCGTCCAGCGGAAAAGGCCACAAAAACGGGTGGGCTATAGCCTTGGGGGATGGGGCTGGGCCACTTCGTCCGCCGGACTCGGAATGCCGCGAGACTTTGCGAGGGGCCTCCGTGTGCCAAACTTAGGATGCGGGCTAGGCCGCACCCAAAAATAACCGCCGGAAGGCCGGGGCACCAAGTTCGTCCAGCGGAAAAAGTCCACAAAAACAGGTGGGCTATACCCTTGGGGGGTGGGGCTGGCCAACTTCGTCCGCCGGACTCGGAATGCCGCGAGACTTTACGAGGGGCCTCCGTGTGTCAAACATAGGCCGTGGGCAATGCCACGCCCAAAAATAACCGTCCGAAGGCCGGGGTGCCAAGTTCGTCCAGCGCAAAAAGGCCACAAAAACGGGTGGGCTATAGCCTTGGGGGGTGGGGCTGGCGCACTTCGTCCGCCGGACTCGGAATGCCTCGATACTTTGTGAGGGGCCTCCGTGTGCTAAAAATAGGCCGCGGGCAAAGCCGCGCCCAAAAATAACTGCCCGAAGGCCGGGGCGCCAAGTTCGTCCAGCGGAAAATGGCCACAAAAACGGGTGGGCTATAAACTTGGGGGGTGGGGCTGGCCAACTTCGTCCGCCGGACTCGGAATGGCGCGAGACTTTGCGAGGCGCCTCCGTGTGCAAAAAATAGTACGCGGGCACAGCCGCTCCCAAAAATAACCGCCCGAAGGCCGGGGCGCCAAGTTCGTCCAGCGGAAAAAGGCCACAAAAACGGGTGGGCTATAGCCTTGGGGGGTGGGGCTGGACAACTTCGTCCGCCGGACTCGGAATGCCGCGAGACTTTGCGAGGGGCCTCCGTGTGCCAAAAATATGCTGCGGACAATACCGCGCCCAAAAATAACCGCCCGAAGGCCGGGTCGCCAAGTTCGTCCATCGTAAAAAGCCCACAAAAACGGGTGGGCTATAGCCTTGGGGGGTGGGGCTGGCCAACTTCGTCCGCCGGACTCGGAATGGCGCGAGATTTTGCGAGGCATCTCCGTGTGCCAAAAATAGGCCGCGAGCACAGCTGCGCCCAAAAATAACTGACGAAGGCCGGGGCACAAGTTCGTCCAGCGGAAAAAGGCCACAAAAACGGGTGGGCTATAGCCTTGGGGGGTGGGGCTGGCCAACTTCGTCCGCCGGACTCGGAATACCGCGAGACTTTGCGAGGCACCTCGTTGCGCCAAAAATAGGCCGCGGGCAAAGCCGCACCCAAAAATAACCGCCCGAAGGCCGGGGCGCCAAGTTCGTCCAGCGGAAAAAGGCCACAAAAACGGGTGGGCTATAGCCTTGGGGAGTGGGGCTGGCCAACTACGTCCGCCGGACTCGGAATGCCGCGAGACTTTGCGAGGGGCCTCCGTGTGCCAAACATAGGCCAAGGGCAAAGCCGCGCCAAAAAAAAACCGCCCGAAGACCGGGGCGCCAAGTTCGTCCAGCGGAAAAAGGCCACAAAAACGGGTGGGCTATAGCCTTGGGGGGTGGGGCTGGCCAACTTCGTCCGCCATACTCGGAATACCGCGAGACTTTGCGAGGGGACTCTGTGTGCCAAACATAGGCCGCGGTCAAAGCCGCGCCATAAAATAACCGCCCGAAGGCCGGGGCGCCAAGTTCGTCCAGCGGAAAAAGGCCACAAAGACGGGTGGGCTATAGCCTTTGGGGGTGGGGCTGGCCAACTTCGTCTGCCGGACTCGGAATGCCGCGAGACTTTGCGAGGGGCCTCCGTGTGCCAAAAATAGGCCGCGGACAAAGCCGCGCTAAAAAATAACCGCCCGAAGGCTGGGGAGCCAAGTTCGTCCAGCGGAAAAAGGCCACAAAAACGGGTGGGCTATAGCCTTGGGGGGTGGGGCTGGCCAACTTCGTCCGCCGGACTCGGAATGCCGCGAGACTTTGCGAGGGGCCTCCGTGTGCCAAAAATATGCTGCGGACAATGCCGCGCCCAAAAATAACCGCCCGAAGGCCGGGTCGCCAAGTTCGTCCATCGTAAAAAGCCCACAAAAACGGGTGGGCTATAGCCTTGGGGGGTGGGGCTGGCCAACTTCGTCGGCCGGACTCGGAATGGCGCGAGACTTTGCGAGGCGCCTCCGTGTGCTAAAAATAGGCCGCAGGCACAGCCGCGCCCAAAATTGACTGCCCGAAGGCCGGGGCGCCAAGTTCGTCCAGCGGAAAAAGGCCACAAATACGGGTGGGCTATGGCCTTGGGGGGTGGGGCTGGCCAACTTCGTCCGCCGGACTCGGCATGGCGCGAGACTTTGCGAGGCACCTCCGTGTGTAAAAAATAGGCCGCGGACACAGCCGTACCAAAAAATAACCGCCCGAAGGCCGGGGCGCCAAGTTTGTCCAGTGGAAAAAGGCCACAAAAACGGGTGGGCTATAGCCTTGGGGGGTGGGGCTGGCCGACTTCGTCCGCCGGACTCGGAATGGCGCGAGATTTTGCGAGGTGTCTCCGTGTGCCAAAAATAGGCCGCGGGCACAGCCGCGCCCAAAATTAACCGCCCGAAGGCCGGGGCGCCAAGTTCGTCCAGCGGAAAAAGGCCACAAAAACGGGTGGCCTATGGCCTTGGGGGGTGGGGCTGGCCAACTTCGTCCGCCGGACTCGGAATGGCGCGAGACTTTGCGAGGCACCTCCGTGTGTAAAAAATAGGCCGCGGACACAGCCGTACCAAAAAATAACCGCCCGATGGCCGGGGCGCCAAGTTCGCCCAGCGGAAAAAGGCCACAAAAACGGGTGGGCTATAGCCTTGGGGGGTGGGGCTGGCAAACTTCGTCTGCCGGACTCGGAATGGCGCGAGACTTTGCGAGGCGCCTCCGTGTGTCAAAAATAGGCCGCGGGCAAAGCAGCGTCCAAAAATAACTGCCCGAGGGCCGGGGCGCCAAGTTCGTCCAGTGGAAAAAGGCCACAAAAACGGGTGGGCTATAGCCTTGGGGGGTGGGGCTGGCCAACTTCGTCCGCCGGACTCGGAATGGCGCGAGATTTTGCGAGGCGTCTCCGTGTGCCAAAAATAGGCCGCGGGCACAGCCGCGCCCAAAAATAACCGCCCGAAGTCCGGGGCACCAAGTTCGTCCAGCGGAAAAAGGGCACAAATACGGGTGGCCTATGGCCTTGGGGGGTGGGGCTGGCCAACTTCGTCCGCCGGACTCGGAATGGCGCGAGACTTTGCGAGGCGCCTCCGTGTGTCAAAAATAGGCCGCGGGCAAAGCAGCGTCCAAAAATAACTGCCCGAGGGCCGGGGCGCCAAGTTCGTCTAGCGGAAAAAGGCCACAAAAACGGGTGGGCTATAGCCTTGGGGGGTGGGGCTGGCCAACTTCGTCCGCCGGACTCGGAATGCCGCGAGACTTTGCGAGGGGCCTCCGTGTGCCAAACATAGGCCAAGGGCAAAGCCGCGCCAAAAAAAAAACCGCCCGAAGACCGGGACGCCAAGTTCGTCCAGCGGAAAAAGGCCACAAAAACGGGTGGGCTATAGCCTTGGGGAGTGGGGCTGGCCAACTACGTCCGCCGGACTCGGAATGCCGCGAGACTTTGCGAGGGGCCTCCGTGTGCCAAACATAGGCCAAGGGCAAAGCCGCTCCAAAAAAAAACCGCCCGAAGACCGGGGCGCCAAGTTCGTCCAGCGGAAAAAGGCCACAAAAACGGGTGGGCTATAGCCTTGGGGAGTGGGGCTGGCCAACTACGTCCGCCGGACACGGAATGCCGCGAGACTTTGCGAGGAGCCTCCGTGAGCCAAAAATAGGCTGCGGGCAAAGCCGCACCCAAAAATAACCGCCCGAAGGCCGGGGCGCCAAGTTCGTCCAGCGGAAAAAGGCCACAAAAACGGGTGGGCTATAGCCTTGGGGAGTGGGGCTGGCCAACTTCGTCCGCCGGACTCGTAATGCCGCGAGACTTTGCGAGGGGCCTCCGTGTGCCAAACATAGGCCAAGGGCAAAGCCGCTCCAAAAAAAAACCGCCCGAAGACCGGGGCGCCAAGTTCGTCCAGCGGAAAAAGGCTACAAAAACGGGTGGGCTATAGCCTTGGGGGGTGGGGCTGGCCAACTTCGTCCGCCATACTCGGAATACCGCGAGACTTTGCGAGGGGACTCTGTGTGCCAAACATGGGCCGCGGGCAAAGCCGCGCCATAAAATAACCGCCCGAAGGCCGGGGCGCCAAGTTCGTCCAGCGGAAAAAGGCCACAAAAACGGGTGGGCTATAGCCTTGGGGGGTGGGGCTGGCCAACTTCGTCCGCCATACTCGGAATACCGCGAGACTTTGCGAGGGGACTCTGTGTGCCAAACATAGGCCGCGGGCAAAGTCGCGCCATAAAATAACCGCCCGAAGGCCGGGGCGCCAAGTTCGTCCAGCGGAAAAAGGCCACAAAGACGGGTGGGCTATAGCCTTGGGGGGTGGGGCTGGCCAACTTCGTCCGGCGGGCTCGGAATGCCGCGAGACTTTGCGAGGGGCCTCCGTGTGCCAAAAATAGGCCGCAGGCAAAGCCGCGCTAAAAAATAACCACCCGAAGGCTGGGGCGCCAAGTTCGTCCAGCGGAAAAAGGCCACAAAAACGGGTGGGCTATAGCCTTGGGGGGTGGGGCTGGCCAACTTCGTCCGCCGGACTCGGAATGCCGCGAGACTTTGCGAGGGGCCTCCGTGTGCCAAAAATAGGCCGCGGGAAAAGCCGCACCCAAAAATAACCACCCGAAGGCCAGGGCGCCAAGTTCGTCCAGCGGAAAAAGGCCACAAAAACGGGTGGGCTATAGCCTTGGGGGGTGGGGCTGGCCCACTTCGTCCGCCGGACTCGGAATGCAGCGAGACTTTGCGAGGGGCCTCCGTGTGCCAAAAATAGGCCGTGGGCAAAGCCGCGCCCAAAAATAACCGCCCGAAGGCCGGGGCGCCAAGTTCGTCCAGCGGAAAAAGGCCACAAAAACGGGTGGGCTATAGCCTTGGGGGGTGGGGCTGGCCAACTTCGTCCGCCGGACTCGGAATGCCGCGAGACTTTGCGAGGGGCCTCCGGGTGCCAAAAATAGGCCGCGGGAAAATCCGTGCCCAAAAATAACCGCCCGAAGGCAGGGGCGCCAAGTTCGTCCAGCGCAAAAAGGCCACAAAAACGGGTGGGCTATAGCCTTGGGGGGTGGGGCTGGCCAACTTCGTCCGCCGGACTGGGAATGCCGCGAGACTTTACGAGGGGCCTCCGGGTGCGAAAAATAGGCCACGGGCAATGCCGCGCCCAAAAATAACCGCCCGAAGGCAGGGGCGCCAAGTTCGTCCAGCGGAAAAAGGCCACAAAAACGGGTGGGCTATAGCCTTGGGGGGTGGGGCTGGCCTACTTCGTCCGCCATACTCGGAATGCCGTGAGACTTTGTGAGGGTCCTCCGTGTGCCAAACATA
Organism: Citrus x limon; assembly: GCA_034663535.1. Lineage (NCBI taxonomy): Eukaryota > Viridiplantae > Streptophyta > Magnoliopsida > Sapindales > Rutaceae > Citrus > Citrus x limon. The sequence goes on from CM067991.1 coordinate 32,962,736, forward strand.
GGCCGCGGTCAAAGCCGTACCCAAAAATAACCGCCCGAAGGCCGGGGTGCCAAGTTCGTCCAGGGGAAAAAGGCCACAAAAACGGGTCGACTATAGCCTTGGGGGGTGGGGCTGGCCAACTTCGTCCGCCGGACTCGGAATGCCGCGAGACTTTGCGAGGGGCCTCCGTGTGCCAAACATAGGCCGCGGGCAAAGCCGCGCCAAAAACCAACCGCCCGAAGGCCGGGGCGCCAAGTTCGTCCAGCGCAAAAATGCAACAAAAACGGGTGGGCTATAGCCTTGGGGGGTGGGGCTGGCCCACTTCGTCCGCCGGACTCGGAATGCAGTGAGACTTTGTGAGGGGCCTCCGTGTGCCAAAAATAGGCCGCGGGCAAAGCCGCGCCATAAAATAACCGCCCGAAGGCCGGGGCGCCAAGTTCGTCCAGGGGAAAAAGGCCACAAAAACGGGTCGGCTATAGCCTTGCGGGGTGGGGCCGGCCCACTTCGTCCGCCGGACTCGGAGTACCGCGAGACTTTACGAGGGGCCTCCGTGTGCCAAAAATAGGCCGCGGGCAAAGCCGCGCCCAAAAATAACTGCCCGAAGGCCGGGGCGCCAAGTTCGTCCAGCGCAAAAATGCCACAAAAACGGGTGGGCTATAGCCTTGGGGGGTGGGGCTGGCCCAATTCGTCCGCCGGACTCGAAATGCAACGAGACTTTGCGAGGGGCCTCCGTGTGCCAAAAATAGGCCGCGGACAAAGCCGCGCCCAAAAATAACCGCCCGAAGGCCGGGGCGCCAAGTTCGTCCAGCGGAAAAAGGCCACAAAAACGGGTGGGCTATAGCCTTGGGGGGTGAGGCCGGCCAACTTCGTCCGCCGGACTCGGAATGCCGCGAGACTTTACGAGGGGCCTCCGGGTGCGAGAAATAAGCCACGGACAATGCCGCGCCCAAAAATAACCACCCGAAGGCCGGGGCGCCAAGTTCGTCCAGCGGAAAAAGGCCACAAAAACGGGTGGGCTATAGCCTTGGCGGGTGGGGCAGGCCTACTTCGTCCGCCATACTCGGAATGCCGCGAAACTTAGTGAGGGTCCTCCGTGTGCCAAACATAGGCCGCGGGCAAAGCCGCGCCATAAAATAACCGCCCGAAGGCCGGGGCGCCAAGTTCGTCCAGGGGAAAAAGGCCACAAAAACGGGTCGGCTATAGCCTTGCGGGGTGGGGCCGGCCCACTTCGTCCGCCGGACTCGGAGTGCCGCGAGACTTTACGAGGGGCCTCCGTGTGCCAAAAATAGGCCGCTGGCAAAGCCGCGCGCAAAAATAACTGCCCGAAGGCCGGGGCGCCAAGTTCGTCCAGCGGAAAAAGGCCACAAAAACGGGTGGGCTATAGCCTTGGGGGGTGGGGCAGGCCTACTTCGTCCGCCATACTCGGAATGCCGCGAGACTTTGTGAGGGGCCTCCGTGTGCCAAAAATAAGACGCGGGCAAAGCCGCGCCCAAACATATCCGCCCGAAGGCCGGGGCGCCAAGTTCGTCCAGCGGAAAAAGGCCACAAAAACGGGTGGGCTATAGCCTTGGGGGGTGAGGCCGGCCGACTTCGTCCGCCGGACTCGGAATGCCGCGAGACTTTACGAGGGGCCTCCGGGTGCGAGAAATAAGCCACGGGCAATGCCGCGCCCAAAAATAACCACCCGAAGGCCGGGGCGCCAAGTTCGTCCAGCGGAAAAAGGCCACAAAAACGGGTGGGCTATAGCCTTGGCGGGTGGGGCAGGCCTACTTCGTCCGCCATACTCGGAATGCCGCGAGACTTAGTGAGGGTCCTCCGTGTGCCAAACATAGGCCGCGGGCAAAGCCGCGCCATAAAATAACCGCCCGAAGGCCGGGGCGCCAAGTTCGTCCAGGGGAAAAAGGCCACAAAAACGGGTCGGCTATAGCCTTGCGGGGTGGGGCCGGCCCACTTCGTCCGCCGGACTCGGAGTGCCGCGAGACTTTACGAGGGGCCTCCGTGTGCCAAAAATAGGCCGCTAGCAAAGCCGCGCCCAAAAATAACTGCCCGAAGGCCGGGGCGCCAAGTTCGTCCAGCGGAAAAAGGCCACAAAAACGGGTGGGCTATAGCCTTGGGGGGTGGGGCAGGCCTACTTCGTCCGCCATACTCGGAATGCCGTGAGACTTAGTGAGGGTCCTCCGTGTGCCAAACATAGGCCGCGGGCAAAGCCGCGCCATAAAATAACCGCCCGAAGGCCGGGGCGCCAAGTTCGTCCAGGGGAAAAAGGCCACAAAAACGGGTCGGCTATAGCCTTGCGGGGTGGGGCCGGCCCACTTCGTCCGCCGGACTCGGAGTGCCGCGAGACTTTACGAGGGGCCTCCGTGTGCCAAAAATAGGCCGCTGGCAAAGCCGCGCCCAAAAATAACTGCCCGAAGGCCGGGGCGCCAAGTTCGTCCAGCGCAAAAATGCCACAAAAACGGGTGGGCTATAGCCTTGGGGGGTGGGGCTGGCCCAATTCGTCCGCCATACTTGGAATGCCGCGAGACTTAGTAAGGGTCCTCCGTGTGCCAAACATAGGCCGCGGGCAAAGCCGCGCCATAAAATAACCGCCCGAAGGCCGGGGCGCCAAGTTCGTCCAGGGGAAAAAGGCCACAAAAACGGGTCGGCTATAGCCTTGCGGGGTGGGGCCGGCCCACTTCGTCCGCCGGACTCGGAGAGCCGCGAGACTTTACGAGGGGCCTCCGTGTGCCAAAAATAGGCCGCTGGCAAAGCCGCGCCCAAAAATAACTGCCCGAAGGCCAGGGCGCCAAGTTCGTCCAGCGCAAAAATGCCACAAAAACGGGTGGGCTATAGCCTTGGGGGGTGGGGCTGGCCAACTTCGTCCGCCGGACTCGGAATGCCGCGAGACTTTACGAGGGGCCTCCGGGTGCGAAAAATAAGCCACGGGCAATGCCGCGCCCAAAAATAACCTCCCGAAGGCCGGGGCGCCAAGTTCGTCCAGCGGAAAAAGGCCACAAAAACGGGTGGGCTATAGCCTTGGGGGGTGGGGCAGGCCTACTTCGTCCGCCATACTCGGAATGCCGCGAGACTTTGTGAGGGGCCTCCGTGTGCCAAAAATAAGACGAGGGCAAAGCCGCGCCCAAACATATCCGCCCGAAGGCCGGGGCGCCAAGTTTGTCCAGCGCAAAAAGGCCACAAAAACGGGTGGGCTATAGCCTTGGGGGGTGGGGCTGGCCAACTTCGTCCGCCGGACTCGGAAAGCCGCGAGACTTTGCGAGGGGCCTCCGTGTGCCAAAAATACGCCGCGGCCAAAGCCGCGCCCAAAAATAACCGCCCGAAGGCCGGGGCGCCAAGTTCGTCCCGCGGAAAAATGCCACAAAAACGGGTGGGCTATAGCCTTGGGGGGTGGGGCTGGCCAACTTTGTCCGCCATACTCGGAATGCCGCGAGACTTTACGAGGGGCCTTCGTGTGCCAAAAATAGGCCGCTGGCAAAGCCGCGCCCAAACATATCCGCCCGAAGGCCGGGGTGCCAAGTTCGTCCAGCGCAAAAAGGCCACAAAGACGGGTGGGCTATAGCCTTGGGCGGTGGGGATGGCCAAGTTCGTCCGCCATACTCCGAATGCCGCGAGACATTGCGAGGGGCCTCCGTGTGCCAAACATAGGCCGCGGGAAAAGCCGCGCCCTAAAGCAACGGCCCGAAGGCTGGGGCGCCAAGTTCGTCCAGCGCAAAAAGGCCACAAAAACGGGTGGGCTATAGCCTTGGGGGGTGGGTCTGGGGCTGGCCAACTTCGTCCGCCGGACTCGGAATGCCGCGATACTTTGCGAGGGGCCTCCGTGTGGCAAACATAGGCCGCGGGCAAAGTCGCGCTCAAAAATGACCGCCCGAAGGCTGGGGCGCCAAGTTCGTCCTGCGGAAAAAGGCCACAAAAACGGGTGGGCCATAGCCTTGGGGGGTGGGGCTGCCCAACTTCGTCCGCTGGACTCGGAATGCCGCGAGACATTGCGAGGGGACTCCGTGTGCCAAACATAGGCCGTGGGAAAATCTGCGCCCAAAAATAACTGCCCGCAGGCCGGGGCGCCAAGTTCGTCCAGCGGAAAAAGGCCACAAAAACGGGTGGGCTATAGCCTTGGGGGGTGGGGCTGGCCAACTTCGTCCGCCGGACTCGGAATGCCACGAGACATTGCGAGGGGCCTCCGTGTGCCAAACATAGGCCGCGGGAAAAGCCGCGCCCAAAAGCAAAGGCCCGAAGGCTGGGGCGCCAAGTTCGTCCAGCGCAAAAAGGCCGCAAAAACGGGTGGGCTATAGCCTTGGGGGGTGGGGCTGGCCAACTTCGTCCACCGGACTCGGAATGCCGCGAGACTTTGCGAGGGGCCTCCGTGTACCAAAAATAGGCCGCGGGCAAAGCCACGCCCAAAAATAACCGCCCGAAGACCGGGACGCCAAGTTCGTCCTGCGGAAAAAGGCCACAAAAACAGGTGGGCTATAGCCTTGGGGGGTGTGGCTGTCCAACTTCGTCCGCCGGACTCGGAATGCCGCGAGACTTTACGAGGGGCCTCCGTGTACCAAACATAGGCCGCGGACAAAGCCGCGCCCAAAAATAACAACCCGAAGGCCGGGGCGCCAAGGTCGTCCAGCGCAAAAAGGCCACAAAAACGGGCGGGCTACAGCCTTGGGGGGTGGGGCAGGCCAAATTCGTCCGACGGACTCGGAGTGCCGCGAGACTTTGCGAGGGGCCTCCGTGTGCCAAAAATAGGCCGCTGGCAAAGCCGGGCCCAAAAATTAACCGCCCCAAGGCCGGGGCGCCAAGTTCGTCCAGTGCAAAAAGGCCACAAAAACGGGTGGGCTATAGCCTTGGGGGGTAGGGCTGGCCAACTTCGTCCGCCGGACTCGGAATGCCGCGAGACTTTACGAGGGGCCTCCGTGTGCAAAAAATAGGCCGCATACAAAGCCGCGCCCAAAAATAACCGCCCGAAGGCCGGGGCGCCAAGTTCGTCCAGCGGAAAAAGGCCACAAAAACGGGTGGGTTATAGCCTTGGGGGGTGGGGCTGGCCAACTTCGTCCGCCGGCCTCGGAATACCGCGAGACTTTGCGAGGGGCCTCCTTGTGCCAAACATAGGCCACGGGAAAAGCCGCGCCCAAAAGCAACGGCCCGAAGGCTGGGGCGCCAAGTTCGCCCAGCGCAAAAAGGCCGCAAAAACGGGTGGGTTATAGCCTTGGGGGGTGGGGCTGGCCAACTTCGTCCGCCGGTCTAGGAATGCCGCGAGACTTTTCGAGGGGCGTCCGTGTGCCAAAAATAGGCCGCGGGCAAAGCCGCGCCCAAAAATAACCGCCCGAAGGCCGGGGCGCCAAGTTCGTCCAGCGCAAAAAGGCCACAAAAACGGGTGGGCTATAGCCTTGGGGGGTAGGGCTGGCCAACTTCGTCCGCCGGACTCGGAATGCCGCGACACATTGCGAGGGGCCTCCGTGTGCCAAACATAGGCCGTGGGAAAATCCACGCCCAAAAATAACCGCCCGAAGGCCGGGGCGCCAAGTTCGTCCAGCGCAAAAAGGCCACAAAAACGGGTGGGCTATAGCCTTGGGGGGTGGGGCCGGCCCACTTCGTCCGCCGGACTCGGAAGGCCGGGAGACTTTGCGAGGGGCCTCCGTGTGCCAAACATAGGCCGCGGGAAAGCCGCGACCAAAAATAACCGCCCGAAGGCCGTGGCGCCAAGTTCGTCCAGCGGAAAAAGGCCACAAAAGCGGGTGGGCCATAGCCTTGGGGGGTGGGGCTGGCCAACTTCGTCCGCCGGACTCGGAATGCCGCGAGACATTGCGAGGGGACTCCGTGTGCCAAACATAGGCCGTGGGAAAACCTGCACCCAAAAATAACCGCCCGCAGGCCGGGGCGCCAAGTTCGTCCAGCGGAAAAAGGCCACAAAAACGGGTGGGCTATAGCCTTGGGGGGTGGGGCTGGCCAACTTCGTCCGCCGGACTCGGAATGCCACGAGACTTTGTGAGGGGCCTCCGTGTGCCAAAAATAGGCCGCGGGCAAAGCCGCGCCAAAAAATAACTGCCCGAAAGCCGGGGCGCCAATTCATCCAGCGGAAAAAGGCCACAAAAACGGGTGGGCTATAGCCTTGGGGGGTAGGGCTGGCCAACTTCGTCCGCCGGACTCGGAATGCCGGGAGACTTTACGAGGGGCCTCCGTGTACCAAACATAGGCCGCGGAGAAAGCCGCACCCAAAAATAACAACCCGAAGGCTGGGGCGCCAAGTTCGTCCAGCGGAAAAAGGGCACAAAAACGGGTGGGCTATAGCCTTGGGGGGTGGGGCTGGCCAACTTCGTCCTCCATACTCGGAATGCCGCGAGACATTACAAGGGGCCTCCGCGTGGCAAACATAGGCCGCGGGCAAAGCCTCGCCCAAAAATAACCGCCCGAAGGCCGCGGCGCCAAGTTCGTCCAGCGCAAAAAGGCCAGAAAGACGGGTGGGCTATAGCCTTGGGGGGTGGGGCTGGCCAACTTCGTCCGCCGGACTCGCAATGCCGCGATAATTTGCGAGGGGCCTCCGTGTGCCAATAAAAGGCCGTGGGCAAAGCCGCGCTCAAAAATAACCGCCCGAAGGCTGGGGCGCCAAGTTCGTCCAGCGGAAAAAGGCCACAAAAACGGGTGGGTTATAGCCTTGGGGGGTGGGGATGGCCAACTTCGTCCGCCATACTCCGAATGCCGCGAGACATTGCGAGGGGCCTCCGTGTGGCAAACATAGGCCGCGGCCAAAGCCTCGCCCAAAAATAACCGCCCGAAGGCCGGGCCGCCAAGTTCGTCCAGCGGAAAAAGGCCACAAAAACGGGTGGGCTATAGCCTTGGGGGGTGAGGCTGGCCAACTTCGTCCGCCGGACTCGGAATACCGCGAGACTTTGCGAGGGGCCTCCGTGTGCCAAACATAGGCCGCGGGAAAAGCCGCGCCCTAAAGCAACGGCCCGAAGGCTGGGGCGCCAAGTTCGTCCAGCGCAAAAAGGCCACAAAAACGGGTGGGCTATAGCCTTGGGGGGTGGGGCTGGGGCTGGCCAACTTCGTCCGCCGGACTCGGAATGCCGCGATACTTTGCGAGGGGCCTCCGTGTGGCAAACATAGGCTGCGGGCAAAGTCGCGCTCAAAAATGACCGCCCGAAGGCTGGGGCGCCAAGTTCGTCCAGCGGAAAAAGGCCACAAAAACGGGTGGGCCATAGCCTTGGGGGGTGGGGCTGCCCAACTTCGTCCGCTGGACTCGGAATGCCGCGAGACATTGCGAGGGGACTCCGTGTGCCAAACATAGGCCGTGGGAAAATCTGCGTCCAAAAATAACTGCCCGCAGGCCGGGGCGCCAAGTTCGTCCAGCGGAAAAAGGCCACAAAAACGGGTGGGCTATAGCCTTGGGGGGTGGGGCTGGCCAACTTCGTCCGCCGGACTCGGAATGCCACGAGACATTGCGAGGGGCCTCCGTGTGCCAAACATAGGCCGCGGGAAAAGCCGCGCCCAAAAGCAAAGGCCCGAAGGCTGGGGCGCCAAGTTCGTCCAGCGCAAAAAGGCCGCAAAAACGGGTGGGCTATAGCCTTGGGGAGTGGGGCTGGCCAACTTCGTCCACCGGACTCGGAATGCCGTGAGACTTTGCGAGGGGCCTCCGTGTACCAAAAATAGGCCGCGGGCAAAGCCACGCCCAAAAATAACCGCCCGAAGACCGGGACGCCAAGTTCGTCCAGCGGAAAAAGGCCACAAAAACGGGTGGGCTATAGCCTTGGGGGGTGTGGCTGGCCAACTTCGTCCGCCGGACTCGGAATGCCGCGAGGCTTAACGAGGGGCCTCCGTGTGCCAAACATAGGCCGCGGACAAAGCCGCGCCCAAAAATAACAACCCGAAGGCCGGGGCGCCAAGGTCGTCCAGCGCAAAAAGGCCACAAAAACGGGCGGGCTACAGCCTTGGGGGGTGGGGCAGGCCAAATTCGTCCGACGGACTCGGAGTGCCGCGAGACTTTGCGAGGGGCCTCCGTGTGCCAAAAATAGGCCGCTGGCAAAGCCGGGCCCAAAAATTAACCGCCCCAAGGCCGGGGCGCCAAGTTCGTCCAGTGCAAAAAGGCCACAAAAACGGGTGGGCTATAGCCTTGGGGGATAGGGCTGGCCAACTTCGTCCGCCGGACTCGGAATGCTGCGAGACTTTACGAGGGGCCTCCGTGTGCAAAAAATAGGCCGCATACAAAGCCGCGCCCAAAAATAACCGCCCGAAGGCCGGGGCGCCAAGTTCGTCCAGCGGAAAAAGGCCACAAAAACGGGTGGGCTATAGCCTTGGGGGGTGGGGCTGGCCAACTTCGTCCGCCGGACTCGGAATGCCACGAGACATTGCGAGGGGCCTCCGTGTGCCAAACATAGGCCGCGGGAAAAGCCGCGCCCAAAAGCAAAGGCCCGAAGGCTGGGGCGCCAAGTTCGTCCAGCGCAAAAAGGCCGCAAAAACGGGTGGGCTATAGCCTTGGGGAGTGGGGCTGGCCAACTTCGTCCACCGGACTCGGAATGCCGTGAGACTTTGCGAGGGGCCTCCGTGTACCAAAAATAGGCCGCGGGCAAAGCCACGCCCAAAAATAACCGCCCGAAGACCGGGACGCCAAGTTCGTCCAGCGGAAAAAGGCCACAAAAACGGGTGGGCTATAGCCTTGGGGGGTGTGGCTGGCCAACTTCGTCCGCCGGACTCGGAATGCCGCGAGGCTTAACGAGGGGCCTCCGTGTGCCAAACATAGGCCGCGGACAAAGCCGCGCCCAAAAATAACAACCCGAAGGCCGGGGCGCCAAGGTCGTCCAGCGCAAAAAGGCCACAAAAACGGGCGGGCTACAGCCTTGGGGGGTGGGGCAGGCCAAATTCGTCCGACGGACTCGGAGTGCCGCGAGACTTTGCGAGGGGCCTCCGTGTGCCAAAAATAGGCCGCTGGCAAAGCCGGGCCCAAAAATTAACCGCCCCAAGGCCGGGGCGCCAAGTTCGTCCAGTGCAAAAAGGCCACAAAAACGGGTGGGCTATAGCCTTGGGGGATAGGGCTGGCCAACTTCGTCCGCCGGACTCGGAATGCCGCGAGACTTTACGAGGGGCCTCCGTGTGCAAAAAATAGGCCGCATACAAAGCCGCGCCCAAAAATAACCGCCCGAAGGCCGGGGCGCCAAGTTCGTCCAGCGGAAAAAGGCCACAAAAACGGGTGGGCTATAGCCTTGGGGGGTGGGGCTGGCCAACTTCGTCCGCCGGCCTCGGAATACCGCGAGACTTTGCGAGGGGCCTCCTTGTGCCAAACATAGGCCACGGGAAAAGCCGCGCCCAAAAGCAACGGCCCGAAGGCTGGGGCGCCAAGTTCGCCCAGCGCAAAAAGGCCGCAAAAACGGGTGGGTTATAGCCTTGGGGGGTGGGGCTGGCCAACTTCGTCCGCCGGTCTAGGAATGCCGCGAGACTTTTCGAGGGGCGTCCGTGTGCCAAAAATAGGCCGCGGGCAAAGCCGCGCCCAAAAATAACCGCCCGAAGGCCGGGGCGCCAAGTGCGTCCAGCGCAAAAAGGCCACAAAACGGGTGGGCTATAGCTTTGGGGGGTAGGGCTGGCCAACTTCGTCCGCCGGACTCGGAATGCCGCGACACATTGCGAGGGGCCTCCGTGTGCCAAACATAGGCCGTGGGAAAATCCACGCCCAAAAATAACCGCCCGAAGGCCGGGGCGCCAAGTTCGTCCAGCGCAAAAAGGCCACAAAAACGGGTGGGCTATAGCCTTGGGGGGTGGGGCCGGCCGACTTCGTCCGCCGGACTCGGAAGGCCGGGAGACTTTGCGAGGGGCCTCCGTGTGCCAAACATAGGCCACGGGAAAGCCGCGACCAAAAATAACCGCCCGAAGGACGAGGCGCCAAGTTCGTCCAGCGGAAAAAGGCCACAAAAACAGGTGGGCTATAACCTTGGGGGGTGGGGCTGGCCAACATCGTCCACCGGACTCCGAACGCCGCGAGACTTTGCGAGGGGTCTTCGTGTGCCAAACATAGGCCGCGGGCAAAGCTGCACGCAAAAATAACTGCCCGAAGGCCGGGGCGCCAAGTTCGTCCAGCGGAAAAAGGCCACAAAAACGGGTGGGCTATAGCCTTGGGGGGTGGGGCTGGCCAACTTCGTCCGCCGGACTCGGAATGCCGCGAGACTTTGCGAGGGGGCTCCGTGTGCCAAAAATAGGCCGCGGTCAAAGCCGCGCCCAAAAATAACCGCCCGAAGGCCGGGGCGCCAAGTTCGTCCAGCGGAAAAAGGCCACAAAAACGGGTGGGCTATAGCCTTGGGGGGTGGGGCTAGCCAACTTCGTCCGCCGGACTCGGAATGCCGCGAGACTTTGCGAGGGTCCACTGTGTGCCAAACATAGGCCGCGGACAAAGCCGCGCCCAAAAATAACCGCCCGAAGGCTGGGCCGCCGAGTTTGTCCATCGCAAAAAGGCCACAAAAACGGGTGGGCTATAGCCTTGGGGGGTGGGAATGGCCAACTTCGTCCGCCGTACTCGGAATGCCGCAAGACCTTTCGAGGGGCCTCCGTGTGCCAAAAATAGGCTGCGGACAAAGCCACGCCCAAAAATAACCGACGAAGGCCGGGGCGCCACGTTCGTCCAACCCAATAAGGCCAAAAAAAACGGGTGGGCTATAGCCTTGGGGGGTGGGGCTGGCCAACTTTGTCCGCCGGACTTGGAATGCCGCGAGCCTTTGCGAGGGGCCTCCGTGTGCCAAAAATAGGCCGCGGGCAAAGCCGCGCCCAAAAATAACCGCCCGAAGGCCGGGGCGCCAAGTTTGTCCAGCGGAAACAAGCCACAAAAACGGGTGGGCTATAGCCTAGGGGGGTGGGGCTGGGCAACTTCGTCCGCCGGACTCGGAATGCCGCAAGACTTTGCGAGGGGCCTCCGTGTGCCAAAAATAGGTCGCAGACAAAGCCGCGCCCAAAAATAACCGCCCGAAGGCCGGGGCGCCAAGTTCGTCCAGCGGAAACAGGCCACAAAAACGGGTGGGCTATAGCCTTGGGGGGTGGGGCAGACCTACTTCGTCCACCGGACTCGGAATGCCGCAAGCCTTTGCGAGCGGCCTCTGTGTGCCAAAAATAGGGAGCAGGCAAAGCCGCGCCCAAAACTAACCGCCCCAAGGCCGGGGAGCCAAGTTCGTCCAGCGGAAAAAGGCTACAAAAACGGGTGGGCCATAGCCTTGGGGGGTGGGGCTGGCCAACTTCGTCCGCCGGACTCGGAACGCCGCGAGACATTGCAAGGGGCCTCCGTGCGCCAAAAATAGGGTGTGGGCAAAGCCGCGCCCAAAAATAACCACCCGAAGCCCGGGGTGCCAAGTTCGTCGACTGGAAAAAGGCCACAAAAACGGGTGGGCTATAGCCATGGGGGGTGGGGCTGGCCAACTTCGTCCGCCGGACTCGGAATGCCGCGAGACTTTGCGAGGGACCTCCGTGTGCCAAAAAAAGGCTGCGGGCAAAGGCGCGCCCAAAAATAACTGCCCGAAGGCCAGGGCGCCAAGTTCGTCCAGCGCAAAAAGGCCACAAAAACGGGTGGGCTATAGCCTTGGGGGGTGGGGCTGGGCAACTTCGTCCGCCGGACACGGAATCGGAATGCCGTGAGACTTTGCGAGGGGCCTCCGTGTGCCAAAAATAGGTCGCAGGCAAAGCCGCGCCCAAAAATAACCGCCCGAAGGCCGGGGCGCCAAGTTCGTCCAGCGGAAACAGGCCACAAAAACGGGTGGGCTATAGCTTTGGGGGGTGGGGCAGGCCTACTTCGTCCGCCGGACTCGGAATGCCGCAAGACTTTGCGAGCGGCCTCCGTGTGCCAAAAATAGGCTGCGGGCAAAGCCGCGCCCAAAAATAACCGCCCGAAGCCCGGGGCGCCAAGTTCGTCGACCGGAAAAAGGCCACAAAAACGGGTGGGCTATAGCCATGGGGGGTGGGGCTGGCCAACTTCGTCCGCCGGACTCGGAATGCCGCGAGACTTTGCGAGGGACCTCCGTGTGCCAAAAATAGGTCGCAGACAAAGCCGCGCCCAAAAATAACCACCGAAGGCCGGGGCGCCAAGTTCGTCCAGCGGAAAAAGGCCACAAACACGGGTGGGCTATATCCTTGGGGGTTGGGGCTGGCCTACTTCGTCCGCCGGACTCGGAATGCCGCCAGACTTTGCGAGGGACCTCCGTGTGCCAAAAATAGGCTGCGGACAAAGCCGCGCCCAAAAATAAACTCCCGCAGGCCGGGGCGCCAAGTTCGTCCAGCGGAAAAAGGCCACAAAAACGGGTGGGGTATAGCCTTGGGGGGTGGGGCTGGCCAACTTCGTCCGCCGGACTCGGAATGCCGCGAGACATTGCGAGGGGCCTCCGTTTGCCAAAAATAGGCCGCAGGCAAAACCGCGCCCAAAAATAACGGCCCCAAGGACGGGGAGCCAAGTTCGTCCAGCGGAAAAAGGCTACAAAAACGGGTGGGCCATAGCCTTGGGGGGTGGGGCTGGCCAACTTTGTCCGCCGGACTTGGAATGCCGCGAGACATTGCGAGGGGCCTCCGTTTGCCAAAATTAGGCCGCGGACAAAGCCGCGCCCAAAAATAACTCCCCGAAGGCCGGGGCGCCAAGTTCCTCCAGCGGAAAAAGGCTAGATAAACGGGTGAGCTATAGCCTTGGGGGGTGGGGCAGGCCTACTTCGTCCGCCGGACTCGGAATGGCGCGAGACTTTGCGAGGGACCTCCATGTGCCAAAAATAGGCAGCAGGCAAAGCCGCGCCCAAAAATAACCGCCCGAAGGCCGGGGCGCCAAGTTCGTCCAGCGGAAAAAGGCCACAAAAACGGGTGGGCTATAGCCTTGGGGGGTGGGGCTGGCCAACTTTGTCCGCCGGACTCGGAATGCCGCGAGACTTTGCGAGGGGCCTCCGTGTGCCAAAAATAGGCCGCGGGCATAGCCGCGCCCAAAAATAACCGCCTGAAGGCCGGGGCGCCAAGTTCGTCCAGCGCAAAAAGGCCACAAAAACGGGTGGGCTATAGCCTTGGGGGGTGGGGCTGGCCAACTTCGTCCGCCGGACTCGGAATCGGAATGCCCTGAGACTTTGCGAGGGGCCTCCGTGTGCCAAAAATAGGCCGCGGGCAAAGCCGCACCCCAAAATAACCGCCCGAAGGCCGGGGAGCCATGTTCGTCCAGCGGAAAAAGGCCACAAAACAGGTGGGCTTTAGCCTTGGGGGGTGGGGCTGGCCGACTTCGTCCGCCGGACTCGGAATGCCGCGAAACTTTGCGAGGGACCTCCGTGTGCCAAAAATAGCCTGCGGGCAAAGGCACGCCCAAAAATAACCACCCGAAGGCCAGGGCGCCAAGTTCGTCCAGCGGAAAAAGGCCACAAAAACGGGTGGGCTATAGCCTTGGGGGGTGGGGCTGGCCTACTTCGTCCGCCGGACTCGGAATGCCGCGAGACTTTGCGAGGGGCCTCCGTGTGCCAAACATAGGCCGCGGGCAAAGCTGCGCCCAAAAATAACTGCCCGAGGGCCGGGGCGCCAAGTTCGTCCAGCGGAAAAAGGCCACAAAAACGGGTGGGCTATAGCCTTGGGGGGTGGGGCTGGCCAACATCGTCCGCCGGACTCGGAATGCCGCGAGACTTTGCGAGGGGCCTCCGTGTGCCAAACATAGGCCGCGGGCAAAGCTGCGCCCAAAAATAACTGCCCGAAGGCCGGGGCGCTAAGTTCGACCAGCAGAAAAAGGCCACAAAAACGGGTGGGCTATAGCCTTGGGGGGTGGGGCTGGCCAACTTTGTCCGCCGGACTCGGAATGCCGCGAGACTTTGCGAGGGGCCTCCGTGTGCCAAAAATAGGCTGCAGGCAAAGCCACGCCCAAAAATAACCGCCCGAAGGCCGGGGCGCCAAGTTCGTCTAGCGGAAACAAGCCACAAAAACGGGTGGGCTATAGCCTAGGGGGGTGGGGCTGGGCAACTTCGTCCGCCGGACTCGGAATGCCGCAAGACTTTGCGAGGGGCCTCCGTTTGCCAAAAATAGGCCACAGGCAAAGCCGCGCCTAAAAATAACGGCCCCAAGGCCGGGGAGCCAAGTTCGTCCAGCGGAAAAAGGCTACAAAAACGGGTGGGCCATAGCCTTGGGGGGTGGGGCTGGCCAACTTCGTCCGCCGGACTCGGACTCGGAATGCCGCGAGACTTTGCGAGGCGCCTCCGTGTGCCAAAAATAGGCCATGGGCAAAACCGCGCCCAAAAATAACCACCCGAAGGCTGGGGCGCACAGTTCGTCCAGCGGAAAAAGGCCACAAAAAAACGGGGTGAGCTATAGCCTTGGGGGGTGGTGCTGGATAACTTAGTCCGCCGGACTCGGAATGCCGCGAGACTTTGCGAGGGGCCTCCGTGTGGCAAAAATAGGCCGCGGGCAATGCCGCGCCCAAAAATAACCGCCCGAAGGCCGGGGCGCCAAGTCGTCCTGCGGAAAAAGGGCACAAAAACGGGTGGGCTATAGCCTTGGGGGGTGGGGCTGGCCAACTTCGTCCGCCGGACTCGGAATGCCGCGAGACTTTGCGAGGGGCCTCCGTGTGCCAAAAATAGGCCGCGGGCAAAGCCGTACCCAAAAATAACCGCCCGAAGGCCGGGGCGCCAAGTTCGTCCAGCGGAAAAACGCCACAAAAAACGGGTGGGCTATAGCCTTGGGGGGTGGGGCTGGCCAACTTCCTCCGCCGGACTCGGAATGCCGTGAGACTTTGCGAGGGGCCTCCGTGTGCCAAAAATAGGCCGCGCGTAAATCCGCGCCCAAAAATAACCGCCCGAAGGCCGGGGCGCCAAGTTCGTCCACCGGAAAAAAGTCACAAAAACGGGTGGGCTATAGCCTTGGGGGGTGGGGCTGGCCAACTTCGTCCGCCGGACTCGGACTCGGAATGCCGCGAGACTTTGCGAGGCGCCTCCGTGTGCCAAAAATAGGCCATGGGCAAAACCGCGCCCAAAAATAACCACCCGAAGGCTGGGGCGCACAGTTCGTCCAGCGGAAAAAGGCCACAAAAAAACGGGTGAGCTATAGCCTTGGGGGGTGGTGCTGGATAACTTAGTCCGCCGGACTCGGAATGCCGCGAGACTTTACGAGGGGCCTCCGTGTGCCAAACATAGGCCACGAGCAAAGCCGCGCCCAAAAATAACGGCCCGAAGTCCGGGGCGCCAAGTTCGTCCAGCGCAAAAAGGCCACAAAAACGGGTGGGCTATAGCCTTGGGGGGTGGGGATGGCCACCTTCATCCGCCGGAATCGGAATGCCGCGAGACTTTGCGAGGGGCCTCTGTGTGCCAAAAATAGGCCGCGGGCAAAGCCGCGCCTAAAAATAACCGCCCGAAGGCCGGGGCGCAAAGTTCGTCCAGCGGAAAAAGGCCACAAAAACGGGTGGGCTATAGCCTTGGGGGGTGGGGCTGGCCTACTTCGTCCGCCGGACTCGGAATGCTGTGAGACTTTGTGAGGGGCCTCCGTGTGCCAAAAATAGGCCGCAGTCAAAGCCGCACCCAAAAATAACCGGCCGAAGACCGGGGCGCCAAGTTCGTCCAGCGCAAAAAGGCCACAAAAACAGGTGGGCTATAGCCTTTTGGGGGTGGGGCTGGCCAACTTCGTCCGCCGGACTCGGAATGCCGCGAGACTTTGCGAGGGGCCTCCGTGTGCCAAAAATAGGCAGCGGGCAAAGCCGCACCCAAAAATAATCGCCCGAAGGCCGGGGCGCCAAGTTCGTCCACCGGAAAAAGGCCACAAAAGTGGGTGGGCTATAGCCTTGGGGGGTGGGGCTGGCCAACTTCGTCCGCCGGACTCGGACTCGGAATGCCGCGAGACTTTGCGAGGCGTCTCCGTGTGCCAAAAATAGGTCGCGGGCAAAGCCGCGCCCAAAAATAACCGCCTGAAGGCTGGGGCAACAGTTCGTCCAGCGGAAAAAGGCCACAAAAAAACGGGTGGGCAATAGCCTTGGGGGGTGGGGCTGGCCAACTTCGTCCGCCGGACTCGGAATGCCGCGAGACTTTGCGAAGGGCCTCCGCGTGCCAAAAATAGACCGCTGGCAAATCCGCGCCCAAAAATAACCGCCCGAAGGCCGGGGCGCCAAGTTCGTCCAGCGGAAAAAGGCCACAAAAACGGGTGGGCTATAGCGTTTTGGGGGTGGGGCTGGCCAACTTCGTCCGCCGGACTCGGAATGGGGCGAGACTTTGCGAGGCACTTCCATGTGCCAAAAATAGGCCGCGGGCACAGCCGCGCCCAAAAATAACCGCCCGAAGGATGGCGCGTCAAGTTCGTCCTGCGGAAAAAGGCCACAAAAACGGGTGGGCTATAGCCTTGGGGGGTGGGGCTGGCCAACTTCGTCCGCCGGACTCGGAATGGCGCGAGACTTTGTGAGGCGCCTCCGTGTACCAAAAATAGGACGCGGGCACAGCCTCGCCCAAAAATAACCACCCGAAGGCCGGGGCGCCAAGTTCGTCCTGCGGAAAAAAGGCCACAAATACGGGTGGGCTATAGCCTTGGGGGGTGGGGCTGGCCAACTTCGTCTGCCGGACTTGGAATGGCGTGAGTCTTTGCGAGGAGCCTCCGTGGGCCAAAAATAGGCCGCGGGCACAGCTGCGCCCAAAAATAACCACCCGAAGGCCGGGGCGCCAAGTTCGTCCAACGGAAAAAGGCCACAAAAACGGGTGGGCTATAGCCTTGGGGGGAGGGGCTGGCCAACTTCGTCCGCCGGACTGGGAATGGGGCGAGAGTTTGCGAGGCACCTCCGTGTGCCAAAAATAGGCCGCGGGCACAGCCGCGCCCAAAAATAACCGCCCGAAGGTCGGGGCGCGAAGTTCGTCCAGCGGAAAAAGGCCTCAAAAACGGGTGGGCTATAGCCTTGGGGGGTGGGGCTGGCCCACTTCGTCCGCCAGACTCGGAATGGCGCGAGCCTTTGCGAGCGGCCTCCGTGTTCCAAAAATAGGCCGCGGGCACAGCCTCGCCCGAAAACAACCGCCCGAAGGATGGCGCGTCAAGTTCGTCCAGCGGAAAAAGGCCACAAAAACGGGTGGGCTATAGCCTTGGGGAGTGGGGCTGGCCAACTTCGTCCGCCGGACTCGGAATGGCGCGAGACTTTGCGAGGCGCCTCCATGTGCCAAAAATAGGACGCGGGCACAGCCTCGCCCAAAAATAACCACCCGAAGGCCGGGCCGCCAAGTTCGATCTGCGGAAAAAGGCCACAAATACGGGTGGGCTATAGCCTTGGGGGGTGGGGCTGGCCAACTTCGTCTGCCGGACTTGGAATGGCGTGAGTCTTTGCGAGGAGCCTCCGTGGGCCAGAAATAGGCCGCGGGCAAAGCTGCGCCCAAAAATAACCACCCGAAGGCCGGGGCGCCAAGTTCGTCCAACGGAAAAAGGCCACAAAAACGGGTGGGCTAAAGCCTTGGGGGGTGGGGCTGGCCAACTTCTTCCGCCGGACTCGGAATGGTGCAAGACTTTGCGAGGCACCTCCGTGTGCCAAAACTAGGCCGCAGGCACAGCCACGCCGAAAAATAACCGCCCGAAGGTCGGGAAGCCAAGTTCGTCCAGCGGAAAAAGGCCACAAAAACGGGTGGGCTATAGCCTTGGGGGGAGGAGCTGGCCAACTTCGTCCGCCGGACTGGGAATGGCGCGAGAGTTTGCGAGGCACCTCCGTGTGCCAAAAATAGGCCGCGGGCACAGCCGCCCCCAAAAATAACCGCCCGAAGGTCGGGGCGCGAAGTTCGTCCAGCGGAAAAAGGCCTAAAAAACGGGTGGGCTATAGCCTTGGGGGGTGGGGCTGGCCCACTTCGTCCGCCAGACTCGGAATGGCGCGAGCCTTTGCAAGCAGCCTCCGTGTGCCAAAAATAGGCCGCGGGCTCAGCCGCGCCTAAAAATAACCGCCCGAAGGTCGGGGCACCAAGTTCGTCCAGCGGAAAAAGGCCACAAAAATGGGTGGGCTATAGCCTTGGGGGGTGGGGCTGGCCAACTTCGTCCGCCGGACTCGGAATGGTGCGAGACATTACGAGGCACCTCCGTGTGCGAAAAATAGACTGCGGGCATAGCCGCGCCCAAAAATAACTGCCCGAAGGCCGGGGCGCCAAGTTCGTCCAGCGGAAAAAGGCCACAAAAACGGGTGGGCTATAGCCTTGGGGGGAGGGGCTGGCCAACATCGTCCGCCGGACTCGGAATTCCGCGAGACCTTGCGAAGGGTATCCGTGTGCCAAAAACAGGCCGCGGGCAAAGCCGCGCCCAACAATACCCGACCGAAGGCCGGGGCGCCAAGTTCGTCCAGCGGAAAAAGGCCACAAAAACGGGTGGACTATAGCCTTGGGGCGTGGGGCTGGCCGACTTCGTCCGCCGGACTCGGAATGCCGCGAGACTTTACGAGGGGCCTCCGTGTGCCAAAAATAGGCCGCGGGCACAGCCGCGCCCAAAAATAACCGCCCGAAGGATGGGGCGCCAAGTTCATCCAGCGGAAAAAGGCCACAAAAACGGGTGGGCTATAGCCTAGGGTGGTGGGGCTGGCCAACTTCGTCCGCCGGACTCGGAATGGCGCGAGACTTTGCGAGGCGCCTCCGTGTGCCAAAAATAGGACGCGGGCACAGACTCGCCCAAAAATAACCACCCGAAGGCTGGGGCGCCAAGTTCGTCCAGCGGAAAAAGGCCACAAATACGGGTGGGCTATAGCCTTGGGGGGTGGGGCTGGCCAACTTCGTCTGCCGGACTTGGAATGGCGTGAGTCTTTGTGAGGAGCCTCCGTGGGCCAAAAATAGGCCGCGGGCACAGCTGCGCCCAAAAATAAGCGCCCGAAGGCTGGGGCGCAAAGTTCGTCCAACGGAAAAAGGCCACAAAAACGGGTGGGCTAAAGCCTTGGGGGGTGGGGCTGGCCCACTTCGTCCGCCGGACTCGGAATGCCGCTAGACTTTGCGAGGGGCCTCCGTAACCCAAACATAGGCCGCGGGCAAAGCCGCGCCCAAAAATAACCGTCTGAAGGCCGGGGCGCCAAGTTCGCCCAGCGGAAAAAGGCCGCAAAAACGGGTGGGCCATAGCCTCGGGGGGTGGGGCTGGCCAACTTCGTCCGCCATACTCGGAATGCCGCAAGACTTTGCGAGGGGCCTCCGTGTGCCAAAAATAGGCCACGGGCACAGCCGCGCCCAAAAATAACTGCCCGAAGGCCGGGGCGCCAAGTTCGTCCAGCGGAAAAAGGCCACAAAAACGGGTGGGCTATAGCCTTGCCGGGTGGGGCTGGCCAACTTCGTCCGCCGGACTCGGAATGGCGCGAGACTTTGCGAGGCTCCTCCGTGTACGAAAAATAGGCCGCGGTCAATCCGCTCCCAAAAATAACCGCCCGAAGGCCGGGGTGCCAAGTTCTTCCAGCGGAAAAAGGCCACAAAAACGGGTGGGCTATAGCCTTGGGGGGTGGGGCTGGCCCACTTCGTCCGCCGGATTCGGAATGGCGCGAGACTTTGCGAGGCACCTCCGTTTGCCAAAAATAGGCTGCGGGCACAGCCGCGCCTAAAAATAACCGCCCCAAGGCCGGAGCGCCAAGTTCGTCCAGCGGAAAAAGGTCACAAAAACGGGTGGGCTATAGCCTTGGGCGGTGGGGCTGGCCAACTTCGTCCGCCGGACTCGGAATGGCGCGAGACTTTGCGAGGCGCCTCCGTGGGCCAAAAATAGGCCGCGGTCACAGCGGCGCCCAAAAATAACTGCCTGAAGGCCGGGGCGCCAAGTTCGTCCAGCGGAAAAAGACCACAAAAACGGGTGGGCTATAGCCTTGGCGGATGGGGCTGGCCAACTTCGTCCGCCGGACTCGGAATGGCGCGAGACATTGCGAGGCTCCTCCGTGTGCCAAAAATAGGCCGCGGACAAAGCCGCTCCAAAAAATAACTGCCCGAAGGCCTGGGCGCCAAGTTCATCCAGCGGAAAAAGGCCACAAAAACGGGTGGGCTATAGCCTTGGGGGGGGGGGCTGGCCCACTTCGTCCGCCGGACTCGGAATGGCGCGAGACTTGGCGAGGCTCCTCTGTTTGCAAAAAATAGGCCGCGACCACAGCCGCGCCCAAAAATAACCGCCCGAAGGTCGGGTCGCCAAGTTCGTCCAGCGGAAAAAGGCCACAAAATGGGTGGGCTATAGCCTTGGGGGGTGGGGCTGCCCAACTTCGTCCGCCGGACTCGGAATGGCGCGAGACTTTGAGAGGCGTGTCCGTGTGCCAAAAATAGGCCGCGGGCTCAGCCGCGCCCAAAAATAACCGCCCTAAGGCCGGGGCGCCAAGTTCGTTTTGCGGAAAAAGGCCACAAAAACGGGTGGGCTATAGCCATGGGGGTTGGGGCTGGCCAACTTTGTCCGCCGGACTCGGAATGGCGCAAGACTTTGCGAGGCACCTACGTGTGCCAAAAATAGGCCGCGGGCACAGCCGCGCCTAAAAATAACCGCCCGAAGGCCGGGGCGCCAAGTTCGTCCAGCGGAAAAAGGCCACAAATACGGGTGGGCTAGAGCCTTGGGGGGGGGGGGCTGGCCAACTTCGTCCGCCGGACTCGGAATGGCGCGAGACTTGGCGAGGCTCCTCTGTTTGCAAAAAATAGGCCGTGGGCACAGCCGCGCCCAAAAATAACCGCCCGAAGGCCGGGGCGCCAAGTTTGTTTTGCGGAAAAAGGCCACAAATGCGGGTGGGCTATAGCGTTGGGGGGTGGGGCTGGCCAAATTCGTCCGCCGGACTCGGAATGGCGCGAGACGATGCGAGGCACCTCCGTGTGCCAAAAATAGGACGCGGGCACAGCCGCGCCCAAAAATAACCGCCCGAAGGTCGGGTCGCCAAGTTCATCCAGCGGAAAAAGGCCACAAAAACGGGTGGGCTATATCCTTGGGGGGTGGGGCTGGCCCACTTCGTCCGCCGGACTCGGACTGGCGCTAGACTTTGCGCGGCGCCTCCGCATGACAAAAATAAGCCGCGGGCACAGCCGCGGCCAAAAATCACCGCCCGAAGGCCGGGGCGCCAAGTTCGTCCAGCGGAAAAAGGCCACAAATACGGGTTGGCTATAGGCTTGGGGGGTGGGGCTGGCCAACTTCGTTCGCCGGAGTCGGAATTGCGCGAGACATTGCGAGGCGCCGCCATGTGCCAAAAATAGGCCGCGGGCACAGCCGCGCCCAAAAATAACCGCCCGAAGGCCGGGGCGCCAAGTTCGTCCAGCGGAAAAAGGCCACAAAATGGGTGGGCTATAGCCTTGGGGGGTGGGGCTGGCCCACTTCGTCCGCAGGACTCGGAATGGCGCGAGACTTTGAGAGGCGTGTCCTTGTGCCAAAAATAGGCCGCGGGCAGAGCCGCGCCCAAAAATAACCGCCCGAAGGCCGGGGCGCCAAGTTCGTTTTGCGGAAAAAGGCCACAAATACGGGTGGGCTATAGCCTTGGGGGGGTGGGGATGGCCATCTTCGTTCGCCGGACTCGGAATGGTACGAGACTTTGTGAGGTGCCTCCGTGTGCCAAAAATAGGCCGCGGGCACAGGCGCGCCCAAAAATAACTGCCCGAAGGCCGGGGCGTCTAGTTCGTCCAGCGGAAAAATGCCACAAAAACGGGTGGGCTATAGCCTTGGGGGGTGGGGCTGGCCAACTTCGTTCGCCGGGCTCGGAATTGCGTGAGACTTTGCGAGGCGACTCCGTTTGCCAAAAATAGGCCGCGGGCACAGCCGCGCCCAAAAATAACCGCCCGAAGGCCGGGGCGCCATGTTCGTCCAGCGGAAAAACGCCACAAATACGCTGGACTATAGCCTAGGGGGGTGGGGCTGGCCAACTTCGTCCGCTGGACTCGGAATGGCGCGAGACTTTGCGAGGCGTGTCCGTGTGCCAAAAATAGGCCGCGGGCACAGCCGTGCCCAAAAATAACCGCCCGAAGGCCGGGGCGCCAATTTCGTCTAGCGGAAAAAGGCCACAAATGCGGGTGGGCTATAGCCTTGGGGGGTGGGGCTGGCCAACTTCGTCCGCCGGACTCAGAATGGTGCGAGACTTTGCAAGGCACCTCCGTGTACCAAAAATAGGACGCGGGCACAGCCGCGCCCAAAAATAACCGCCCGAAGGCCGGGGCACCAAGTTCGTCCAGCGGAAAAAGGCCACAAAAACGGGTGGGCTATAGCCTTGGGGTGTGGGGCCGGCCAACTTCGTCCGCCGGACTCGGAATGGTGCGAGACTTTGCAAGGCACCTCCGTGTGCCAAAAATAGGATGCGTGCACAGCCGCGCCCAAAAATAACCGCCCGAAGGCCGGGGCACCAAGTTCGTCCAGCGGAAAAAGGCCACAAAAACGGGTGGACTATAGCCTTGGGGGGTGGGGCTGGCCAACTTCGTCCGCTGGACTCGGAATGGCGCGAGACTTTGCGAGGCATGTCCGTGTGCCAAAAATAGGCCGCGGGCACAGCCGTGCCCAAAAATAACCGCCCGAAGGCCGGGGCGCCAATTTCGTCTAGCGGAAAAAGGCCACAAATGCGGGTGGGCTATAGCCTTGGGGGGTGGGGCTGGCCAACTTCGTCCGCCGGACTCGGAATGGTGCGAGACTTTGCAAGGCACCTCCGTGTGCCAAAAATAGGCCGCGGGCACAGCCGCTCCCAAAAATAGCCGCCCGAAGGCCGGGGCGCCAACTTCGTCCGCCGGACTCGGAATGGTACGAGACTTTGCGAGGCGTGTCCGTGTGCCAAAAATAGGCCGCGGGGACAGCCGCGCCCAAAAATAGCCGCCCGAAGGCCGGGGCGCCAAGTTCGTCCCGCGCAAAAAGGCCACAAAAACGGGAGGGCTATAGCCTTGGGGGGTGGGGCTGGCCCACTTCGTCCGCCGGACTCGGACTGGCGCAAGACTTTGCGCGGCGCCTCCGCATGCCAAAAATAAGCCGCGGGCACAGCCGCGCCCAAAAATCACCGTCCGAAGGCCGGGGCAACAAGTTCGTCCAGCGGAAAAAGGCCACAAATACGGGTGGGCTATAGCCGTGGGGGGTGGGGTTGGCCATCTTCATCCGCCGGACTTGGAATGGCGCGAGACTTTGCGAGGCGCCTCCGTGTGCCAAAAATAGGCTGCGGGCACAGCCACACCTAAAAATAACCTCCCGAAGGCCGGGGCGCCAAGTTCGTCCAGCGGAAAAAGGCCACAAATACGGGTGGACTATAGCCTTGGGGGGTGGGGCTGGCCAACTTCGTCCGCCAGACTCGGAATGGCGCGAGACTTTGCGAGGCACCTCCGTGTGCCAAAAATAGGTCGCGGGCAAAGCCGCCCCCAAAAATAGCCGCGCGAAGGCCGGGGCGCCAAAATCGTCCCACGGAAAAAGGCCACAAAAACGGGTGGGCTATAGCCTTGGGGGGTGGGGCTGGCCAACTTCATCCGCCGGACTCGGACTGGCGCGAGACTTTGCGCGGCGCCTCCGCATGCCAAAAATAGGCCGCGGGCACAGCCGCGCCCAAAAATAACCGCCCGAAGGCCGGGGCGCCAAGTTCGTCCAGCGGAAAAGGCCACAAATACGGGTAGGCTATAGCCTTGGGGGGTGGGGCTGGCCATCTTCGTCCGCCGGACTCGGAATGGCGCGAGACTTTGCGAGGTGCCTCCGTGTGCCAAAAATAGGCCGCGGGCACAGGCGCGCCCAAAAATAACCGCCCGAAGGCCGGAGCGCCAAGTTCGTCCAGCGGAAAAATGCCACAAAAACGGGTGGGCTATAGCCTTGGGGGGTGGGGCTGGCAAACTTCGTCCGTCGGACTCAGAATGGTGCGAGACTTTGCAAGGCACCTCCGTGTACCAAAAATAGGATGCGGGCACAGCCGCGCCCAAAAATAACCGCCCGAAGGCCGGGGCGCCAAGTTCGTCCAGCGGAAAAAGGCCCCAAATTGGGGTGGGCTGTAGCCTTGGGGGGTGGGGCTGGCCAACTTCGTCCGCCGGACTCGGAAGGGCGCGAGACTTGACAAGGCACCTCCGTGTGCAAAAATAGGCCGCGGACACAGCCGCACCCAAAAATAACCGCCCGAAGGCCGGGGCGCCACGTTTGTCCTGCGGAAAAAGGCCACAAATACGGGTGGGCTATAGCCTTGGGGGGTGGGGCTGGCCATCCTCGTCCGCCGGACTCGGAATTGTGCGAGACTTTACGAGGCGCCTCCGTGTGCCAAAAATAGGTAGCGGACACAGCCGCGCCCAAAAATAATCGCCCGAAGGCCGGGGAGCCAAGTTCGTCCAGCGGAAAAAGGCCACAAAAACGGGTGGGCTATAGCCTTGGGGGGAGTGGCTGGCAAACTTCGTCCGCCGGAGTGGGAATGGCGCGAGAGTTTGCAATGCGCCTCCGATTGCCAAAAATAGGCCTCGGGCACAGCCGCGCCCAAAAATAACCGCCTGAAGGTCGGGGCGCGAAGTTCGTCCTGGGGAAAAAGGCCACAAAAACGGGTGGGCTATAGCCTTGGGGGGGGGGGGGGGGCTGGTCAACTTCGTCTGCCAGACTTGGAATTGCGCGAGACTTTACGAGGCGCCTCCGTGTGCCAAAAATAGGTCGCGGGCACAGCCGCGCCCAAAAATAACCGCCCGAAGGCCGGGGCGCCAAGTTCGTCCAGCGGAAAAAGGCCAGAAAAACGGGTGGGCTATAGCGTTGGGGGGAGGGGCTGGCCAACTTCGTCCACCGGACAGGGAATGGCGCGAGAGTTTGCGATGCGCCTCCGTGTGCCAAAAATAGGCCGCGGGCACAGCCGCTCCCAAAAATAACCGCCCGAAGGCCGGGGCGCCAAGTTCGTCCAGCGGAAAAGGCCACAAATACGGGTAGGCTATAGCCTTGGGGGGTGGGGCTGGCCATCTTCGTCCGCCGGACTCGGAATGGCGCGAGACTTTGCGAGGTGCCTCCGTGTGCCAAAAATAGGCCGCGGGCACAGGCGCGCCCAAAAATAACCGCCCGAAGGCCGGAGCGCCAAGTTCGTCCAGCGGAAAAATGCCACAAAAACGGGTGGGCTATAGCCTTGGGGGGTGGGGCTGGCAAACTTCGTCCGTCGGACTCAGAATGGTGCGAGACTTTGCAAGGCACCTCCGTGTACCAAAAATAGGATGCGGGCACAGCCGCGCCCAAAAATAACCGCCCGAAGGCCGGGGCGCCAAGTTCGTCCAGCGGAAAAAGGCCCCAAATTGGGGTGGGCTGTAGCCTTGGGGGGTGGGGCTGGCCAACTTCGTCCGCCGGACTCGGAAGGGCGCGAGACTTTACAAGGCACCTCCGTGTGCAAAAATAGGCCGCGGACACAGCCGCACCCAAAAATAACCGCCCGAAGGCCGGGGCGCCACGTTTGTCCTGCGGAAAAAGGCCACAAATACGGGTGGGCTATAGCCTTGGGGGGTGGGGCTGGCCATCCTCGTCCGCCGGACTCGGAATTGTGCGAGACTTTACGAGGCGCCTCCGTGTGCCAAAAATAGGTAGCGGACACAGCCGCGCCCAAAAATAATCGCCCGAAGGCCGGGGAGCCAAGTTCGTCCAGCGGAAAAAGGCCACAAAAACGGGTGGGCTATAGCCTTGGGGGGAGTGGCTGGCAAACTTCGTCCGCCGGACTGGGAATGGCGCGAGAGTTTGCAATGCGCCTCCGATTGCCAAAAATAGGCCGCGGGCACAGCCGCGCCCAAAAATAACCGCCTGAAGGTCGGGGCGCGAAGTTCGTCCTGGGGAAAAAGGCCACAAAAACGGGTGGGCTATAGCCTTGGGGGGGGGGGGGGGCTGGTCAACTTCGTCTGCCAGACTTGGAATTGCGCGAGACTTTATGAGGCGCCTCCGTGTGCCAAAAATAGGTCGCGGGCACAGCCGCGCCCAAAAATAACCGCCCGAAGGCCGGGGCGCCAAGTTCGTCCAGCGGAAAAAGGCCAGAAAAACGGGTGGGCTATAGCGTTGGGGGGAGGGGCTGGCCAACTTCGTCCACCGGACAGGGAATGGCGCGAGAGTTTGCGATGCGCCTCCGTGTGCCAAAAATAGGCCGCGGGCACAGCCGCTCCCAAAAATAACCGCCCGAAGGCCGGGGCGCCAAGTTCGTCCAGCGGAAAAAGGTCACAAATAGGGGTGGGCTGTAGCCTTGGGGGGTGGGGCTGGCCAACTTCGTCCGCCGGACTCGGAAGGACGCGAGACTTTACGAGGCGCCTCCGTGTGCAAAAAATAGGGGTGGGCTGTAGCCTTGGGGGGGGGGGCTGGCCAACTTCGTCTGCCAGACTTGGAATTGCGCGATACTTTGCGAGGCCATCCGTGTGCCAAAAATAGGCCGCGGGCACAGCCGCGCCCAAAAATAACCGCCCAAAGGCCGGGGCGCCACGTTTGTCCTGCGTAAAAAGGGCACAAATACGGGTGGGCTATAGCCTTGGGGGGTGGGGCTGGCCAACTTCGTCCGTCGGACTCGGAATGGCACGAGACTTTGCGAGGCGACTCCGTGTGCCAAAAATAGGCCGCGGGCAGAGCCGCGGCCAAAAATAACCGCCCGAAGACCGGGGCGCCAAGTTCGTCCAGCGGAAAAAGGCCACAAAAACGGGTGGGCTATAGCGTTGGGGGGAGGGGCTGGCCAACTTCGTCTGCCGGACTGGGAATGGCGCGAGATTATGCGATGCGCCTCCGTGTGCCAAAAATAGGCCGCGGGCACAGCCGCGCCCAAAAATAACCGCCCGAAGGCCGGGGCGCCAAGTTCGTCCAGCGGAAAAAGGCCAGAAAAACGGGTCGGCTATAGCCTTGGGGGGTGGGGCTGGCCAACTTCGTCCGCCGGACTCGGAATGGCGCGAGACTTTGCGAGTCGCCTCCGTGTGCCAAAAATAGGCCGCGAGCACAGCCGCGCCCAAAAATAACCGCCCGAAGGCCGGGGCGCCAAGTTCGTCCAGCGGAAAAAGGCCACAAATAGGGGTGGGCTATAGCCTTGGGGGGTGGGGCTGGCCAACTTCGCCCGCCGGACTCGGAAGGGCGCGTGACTTTGCGAGGCGCCTCCGTGTGTAAAAAATAGGCCGCGGACACAGCCGCAGCCAAAAAAAACCGCCCGAAGGCCGGGGCGCCACGTTTGTCCTGCGGAAAAAGGCCACAAATACGGGTGGGCTATAGCCTTGGGGGGTGGGGCTGGCCAACTTCGTCCGCCGGACTCGGAATGGCGCGAGCCTTTGCGAGGCGCCTCCGTGTGCAAAAAATAGGCCGCGGGCACAGCCGCGCCAAAAAATAACAGCTTGAAGGCCAGGGCAGCAAGTGTGTCCTGCGGAAAAAGGCCACAAATACGGGTGGGCTATAGCCTTGGGGGGTGGGGCTGGCCAACTTCGTCCGTCGGACTCGGAATGGCGCGAGACTTTACGAGGCACCTCCGTGTGCCAAAAATAGGCCGCAGGCACAGCCGCGCCCAAAAATAACCGCCCGAAGGCCGGGGCGCCAAGTTCGTCCAGCGGAAAAAGGCCACAAATAGGGGTGGGCTATAGCCTAGGGGGGTGGGGCTGGCCAACTTCGCCCGCCGGACTCGGAAGGGTGTGGGACTTTGCGAGGCGCCTCCGTGTGCAAAAAATAGGCCGCGGACACAGCCGCGCCCAAAAATAACCGCCCGAAGGCCGGGGCGCCAAGTTCGTCCTGCGGAAAAAGGCCACAAATACGGGTGGGCTATAGCCTTGGGGGGTGGCGCTGGCCATCTTCGTCCGCCGGACTCGGAATGGCGCGAGACTTTGCGAGATGACTCCGTGTGCAAAAAATAGGCCGCGGGCACAGCCGCGCCCAAAAATAACCGCCCGAAGGCCGGGGCGCCAAGTTCGTCCTGCGGAAAAGGGCCACAAATACGGGTCGGTTATAGCCTTGGGGGGTGGGGCTGGCCAACTTCGTCCGCCGGACTCGGAATGGCGCGAGACTTTGCGAGTCGCCTCCGTGTGCCAAAAATAGGCCGCGGGAACAGCCGTGCCCAAAAATAACCACCCGAAGGCCGGGGCGCCAAGTTCGTCCTGCGGAAAAAGGCCACAAATAGGGGTGGGCTATAGCCTTGGGGGGTGGGGCTGCCCAACTTCGCCCGCCGGACTCGGAAGCGCGCGAGACTTTGCGAGGCGCCTCCGTGTGCAAAAAATAGGCCGCGGACACAGCCGCGCCCAAAAATAACCGCCCGAAGGCCGGGGCGCCAAGTTCGTCCTGCGGAAAAAGGCCACAAATACGGGTGGGCTATAGCGTTGGGGGGTGGGGCTGGCCAACTTCGTCCGCCGGACTCGGAATGGCGCGAGACGTTGCGAGACGCATCCGTGTGCCAAAAATAGGCCGCGGGCACAGCCGCGCCCAAAAATAACCGCCCAAAGGCCGGGGCGCCACGTTTGTCCTGCGGAAAAAGGGCACAAATACGGGTAGGCTATAGCCTTGGGGGGTGGGGCTGGCCAACTTCGTCCATTGGACTCGGAATGGCACGAGACTTTGTGAGGCGACTCCGTGTGCCAAAAATAGGCCGCGGGCAGAGCCGCGCCCAAAAATAACCGCCCGAAGACCGGGGCGCCAAGTTCGTCCAGCGGAAAAAGGCCACAAAAACGGGTGGGCTATAGCATTGGGGGGAGGGGCTGGCCAACTTCGTCTGCCGGACTGGGAGTGGCGCGAGAGTATGCGATGCGCCTCCGTGTGCCAAAAATAGGCCGCGGGCACAGCCGCGCCCAAAAATAACCGCCCGAAGGCCGGGGCGCCAAGTTCGTCCAGCGGAAAAAGGCCAGAAAAACGGGTCGGCTATAGCCTTGGGGGGTGGGGCTGGCCAACTTCGTCCGCCGGACTCGGAATGGCGCGAGACTTTGCGAGTCGCCTCCATGTGCCAAAAATAGGCCGCGAGCACAGCCGCGCCCAAAAATAACCGCCCCAAGGCCAGGGCGCCAAGTTCGTCCAGCGGAAAATGGCCACAAATAGGGGTGGGCTATAGCCTTGGGGGGTGGGGCTGGCCAACTTCGCCCGCCGGACTCGGAAGGGCGCGTGACTTTGCGAGGCGCCTCCGTGTGTAAAAAATAGGCCGCGGACACAGCCGCGGCCAAAAAAAACCGCCCGAAGGCCGGGGCGCCACGTTTGTCCTGCGGAAAAAGGCCACAAATACGGGTGGGCTATAGCCTTGGGGGGTGGGGCTGGCCAACTTCGTCCGCCGGACTCCGAATGGCGCGAGCCTTTGCGAGGCGCCTCCGTGTGCCAAAAATAGGCCGCCGGCACAGCCGCGCCAAAAAATAACAGCTTGAAGGCCAGGGCAGCAAGTGTGTCCTGCGGAAAAAGGCCACAAATACGGGTGGGCTATAGCCTTGGGGGGTGGGGCTGGCCAACTTCGTCCGTCGGACTCGGAATGGCGCGAGACTTTACGAGGCACCTCCGTGTGCCAAAAATAGGCCGCGGGCACAGCCGCGCCCAAAAATAACCGCCCGAAGGCCGGGGCGCCAAGGTCGTCCAGCGGAAAAAGGCCACAAAAATGGGTGGGCTATAGCCTTGGGGGGTGGGGCTGGCCAACTTCGTCCGCCGGACTCGGAATGGCGCGAGACGTTTCGAGACGCCTCCGTGTGCAAAAAATAGGCCATGGGCTCAGCCGCGCCCAAAAATAACCGCCCGAAGGCCAGGGCGCCAAGTTCGTCCTGCGGAAAAAGGGCACAAATACGGGCGGGCTATAGCCTTGGGGGGTGGGGCTGGCCAACTTCGTCCGTCGGACTCGGAATGGCACGAGACTTTGCGAGGCGACTCCGTGTGCCAAAAATAGGCCGTGGACAGAGCCGCGCCCAAAAATAACCGCCCGAAGACCGGGGCGCCAAGTTCGTCCAGCGGAAAAAGGCCACAAAAACGGGTGGGCTATAGCGTTGGGGGGAGGGGCTGGCCAACTTCGTCTGCCGGACTGGGAATGGCGCGAGAGTATGCGATGTGCCTCCGTGTGCCAAAAATAGGCCGCGGGCACAGCCGCGCCCAAAAATAACCGCCCGAAGGCCGGGGCGCCAAGTTCGTCCAGCGGAAAAAGGCCAGAAAAACGGGTCGGCTATAACCTTGGGGGATGGGGCTGGCCAACTTCGTCCGCCGGACTCGTAATGGCGCGAGACTTTGCGAGTCACCTCCGTGTGCCAAAAATAGGCCGCGAGCACAGCCGCGCCCAAAAATAACCGCCCGAAGGCCGGGGCGCCAAGTTCGTCCAGCGGAAAAAGGCCACAAATAGGGGTGGGCTATAGCCTTGGGGGGTGGGGCTGGCCAACTTCGCCCGCCGGACTCGGAAGGGCGCGTGACTTTGCGAGGCGCCTCCGTGTGTAACAAATAGGCCGCGGACACAGCCGCGGCCAAAAAAAACCGCCCGAAGGCCGGGGCGCCACGTTTGTCCTGCGGAAAAAGGCCACAAATACGGGTCGGCTATAGCCTTGGGGGGTGGGGCTGGCCAACTTCGTCCGTCGGACTCGGAATGGAGCGAGACTTTACGAGGCACCTCCGTGTGCCAAAAATAGGCCGCGGGCACAGCCGCGCCCAAAAATAACCGCCCGAAGGCTGGGGCGCCAAGGTCGTCCAGCGGAAAAAGGCCACAAAAATGGGTGGGCTATAGCCTTGGGGGGTGGGGCTGGCCAACTTCGTCCGCCGGACTCGGAATGGCGCGAGACGTTTCGAGACGCCTCCGTGTGCAAAAAATAGGCCATGGGCTCAGCCGCGCCCAAAAATAACCGCCCGAAGGCCAGGGCGCCAAGTTCGTCCTGCGGAAAAAGGGCACAAATACAGGTGGGCTATAGCCTTGGGGGGTGGGGCTGGCCAACTTCGTCCGTCGGACTCGGAATGGCACGAGACTTTGCGAGGCGACTCCGTGTGCCAAAAATAGGCCGTGGGCAGAGCCGCGCCCAAAAATAACCGCCCGAAGACCGGGGCGCCAAGTTCGTCCAGCGGAAAAAGGCCACAAAAACGGGTGGGCTATAGCGTTGGGGGGAGGGGCTGGCCAACTTCGTCTGCCGGACTGGGAATGGCGCGAGAGTCTGCGATGCGCCTCCGTGTGCCAAAAATAGGCCGCGGGAACAGCCGCGACCAAAAATAACCGCTCGAAGGCCGGGGCGCCAAGTTCGTCCAGCGGAAAAAGGCCAGAAAAACGGGTCGGCTATAGCCTTGGGGGGTGGGGCTGGCCAACTTCGTCCGCCGGACTCGGAATGGCGCGAGACTTTGCGAGTTGCCTCCGTGTGCCAAAAATAGGCCGCGAGCACAGCCGCGCCCAAAAATAACCGCCCGAAGGCCGGGGCGCCAAGTTCGTCCAGCGGAAAAAGGCCACAAATAGGGGTGGGCTATAGCCTTGGGGGGTGGGGCTGGCCAACTTCGCCCGCCGGACTCGGAAGGGCGCGTGACTTTGCGAGGCACCTCCGTGTGTAAAAAATAGGCCGCGGACACAGCCGCGGCCAAAAAAAACCGCCCGAAGGCCGGGGCGCCACGTTTGTCCTGCGGAAAAAGGCCACAAATACGGGTGGGCTATAGCCTTGGGGGGTGGGGCTGGCCAACTTCGTCCGCCGGACTCGGAATGGCGCGAGCCTTTGCGAGTCACCTCCGTGTGCCAAAAATAGGCCGCGAGCACAGCCGCGCCCAAAAATAACCGCCCGAAGGCCGGGGCGCCAAGTTCGTCCTGCGGAAAAAGTCCACAAATACGGGTGGGCTATAGCCTTGGGGGGTGGGGCTGGCCATCTTCGTCCGCCGGACTCGGAATGGCGCGAGACTTTGCGAGATGCCTCCGTGTGCAAAAAATAGGCCGCGGGCACAGCCGCGCCCAGAAATAACCGCCCGAAGGCCGGGTCGCCAAATTCGTCCTGCGGAAAAGGGCCACAAATACGGGTGGGTTATAGCCTTGGGGGGTGGGGCTGGCCAACTTCGTCCGCCGGACTCGGAATGGCGCGAGACTTTGCGAGTCGCCTCCGTGTGCCAAAAATAGGCCGCGGGAACAGCCGTGCCCAAAAATAACCACCCGAAGGCCGGGGCGCCAAGTTCGTCCAGCGGAAAAAGGCCACAAATAGGGGTGGGCTATAGCCTTGGGGGGTGGGGCTGCCCAACTTCGCCCGCCGGACTCGGAAGGGCGCGAGACTTTGCGAGGCGCCTCCGTGTGCAAAAAATAGGCCGCGGACACAGCCGCGCCCAAAAATAACAGCCCGATGGCCGGGGCGCCAAGTTCGTCCTGCGGAAAAAGGCCACAAATACGGGTGGGCTATAGCGTTGGGGGGTGGGGCTGGCCAACTTCGTCCGCCGGACTCGGAATGGCGCGAGACGTTGCGAGACGCCTCCGTGTGCAAAAAATAGGCCATGGGCACAGCCGCGCCCAAAAATAACCGCCCGAAGGCCAGGGTTCCAAGTTCGTCCTGCGGAAAAAGGCCACAAATACGGGTGGGCTATAGCATTGGGGGGAGGGGCTGGCCAACTTCGTCTGCCGGACTGGGAATGGCGCGAGAGTATGCGATGCGCCTCCGTGTGCCAAAAATAGGCCGCGGGCACAGCCGCGCCCAAAAATAACCGCCCGAAGGCCGGGGCACCAAGTTCGTCCAGCGGAAAAAGGCCAGAAAAACGGGTCGGCTATAGCCTTGGGGGGTGGGGCTGGCCAACTTCGTCCGCCGGACTCGGAATGGCGCGAGACTTTGCGAGTCGCCTCCATGTGCCAAAAATAGGCCGCGAGCACAGCCGCGCCCAAAAATAACCGCCCCAAGGCCAGGGCGCCAAGTTCGTCCAGCGGAAAATGGCCACAAATAGGGGTGGGCTATAGCCTTGGGGGGTGGGGCTGGCCAACTTCGCCCGCCGGACTCGGAAGGGCGCGTGACTTTGCGAGGCGCCTCCGTGTGTAAAAAATAGGCCGCGGACACAGCCGCGGCCAAAAAAAACCGCCCAAAGGCCGGGGCGCCACGTTTGTCCTGCGGAAAAAGGCCACAAATACGGGTGGGCTATAGCCTTGGGGGGTGGGGCTGGCCAACTTCGTCCGCCGGACTCCGAATGGCGCGAGCCTTTGCGAGGCGCCTCCGTGTGCCAAAAATAGGCCGCCGGCACAGCCGCGCCAAAAAATAACAGCTTGAAGGCCAGGGCAGCAAGTGTGTCCTGCGGAAAAAGGCCACAAATACGGGTGGGCTATAGCCTTGGGGGGTGGGGCTGGCCAACTTCGTCCGTCGGACTCGGAATGGCGCGAGACTTTACGAGGCACCTCCGTGTGCCAAAAATAGGCCGCGGGCACAGCCGCACCCAAAAATAACCGCCCGAAGGCCGGGGCGCCAAGGTCGTCCAGCGGAAAAAGGCCACAAAAATGGGTGGGCTATAGCCTTGGGGGGTGGGGCTGGCCAACTTCGTCCGCCGGACTCGGAATGGCGCGAGACGTTTCGAGACGCCTCCGTGTGCAAAAAATAGGCCATGGGCTCAGCCGCGCCCAAAAATAACCGCCCGAAGGCCAGGGCGCCAAGTTCGTCCTGCGGAAAAAGGGCACAAATACGGGTGGGCTATAGCCTTGGGGGGTGGGGCTGGCCAACTTCGTCCGTCGGACTCGGAATGGCACGAGACTTTGCGAGGCGACTCCGTGTGCCAAAAATAGGCCGTGGACAGAGCCGCGCCCAAAAATAACCGCCCGAAGACCGGGGCGCCAAGTTCGTCCAGCGGAAAAAGGCCACAAAAACGGGTGGGCTATAGCGTTGGGGGGAGGGGCTGGCCAACTTCGTCTGCCGGACTGGGAATGGCGCGAGAGTATGCGATGTGCCTCCGTGTGCCAAAAATAGGCCGCGGGCACAGCCGCGCCCAAAAATAACCGCCCGAAGGCCGGGGCGCCAAGTTCGTCCAGCGGAAAAAGGCCAGAAAAACGGGTCGGCTATAACCTTGGGGGGTGGGGCTGGCCAACTTCGTCCGCCGGACTCGTAATGGCGCGAGACTTTGCGAGTCACCTCCGTGTGCCAAAAATAGGCCGCGAGCACAGCCGCGCCCAAAAATAACCGCCCGAAGGCCGGGGCGCCAAGTTCGTCCAGCGGAAAAAGGCCACAAATAGGGGTGGGCTATAGCCTTGGGGGGTGGGGCTGGCCAACTTCGCCCGCCGGACTCGGAAGGGCGCGTGACTTTGTGAGGCGCCTCCGTGTGTAACAAATAGGCCGCGGACACAGCCGCGGCCAAAAAAAACCGCCCGAAGGCTGGGGCGCCACATTTGTCCTGCGGAAAAAGGCCACAAATACGGGTCGGCTATAGCCTTGGGGGGTGGGGCTGGCCAACTTCGTCCGTCGGACTCGGAATGGAGCGAGACTTTACGAGGCACCTCCGTGTGCCAAAAATAGGCCGCGGGCACAGCCGCGCCCAAAAATAACCGCCCGAAGGCTGGGGCGCCAAGGTCGTCCAGCGGAAAAAGGCCACAAAAATGGGTGGGCTATAGCCTTGGGGGGTGGGGCTGGCCAACTTCGTCCGCCGGACTCGGAATGGCGCGAGACGTTTCGAGACGCCTCCGTGTGCAAAAAATAGGCCATGGGCTCAGCCGCGCCCAAAAATAACCGCCCGAAGGCCAGGGCGCCAAGTTCGTCCTGCGGAAAAAGGGCACAAATACAGGTGGGCTATAGCCTTGGGGGGTGGGGCTGGCCAACTTCGTCCGTCGGACTCGGAATGGCACGAGACTTTGCGAGGCGACTCCGTGTGCCAAAAATAGGCCGTGGGCAGAGCCGCGCCCAAAAATAACCGCCCGAAGACCGGGGCGCCAAGTTCGTCCAGCGGAAAAAGGCCACAAAAACGGGTGGGCTATAGCGTTGGGGGGAGGGGCTGGCCAACTTCGTCTGCCGGACTGGGAATGGCGCGAGAGTCTGCGATGCGCCTCCGTGTGCCAAAAATAGGCCGCGGGAACAGCCGCGACCAAAAATAACCGCTCGAAGGCCGGGGCGCCAAGTTCGTCCAGCGGAAAAAGGCCAGAAAAACGGGTCGGCTATAGCCTTGGGGGGTGGGGCTGGCCAACTTCGTCCGCCGGACTCGGAATGGCGCGAGACTTTGCGAGTTGCCTCCGTGTGCCAAAAATAGGCCGCGAGCACAGCCGCGCCCAAAAATAACCGCCCGAAGGCCGGGGCGCCAAGTTCGTCCAGCGGAAAAAGGCCACAAATAGGGGTGGGCTATAGCCTTGGGGGGTGGGGCTGGCCAACTTCGCCCGCCGGACTCGGAAGGGCGCGTGACTTTGCGAGGCACCTCCGTGTGTAAAAAATAGGCCGCGGACACAGCCGCGGCCAAAAAAAACCGCCCGAAGGCCGGGGCGCCACGTTTGTCCTGCGGAAAAAGGCCACAAATACGGGTGGGCTATAGCCTTGGGGGGTGGGGCTGGCCAACTTCGTCCGCCGGACTCGGAATGGCGCGAGCCTTTGCGAGTCACCTCCGTGTGCCAAAAATAGGCCGCGAGCACAGCCGCACCCAAAAATAACCGCCCGAAGGCCGGGGCGCCAAGTTCGTCCTGCGGAAAAAGTCCACAAATACGGGTGGGCTATAGCCTTGGGGGGTGGGGCTGGCCATCTTCGTCCGCCGGACTCGGAATGGCGCGAGACTTTGCGAGATGCCTCCGTGTGCAAAAAATAGGCCGCGGGCACAGCCGCGCCCAAAAATAACCGCCCGAAGGCCGGGGCGCCAAATTCGTCCTGCGGAAAAGGGCCACAAATACGGGTGGGTTATAGCCTTGGGGGGTGGGGCTGGCCAACTTCGTCCGCCGGACTCGGAATGGCGCGAGACTTTGCGAGTCGCCTCCGTGTGCCAAAAATAGGCCGCGGGAACAGCCGTGCCCAAAAATAACCACCCGAAGGCCGGGGCGCCAAGTTCGTCCAGCGGAAAAAGGCCACAAATAGGGGTGGGCTATAGCCTTGGGGGGTGGGGCTGCCCAACTTCGCCCGCCGGACTCGGAAGGGCGCGAGACTTTGCGAGGCGCCTCCGTGTGCAAAAAATAGGCCGCGGACACAGCCGCGCCCAAAAATAACAGCCCGATGGCCGGGGCGCCAAGTTCGTCCTGCGGAAAAAGGCCACAAATACGGGTGGGCTATAGCGTTGGGGGGTGGGGCTGGCCAACTTCGTCCGCCGGACTCGGAATGGCGCGAGACGTTGCGAGATGCCTCCGTGTGCAAAAAATAGGCCATGGGCACAGCCGCGCCCAAAAATAACCGCCCGAAGGCCAGGGCTCCAAGTTCGTCCTGCGGAAAAAGGCCACAAATACGGGTGGGCTATAGCCTTGGGGGGTGGGGCTGGCGAACTTCGTCCGCCGGACTCGGAATGGCGCGAGACTTTGCGAGGCGGCTCCGTGTGCCAAAAATAGGCCGCGGGCACATCCGCGTCCAAAAATAACTGCTTGAAGGCCGGGGCGGCAAGTTTGTCCTGCGGAAAAAGGCCACAAATACGGGTGGGCTATAGCCTTGGGGGGTGGGGCTGGCCAACTTTGTCCGTCGGACTCAGAATGGCGCGAGACTTTGCGAGGCACCTCCGTGTGCCAAAAATAGGCCGCGGGCACAGCCGTGCCCAAAAATATCCACCCGAAGGCCGGGGTGCCAAGTTCGTCCAGCGGAAAAAGGCCACAAATAGGGTTGCCCAACTTCGCCCGCCGGACTCGGAAGGGCGCGAGACCTTTCGAGGCGCCTCCATGTGCAAAAAATAGGCCGCGGACACAGCCGCGCCCAAAAATAACCGTCCGAAGGCCGGGGCGCTAAGTTCGTCCTGCGGAAAAAGGCCACAAATACGGGTGGGCTATAGCCTTGGGGGGTGGGGCTGGCCAACTTCGTCCGCCGGACTCGGAATCGCGCGAGAGTTTGTGAGGCACCTCCGTGTGCCAAAAATAGGCCGTGGGATGAGCGGCGCCCAAAAATAACCGCTCGAAGGCCGGGGCGCCAAGTTCGTCCAGCGGAAAAAGGCCACAAAAACGGGTGGGCTATAGCGTTGGGGGGAGGGGCTGGCCAACTTCGTCCGCCGGACTGGGAATGGCGCGAGAGTTTGCGATGTGCCTCCGTGTGCCAAAAATAGGCCGCGGGCACAGCCGCGCCCAAAAATAACCGCCAGAAGGCCGGGGCGCCAAGTTCGTCCAGCGGAAAATGGCCACAAATAGGGGTGGCCTATAGCCTTGGGGGGTGGGGCTGGCCAACTTCGCCCGCCGGACTCGGAAGGGCGCGAGACTTTGCGAGGCGCCTCCGTGTGCAAAAAATAGGCCGCGGACACAGCCGCGCCCAAAAATAACCGCCCGAAGGCCGGGGTGCCACGTTTGTCCTGCGGAAAAAGGCCACAAATACGGGTGGGCTATAGCCTTGGGAGGTGGGGCTGGCCAACTTCGTCCGCCGGACTCGGAATGGCGCGAGACTTTGCGAGGCGCGTGCATGTGACAAAAATAGGCCGCAGGCACAGCCGCGTCCAAAAATAACCGCTTGAAGGCCGGGGCGCCAAGTTCGTCCAGCGGAAAAAGGCCAGAAAAACGGGTCGGCTATAACCTTGGGGGGTGGGGCTGGCCAACTTCGTCCGCCGGACTCGTAATGGCGCGAGACTTTGCGAGTCACCTCCGTGTGCCAAAAATAGGCCGCGAGCACAGCCGCGCCCAAAAATAACCGCCCGAAGGCCGGGGCGCCAAGTTCGTCCAGCGGAAAAAGGCCACAAATAGGGGTGGGCTATAGCCTTGGGGGGTGGGGCTGGCCAACTTCGCCCGCCGGACTCGGAAGGGCGCGTGACTTTGCGAGGCGCCTCCGTGTGTAACAAATAGGCCGCGGACACAGCCGCGGCCAAAAAAAAACCGCCCGAAGGCCGGGGCGCCACGTTTGTCCTGCGGAAAAAGGCCACAAATACGGGTCGGCTATAGCCTTGGGGGGTGGGGCTGGCCAACTTCGTCCGTCGGACTCGGAATGGAGCGAGACTTTACGAGGCACCTCCGTGTGCCAAAAATAGGCCGCGGGCACAGCCGCGCCCAAAAATAACCGCCCGAAGGCTGGGGCGCCAAGGTCGTCCAGCGGAAAAAGGCCACAAAAATGGGTGGGCTATAGCCTTGGGGGGTGGGGCTGGCCAACTTCGTCCGCCGGACTCGGAATGGCGCGAGACGTTTCGAGACGCCTCCGTGTGCAAAAAATAGGCCATGGGCTCAGCCGCGCCCAAAAATAACCGCCCGAAGGCCAGGGCGCCAAGTTCGTCCTGCGGAAAAAGGGCACAAATACAGGTGGGCTATAGCCTTGGGGGGTGGGGCTGGCCAACTTCGTCCGTCGGACTCGGAATGGCACGAGACTTTGCGAGGCGACTCCGTGTGCCAAAAATAGGCCGTGGGCAGAGCCGCGCCCAAAAATAACCGCCCGAAGACCGGGGCGCCAAGTTCGTCCAGCGGAAAAAGGCCACAAAAACGGGTGGGCTATAGCGTTGGGGGGAGGGGCTGGCCAACTTCGTCTGCCGGACTGGGAATGGCGCGAGAGTCTGCGATGCGCCTCCGTGTGCCAAAAATAGGCCGCGGGAACAGCCGCGACCAAAAATAACCGCTCGAAGGCCGGGGCGCCAAGTTCGTCCAGCGGAAAAAGGCCAGAAAAACGGGTCGGCTATAGCCTTGGGGGGTGGGGCTGGCCAACTTCGTCCGCCGGACTCGGAATGGCGCGAGACTTTGCGAGTTGCCTCCGTGTGCCAAAAATAGGCCGCGAGCACAGCCGCGCCCAAAAATAACCGCCCGAAGGCCGGGGCGCCAAGTTCGTCCAGCGGAAAAAGGCCACAAATAGGGGTGGGCTATAGCCTTGGGGGGTGGGGCTGGCCAACTTCGCCCGCCGGACTCGGAAGGGCGCGTGACTTTGCGAGGCACCTCCGTGTGTAAAAAATAGGCCGCGGACACAGCCGCGGCCAAAAAAAACCGCCCGAAGGCCGGGGCGCCACGTTTGTCCTGCGGAAAAAGGCCACAAATACGGGTGGGCTATAGCCTTGGGGGGTGGGGCTGGCCAACTTCGTCCGCCGGACTCGGAATGGCGCGAGCCTTTGCGAGTCACCTCCGTGTGCCAAAAATAGGCCGCGAGCACAGCCGCACCCAAAAATAACCGCCCGAAGGCCGGGGCGCCAAGTTCGTCCTGCGGAAAAAGTCCACAAATACGGGTGGGCTATAGCCTTGGGGGGTGGGGCTGGCCATCTTCGTCCGCCGGACTCGGAATGGCGCGAGACTTTGCGAGATGCCTCCGTGTGCAAAAAATAGGCCGCGGGCACAGCCGCGCCCAAAAATAACCGCCCGAAGGCCGGGGCGCCAAATTCGTCCTGCGGAAAAGGGCCACAAATACGGGTGGGTTATAGCCTTGGGGGGTGGGGCTGGCCAACTTCGTCCGCCGGACTCGGAATGGCGCGAGACTTTGCGAGTCGCCTCCGTGTGCCAAAAATAGGCCGCGGGAACAGCCGTGCCCAAAAATAACCACCCGAAGGCCGGGGCGCCAAGTTCGTCCAGCGGAAAAAGGCCACAAATAGGGGTGGGCTATAGCCTTGGGGGGTGGGGCTGCCCAACTTCGCCCGCCGGACTCGGAAGGGCGCGAGACTTTGCGAGGCGCCTCCGTGTGCAAAAAATAGGCCGCGGACACAGCCGCGCCCAAAAATAACAGCCCGATGGCCGGGGCGCCAAGTTCGTCCTGCGGAAAAAGGCCACAAATACGGGTGGGCTATAGCGTTGGGGGGTGGGGCTGGCCAACTTCGTCCGCCGGACTCGGAATGGCGCGAGACGTTGCGAGACGCCTCCGTGTGCAAAAAATAGGCCATGGGCACAGCCGCGCCCAAAAATAACCGCCCGAAGGCCAGGGCTCCAAGTTCGTCCTGCGGAAAAAGGCCACAAATACGGGTGGGCTATAGCCTTGGGGGGTGGGGCTGGCGAACTTCGTCCGCCGGACTCGGAATGGCGCGAGACTTTGCGAGGCGGCTCCGTGTGCCAAAAATAGGCCGCGGGCACATCCGCGTCCAAAAATAACTGCTTGAAGGCCGGGGCGGCAAGTTTGTCCTGCGGAAAAAGGCCACAAATACGGGTGGGCTATAGCCTTGGGGGGTGGGGCTGGCCAACTTTGTCCGTCGGACTCAGAATGGCGCGAGACTTTGCGAGGCACCTCCGTGTGCCAAAAATAGGCCGCGGGCACAGCCGTGCCCAAAAATATCCACCCGAAGGCCGGGGTGCCAAGTTCGTCCAGCGGAAAAAGGCCACAAATAGGGTTGCCCAACTTCGCCCGCCGGACTCGGAAGGGCGCGAGACCTTTCGAGGCACCTCCATGTGCAAAAAATAGGCCGCGGACACAGCCGCGCCCAAAAATAACCGTCCGAAGGCCGGGGCGCTAAGTTCGTCCTGCGGAAAAAGGCCACAAATACGGGTGGGCTATAGCCTTGGGGGGTGGGGCTGGCCAACTTCGTCCGCCGGACTCGGAATCGCGCGAGAGTTTGTGAGGCACCTCCGTGTGCCAAAAATAGGCCGTGGGATGAGCGGCGCCCAAAAATAACCGCTCGAAGGCCGGGGCGCCAAGTTCGTCCAGCGGAAAAAGGCCACAAAAACGGGTGGGCTATAGCGTTGGGGGGAGGGGCTGGCCAACTTCGTCCGCCGGACTGGGAATGGCGCGAGAGTTTGCGATGTGCCTCCGTGTGCCAAAAATAGGCCGCGGGCACAGCCGCGCCCAAAAATAACCGCCAGAAGGCCGGGGCGCCAAGTTCGTCCAGCGGAAAATGGCCACAAATAGGGGTGGCCTATAGCCTTGGGGGGTGGGGCTGGCCAACTTCGCCCGCCGGACTCGGAAGGGCGCGAGACTTTGCGAGGAGCCTCCGTGTGCAAAAAATAGGCCGCGGACACAGCCGCGCCCAAAAATAACCGCCCGAAGGCCGGGGTGCCACGTTTGTCCTGCGGAAAAAGGCCACAAATACGGGTGGGCTATAGCCTTGGGAGGTGGGGCTGGCCAACTTCGTCCGCCGGACTCGGAATGGCGCGAGACTTTGCGAGGCGCGTGCATGTGCCAAAAATAGGCCGCAGGCACAGCCGCGTCCAAAAATAACCGCTTGAAGGCCGGGGCGGCAAGTTTGTCCTGCGGAAAAAGCCCACAAATACGGGTGGGCTATAGCCTTGGGGGGTGGGACTGGCCAACTTTGTCCGTCGGACTCGGAATGGCGCGAGACTTTGCGAGGCACCTCCGTGTGCCAAAAATAGGCCGCGGGCACAGCCGTGCCCAAAAATAACCACCCGAAGGCCGGGGCGCCAAGTTCGTCCAGCGGAAAAAGGCCACAAATAGGGGTGGGCTATAGCCTTGGGGGGTGGGGCTGCCCAACTTCGCCCGCCTGACTCGGATGGGCGCGAGACTTTGCGAGGCGTCTCCGTTTGCAAAAAATAGGCCGCGGACACATCCGCGCCCAAAAATAACCGTCTGAAGGCCGGGGCGCCAAGTTCGTCCTGCGGAAAAAGGCCACAAATACGGGTGGGCTATAGCGTTGGGGGGTGGGGCTGGCCAACTTCGTCCGCCGGACTCGGAATGGCGCGAGAATTTGCGAGGCACCTCCGTGTGTCAAAAATAGGCCGCGGGCAGAGCCGCGCCCAAAAATAACCGCCCGAAGGCCGGGGCGCCAAGT
The DNA here is from genome assembly GCA_034663535.1 of Citrus x limon. Lineage (NCBI taxonomy): Eukaryota > Viridiplantae > Streptophyta > Magnoliopsida > Sapindales > Rutaceae > Citrus > Citrus x limon. The sequence continues at coordinate 33,004,091 of CM067991.1, forward strand.
TCGTCCAGCGGAAAAAGGCCACAAAAACGGGTGGGCTATAGCCTTGGGGGGAGGGGCTGGCCCACTTCGTCCGCCGGACTGGGAATGGCGCGAGGGTTTACGATGCGCCTCCGTGTGCCAAAAATAGGCCGCGGGCACAGCCGCGCCCAAAAATAAGCGCCCGAAGGTTGGGGCGCGAAGTTCGTCCAGTGAAAAAAGGCCACAAAAACGGGTGGGCTATAGCCTTGGGGGGGGGGGGGGCTGGCCAACTTCGTCTGCCAGACTCGGAATTGCGCGATACTTTGCGAGGCACATCCGTGTGCCAAAAATAGGCCGCGGGCACAGCCGCGCCCAAAAATAACCGCCCGAAGGCCGGGGCGCCAAGGTCGTCCAGCGGAAAAAGGCCACAAAAATGGGTGGGCTATAGCCTTGGGGGGTGGGGCTGGCCAACTTCGTCCGCCGGACTCGGAATGGCGCGAGACTTTGCGAGGCTCCTCCGTGTGCGAAAAATAGACTATGGGCACAGCCGCGCCGAAAAATAACCGCCCGAAGGCCGGGGCGCCAAGTTCGTCCAGCGGAAAAAGGCCACAAAAACGGGTGGGCTATAGCCTTGGGGGGAGGGGCTGGCCCACTTCGTCCGCCGGACTGGGAATGGCGCGAGGGTTTACGATGCGCCTCCGTGTGCCAAAAATAGGCCGCGGGCACAGCCGCGCCCAAAAATAAGCGCCCGAAGGTTGGGGCGCGAAGTTCGTCCAGTGAAAAAAGGCCACAAAAACGGGTGGGCTATAGCCTTGGGGGGTGGGGCTGGCCAACTTCGCCCGCCGGACTCGGAAGGGCGCGAGACTTTGCGACGCGCCTCCGTGTGCAAAAAATAGGCCACGGACACAGCCGCGCCCAAAAATAACCGCCCGAAGGCCGGGGCGCCACGTTTGTCCTGCGGAGAAAGGCCACAAATACGGGTGGGCTATAGCCTTGGGGGGTGGGGCTGGCCAACTTCGTCCGCCGGACTCGGAATGGCGCGTGACTTTGCGAGGCGCCTCCATGTACCAAAAATAGGCCACGGGCACAGCCGCGCCCAAAAATAACCGCCCAAAGGCTGGGGCGCCAAGTTCGTCCAGCGGAAAAAGGCCACAAAAACGGGTCGGCTATAGCCTTGGGGGGTGGGGCTTGCCAACTTCTTCCGCCGGACTCAGAATGGCGCGAGACTTTGCGAGGCGCCTCCTTGTGCCAAAAATCGGCCGCGGGCACAGCCTCGCCCAAAAATAACCGCCCGAAGGTCGGGGCGCCAAGTTTGTCCAGCGGAAAAAGGCCACAAAAACGGGTGGGCTATAGCCTTGGGGGGAGGGGCTGGCCAACGTCGTCCGCCGGACTTGGAATGGTGCGAGAGTTTGAGAGGCACCTCCGTGTGCCAAAAATAGCCGCGGACACAGCCGCGCCCAAAAATAATCGCCCGAAGGCCGGGGCGCCAAGTTCGTCCAGCGAAAAAAGGCCACAAAAACGGGTGGGCTATAGCCTTGGGGGGTGGGGCTGGCCCACGTCGTCCGCCGGACTCGGAATGGCGCGAGACTTTGCGAGGCGCTTCCGTGTGCTAAAAATAGGCCGCGGGCACAGCCGACTCCAATAATAACCGCCCGAAGGCGGGGCGCCAAGTTCGTCCAGCGGAAAAGGCCACAAAAACGGGTGGGCTATAGCCTTGGGGGGTGGGGCTGGCCAACTACGTCCGCCGGATTCGGAATGGCGCGAGACTTTGCGAGGCGCTTCCGTGTGCCAAAAATAGGCCGCGGGCACAGCCGCGCCCAAACAAAATAACCACCCGAAGGCCGGGGCGCCAAGTTCGTCCAGCGGAAAAAGGCCACAAAAACGGGTGGGCTATAGCCTTGGGGGGTGGGTCTGGCCAACTTCGTCCGCCGGACTCGGAATGGCGCGAGACTTTACGAGGCACCTCCATGTGCCAAAAATAGGCCGCGGGCACAGCCGAGCCCAAAAATAACGGACCGAAGGCCGGGGTGCCAAGTTCGTCCAGCGGAAAAAGGCCACAAAAACGGGTGGGCTATAGCCTTGGGGGGTGGGGCTGGCCAACTTCATCCGCCGGACTCGGAATGGCGCGAGACTTTGCGAGGCGCCTCCGTGTGTCAAAAATAGGCCGCGGGCACAGCCGCACCCAAAAATAACCGCCCGAAGGCCGGGGCGCCAAGTTCGTCCAGCGGAGAAAGGCCACAAAAACGAGTGGGCTATAGCCTTGGGGGGTGGGGCTGGCCAACTTCGTCCGCCGGACTCGGAATGGCGCGAGACTTTGCGACGATCCTCCATCTGCCAAAAATAGGCTGCGGACACAGCCGCGCCCAAAAATAACCGCCCGAAGGCCGGGGCGCCATGTTCGTCCAGCGGAAAAAGGCCACAAAAACGGGTGGGCAATAGCCTTGGGGGGTGGGGCTGGCCAACTTCGTCCGCCGGACTCGGAATGGCGCGAGACTTTGCGAGGCACCTGCGTGTGCCAAAAATAGGCCGCGGACACAGCCGCGCCCAAAATAACCGCCCGAAGGCCGGGGCGCCAAGTTCGTCCAGCGGAAAAAGGCCACGAATACGGGTGGGCTATGGCCTTGGGGGGTGGGGCTGGCCCACTTCGTCCGCCGGATTCGGAATGGCGCGAGACTTTGTGAGGCCCCTCCGTGTGCCAAAAATAGGCCGCGGGCACAGCCGCGCCCAAAAATAACCGCCCGAAGGCCGGGGCGCCTAGTTTGTCCAGCGGAAAAAGGCCACAAAAACGGGTGGGCTATTGCCTTGGGGGGTGGGACTGGCCAACTTCGTCCGCCGGACTCAGAATGGTGCGAGACTTTGCGAGACTCCTCCGTGGGCCAAAAATAGGGCGCGGGCACAGCCGCGCCAAAAAATAACCGCCCGAAGGCCGGGGCGCCAAGTTCGTCCAGCGGAAAAAGGCCACAAATACGGGTGGGCTATAGCCTTGGGGGGTGGGGCTGGCCAACTTCGTCCGCCGGACGCGGAATGGCATGAGACCTTGCGAGGCGACTCCATGTGCCAAAATTAGGCCGCGGGCACAGCCGCGTCCAAAAAGAACAGCCCGAAGGCCGGGGCGCGAAGTTCGTCCAGCGGAAAAAGGCCACAAAATCGGGTGGGCTATAGCCTAGGGGGGTGGGGCTGGCCAACTTCATCCGCCGGACTCGGAATGGCGTGAGACTTTGCGAGGCGCCTCCGTGTGCCAAAAATAGGCCGCGGGAACAGCCGCGCCCAAAAATAACCGCCCGAAGGCCGGGGCGCCAAGTTCGTCAAGCGGAAAAAGGCCACAAAAACGGGTGGGCTATAGCCTTGGTGGGTGGGGCTGGCCAACTTCGTCCGCCAGAGTCGGAATGGCGCGAGACTTTGCGAGGCACCTCCGTGTGCTAAAAATAGGCCGCGGGCACAGCCGCGTCCAAAAATAACCGCTCGAAGGCCGGGGCGCCAAGTTCGTCCAGCGGAAAAAGGCCACAAAAACGGGTGGGCTATAGCCTTGGGGGGTGGGGCCGGCCAACTTCGTCCGCCGGACTCGGAATGGCGCGAGACTTTGCGATGAGCCTCCGTGTTCCAAAAATAGGCCGTGGACACAGCCGCGCCTAAAAATAACCGCCCGAAGGCCGGGGCGCCAAGTTCGTCCAGCGGAAAAAGGCCACAAAAACGGGTGGGCTATAGCCTTGGGGGGTGGGGCTGGCCAATTTCGTCCGCCGGACTCGGAATGGTGTGAGACTTTGGGAGGCGCCTCCGTGTACCAAAAACAGGCCGCGGGCACAGCCGCGCCCAAAAATAACCGCCCAAAGGCCGGGGCGCCAAGTTCGTCCAGCGGAAAAAGGCCACAAAAACGGGTCGGCTATAGCCTTGGGGGGTGGGGCTTGCCAACTTCTTCCGCCGGACTCAGAATGGCGCGAGACTTTGCGAGGCGCCTCCTTGTGCCAAAAATCGGCCGCGGGCACAGCCTCGCCCAAAAATAACCGCCCGAAGGCCGGGGCGCCAAGTTTGTCCAGCGGAAAAAGGCCACAAAAACGGGTGGGCTATAGCCTTGGGGGGAGGGGCTGGCCAACGTCGTCCGCCGGACTCGGAATGGTGCGAGAGTTTGAGAGGCACCTCCGTGTGCCAAAAATAGGCCGCGGACACAGCCGCGCCCAAAAATAATCGCCCGAAGGCCGGGGCGCCAAGTTCGTCCAGCGAAAAAAGGCCACAAAAACGGGTGGGCTATAGCCTTGGGGGGTGGGGCTGGCCCACGTCGTCCGCCGGATTCGGAATGGCGCGAGACTTTGCGAGGCACCTCCGTGTGCAAAAAATAGTCTGCGGGCACAGCCGCGCCCAAAAATAACCGCCCGAAGGCCGGGGCGCCAAGTTCGTCCTGCGGAAAAAGGCCACGAATACGGGTGGGCTACAGCCTTGGGGGCTGGGGCTGGGCAACTTCGTCCGCCAGACTCGGAATGGCGCGAGACTTTGCGAGGCGCCTCCGTGTGCCAAAAATAGGCCACGGGCACAGCCGCGCCCAAAAATAACCACCCGAAGGCCGGGACGCCAAGTTCGTCCGGCGGAAAAAGGCCACAAAAACGGGTGGGCTATAGCCTTGGGGGGTGGGGCTGGCCAACTTCGTCCGCCGGACTCGGAATGGCGCGAGACTTTGCGAGGTTCCTCCGTGTGCCAAAAATAGGCCTCGGGGACAGCCGCACCCAAAAATAACAACCCGAAGGCCAGGGCGCCAAGTTCGTCCAGCGGAAAAAGGCCACAAAAACGGGTGGGCTATAGCCTTGGGGGGTGGGGCTGGCCAACTTCGTCCGCTGGACTCGGAATTGCGCGAGACTTTGCGAGGCGCCTCCGTGTGCCAAAAATAGGGCGCGGGCACAGCCGCACCCAAAAATAACTGCCCGAAGGCCAGGGCGCCAAGTTCATCCAACGGAAAAAGGCCACAAAAATGGGTGGGCTATAGCCTTGGGGGGTCGGGCTCGCCTACTTCGTCCGCCGGACTAAGAATGGCGCGAGACTTTGCGAGGCACCTCCGTGTGCCAAAAATAGGCCGCGGGCACAGCCGCTCCCGAAAATAACCACCCGAAGGCCGGGGCGCCAAGTTCGTCTGGCGGAAAAAGGCCACAAAAATGGGTGGGCTATAGCCTTGGGGGGTGGGGCTGGCCAACTACGTCCGCCGGACTCGGAATGGCGCAAGACTTTGCGAGGTGCCTCCGTGTGCCAAAAATAGGCCGCGGGTACAGCCGCGCCCAAAAATAACCGCCCGAAGGCCGGGGCGCCAAGTTCATCCAACGGAAAAAGGCCACAAAAATGGGTGGGCTGTAGCCTTGGGGGGTCGGGCTGGCCAACTTCGTCCGCCGGACTCGGAATGGCGCGAGACTTTGCGAGGCACCTCCGTGTGCCAAAAATAGGCCGCGGGCACAGCCGCGCCAAAAAATATTCGCCCGAAGGCCGGGGCGCCAAGTTCGTCCAGCGGAAAAAGGCTACAAAAACGGGTGGGCTATAGCCCTGGGGGGTGGGGCTGGCCAACTTCGTCCGCCGCACTCGGAATGGCGCGAGACTTTGCGAGGCGCCTCCGTGTGCCAAAAATGGGCCGCGGGCACAGCCGCGCCCAAAAATAACCGCCCGAAGGCCGGGGCGCCAAGTTCGTCCAGCGGAAAAAGGCCACAAAAATGGATGGGCTATAGCCTTTGGGGGTGGGGCTGGCCAACTTCGTCCGCCGGACTCGGAATTGCGCGAGACATTGCGAGGCGCCTCCGTGTGCCAAAAATAGGGCGCGGGCACAGCCGCGCCCAAAAATAACTACCCGAAGGCCGGGGCGCCAAGTTCATCCAACGGAAAAAGGCCACAAAAATGGGTGGGCTATAGCCTTGGGGGGTGGGGCTGGCCTACTTCGTCCGCCGGACTCGGAATGGTGTGAGACTTTGGGAGGCACCTCCGTGTGCCAAAAATAGGCTGCGGGCACAGCCGCGCCCAAAAATAACTGCCCGAAGGCCGGGGCCCCAATTTCGTCCAGCGGAAAAAGGCCACAAATGCGGGTGGGCAATAGCCTTGGGGGGTGGGGCTGGCCAACTCCATCCGCCGGACTCGGAATGGCCCGAGACTTTGCGAGGCGCCTCCGTGTGCCAAACATAGGCCGCGGGCACAGCCGCGTCCAAAAATAACCGCCCGAAGGCCGGGACGTCAAGTTCGTCCAGCGGAAAAAGGCCACAAAAACGGGTGGGCTATAGCCTTGGGGGGTGGGGCAGGCCAACTTCGTCCGCCGGACTCGGAATGGTGCGAGACTTTGCGAGGCGCCTCCGTGTGCCAAAATAGGCCACGGGCAGAGCCGCGCCCAAAAATAACCACCCGAAGGCCGGGGCGCCAAGCTTGTCCGGCGGAAAAAGGCCACAAAAACGGGTGGGCTATAGCCTTGGGGGTTGGGGCTGGCCAACTTCGTCTGCCGGACTCGGAATGGCGCGAGACTTTGCGAGGTTCCTCCGTGTGCCAAAAATAGCCCGCGGGAACAGCCGTACCCAATAATAACAACCCGAAGGCCGGGGCGCCAATTTCGTCCAGCGGAAAAAGCCACAAAAACGGGTGGGCTACTGCCTTTGGGGGTGGGGCTGGCCAACTTCGTCCGCCGGACTCGGAATTGCGCGAGACATTACGAGGCGCCTCCGTGTGCCAAAAATAGGGCGCGGGCACAGCCGCGCCCAAAAATAACTGCCCGAAGGCCGGGGCGCCAAGTTCATCCAATGGAAAAAGGCCACAAAAACGGGTGTGCTATAGCCTTGTGGGGTGGGGTTGGCCAACTTCGTCCGCCGGACTCGGAATGGCACGAGACTTTGCGACGCGCCTCCGTGTGCCAAAAATAGGCTGCGGGCACAGCCGCGCCCAAAAATAACCGCCCGAAGGCCGGGGCCCCAATTTCGTCCAGCGGAAAAAGGCCACAAATGCGGGTGGGCAAAAGCCTTGGGGGGTGGGGCTGGCCAACTCCATCCGCCGGACTCGGAATGGCGCGAGACTTTGCGAGGCGCCTCCGTGTGACAAAAATAGGCCGCGGGCACAGCCGCGCCCAAAAATAACAACCCGAAGGCCAGGGCGCCAAGTTCTTCCAGTGGAAAAAGGCCACAAAAACGGGTGGGCTATAGCCTTGGGGAGGGGGGCTGGCCAACTTAGTCCGCCGGATTCGGAATGGCGCGAGACTTTGTGAGGCGTCTCCGTGTGAGAAAGATAGGCCGTGGGCACAGCCGCGCCTAAAACTAACCGCCTGAAGGCCGGGGCGCCAAGTTCGTCCAGCGCAAAAAGGCCACAAAAACGGGTGGGTTATAGCCTTGGGGGGTGGGGCTGGCCAACTTCGTCCGCCGGACTTGGAATGGCGCGAGACTTTGCGAGGCACCTCTGTGTGCCAAAAATAGGCCGCGGGGACAGCCGTACCCAATAATAACAACCCGAAGGCCGGGGCGCCAAGTTCGTCCAGCGGAAAAAGACCACAAAAACGGGTGGGCTATAGCCTTGGGGGTTGGGGCTGGCCAACTTCGTCCGCCGGACTCAGAATGGCGCGAGACTTTGTGAGGCGCCTCCGTGTGCCAAAAATAGGCCACGGGCACAGCCCCGCCCAAAAATAACCACCCGAAGGCCGGGGCGCCAAGTTCGTCCGGCGGAAAAAGGCCACAAAAACGGGTGGGCTATAGCCCTGGGGGTTGGGGCTGGCCAACTTCGTCTGCCGGACTCGGAATGGCGCGAGACTTTACGAGGTTCCTCCGTGTACCAAAAATAGGCCGCGGGGACAGCCGCACCCAATAATAACAACCCGAAGGCCGGGGCGCCAAGTTCGTCCAGCGGAAAAAGGCCACAAAAACGGGTGGGCTATAGCCTTGGGGGGTGGGGCTGGCCGACTTCGTCCGCCGGTCTCAGAATGGCGCGAGACTTTGTGAGGTGCCTCCGTGTGCCAAAAATAGGCCGCGGGCACAGCCGTACCCAAAAAAAACTGCGCGAAGGCCGGCGCGCCAAGTTTGTCCAGCGGAAAAAGGCCACAAATACGGGTGTGCTATAGCCTTGGGGGGTGGGGCTGGCCAACCTCGTCCGCTGAACTCGGAATGGCGCGAGACTTTAGGAGGCACCTCCGTGTGCCAAAAATAGGCCGCGGGCACAGGCGCTTCCAAAAATAACTGCCCGGAAGCCGGGGCACCAAGCTCGTCCAGCGGAAAAAGGCCACAAATACGGGTGGGCTATAGCCCTGGGGGGTGGGGCTGGCCCACTTCGTCCGCCGGATTCGGAATGGCGCGAGACTTTGCGAGGCACCTCCATGTGCCAAAAATAGGCCGTGGGCACAGCCGCGCCCAAAAATAACTGCCCGAAGGCCGGGGCGCCAAGCTCGTCCAGCGGAAAAAGGCCACAAATACGGGTGGGCTATAGCCCTGGGGGGTGGGGCTGGCCCACTTCGTCTGCCGGACTCGGAATGGCGCGAGACTTTGCGAGGCAACTCCGTGTGCCAAAAATAGGCCGTGGGCACAGCCGCGCCCAAAAATAACTGCCCGAAGGCCGGGAAGCCAAGCTCGTCCAGCGAAAAAAGGCCACAAAAACGGGTGGGCTATAGTCTTGGGGGGTGGGGCTGGCCAACTGCGTCCGCCGGACTCGGAATTGCGCGAGACTTTGCAAGGCGCCTCCATGTACCAAAAATAGGCCGCGAACACAGCCGCGCCCAAAAATAACCGCCCGAAGGCCGGGGCGCCAAGTTCGTCCAGCGGAAAAAGGCCACAAAAACGGGTGGGCTATAGCCTTGGGGGGTGGGGCTGGCCAACTTCGTCCGCCGGACTCGGAATGGCGCGAGACATTGCGAGGCGCCTCCGTGTGCCCAAAATAGGCCGCGGGCAAAGCCGCGCCCAAAAATAACCGCCCGAAGGCCGGGGCGCCTTGTTCGTCCAGCGGAAAAAGGCCACAAATACGGGTGGGCTATAGCCTTGGGGGGTGGGGCTGGCCAACTTCGTCCGCAGGACTCGGAATGGCGCGAGACTTTGCGAGGTGCCTCCGTGTGGCAAAATTAGGCCGCGGGCACAGCCGCGCCCAAAAATAACCGCCCGAAGGCCTGGGCGCCAAGTTCGTCCAGCGGAAAAAGGCCACAAAAACGGGTGGGCTATAGCCTTGGGGGGTGGGGCAGGCCAACTTCGTCCGCCGGACTCGGAATGGCGTGAGACTTTGCGAGGCGCCTCCGTGTGCCAAAAATAGGCTGCGGGAACAGCCGCGCCTAAAAATAACCGCCCAAAGGCCGGGGCGCCAAGTTCGTCCAGCGGAAAAAGGCCACAAATATGGGTGGGCTATAGCCTTGGGGGGTGGGGCTGCTCAACTTCGTCCGCCGGACCCGGAATGGCGCGAGACTTTCCGAGGTGCCTCCGTGTGCCAAAAATAGGCCGCGACCACAGCCGCGCCCAAAAATAACCGCCCGAAGGCTGGGGCACCAAGTTCGTCCAGTGGAAAAAGGCCACAAATACGGGTGGGCTATAGCCTTGGGGGGTGGGGCTGGCCAACTTCATCCGCCGGACTCGGAATTGCGCGAGACTTTGCGAGGCACCCCCGTGTGCCAAAAATAGGGCGCGGACACAGCCGCGCCCAAAAATAACTGCCCGAAGGCCGGGGCGCCGAGTTCATCCAACGGAAAAAGGCCACAAAAATGGGTGGGCTATAGCCTTGGGGGGTCGGGCTGGCCTACTTCGTCCGCCGGACTTGGAATTGCGCGAGACTTTGTGAGGCGCCTCCGTGTTCCAAAAATAGGCCGCGGCCACAGCCGCATCCGAAAATAACCGCCCGAAGGCCGGGGCGCCAAGTTCTACCAGCGGAAAAAGGCCACAAAAACGGGTGGGCTATAGCCTTGGGGGGTGGGGCTGGCCAACTTCGTCCGCCGGACTCGGAATGGCGCGAGATTTTGCGAGGCACCTCCGTGAGCCAAAAATAGGCCGCGGGCACAGCCGCGCCCAAAAATAACCGCCCGAAGGCCGGGGCGCCAAGTTCGTCCATCGGAAAAAGGCCACAAAAACGGGTGGGCTATAGCCTTGGGGGGTGGGGCTGGCCAACTTCGTCCGCCGGACTCGGAATGGCGTGAGACTTTGCGAGGCACCTCCGTGTGCCAAAAATAGGCTGCGGCAACAGCCGCGCCTAAAAATAACCGCCCGAAGGCCGGGGCGCCCAGTTCGTCCAGCGGAAAAAGGCCACAGATACGGGTGGGCAATAGCCTTGGGGGGTGGGGCTGGCCAACATTGTCCGCCGGACTCGGAATGGTTCGAGACTATGCGAGGCGCCTCCGCGTGCCAAAAATAGGGTGAGACTTTGCGAGGCGCCTCCATGTGCCAAAAATAGGCCGCGGCCACAGCCGCGCCCAAAAATAACCGCCCGAAGGCCGGGGCACCAAGTTCGTCCAGCGGAAAAAGGCCACAAATACGGGTGGGCTATAGCCTTGGGGGGTGGGGCTGGCCAACTTCGTCCGCCGGACTCGGAATGGTGCGAGACTTTGCGAGGCGCCTCCGTGTGCCAAAAATAGGACGAGACTTTGCGAGGCGCCTCCATGTGCCAAAAGTAGGCCGCGGCCACAGCCGCGCCCAAAAATAAGCGCCCGAAGGCCGGGGCGCCAAGTTCGTCCAGCGGAAAAAGGCCACAAATACGGGTGGGCTATAGCCTTGGGGGGTGGGGCTGCCCAACTTCGTCCGCCGGACTGGGAATGGCGCGAGACTTTCCGAGGTGCCTCCGTGTGCCAAAAATAGGCCGCGGACACACCCGCGCCCAAAAATAACCGCACGAAGGCTGGGGCGCCAAGTTTGTCAAGCGGAAAAAGGCCACAAATACGGGTGGGCAATAGCCTTGGGGGGTGGGGCTGGCCAACTTTGTCCGCCGGTCTCGGAATGGTGCGAGACTTTGCGAGGCGCCTCCGTGTGCCAAAAATAGGGCGAGACTTTGCGAGGCGCCTCCCTGTGCCAAAAATAGGCCGCGGCCACAGCCGCGCCCAAAAATAAGCGCCCGAAGGCCGGGGCGCCAAGTTCGTCCAGCGGAAAAAGGCCACAAATACGGGTGGGCTATAGCCTTGGGGGGTGGGGCTGGCCAACTTCGTCCGCCGGACTCGGAATGGTGCGAGACTTTGCGAGGCGCCTCCGTGTGCCAAAAATAGGACGAGACTTTGCGAGGCGCCTCCACGTGCCAAAAGTAGGCCGCGGCCACAGCCGCGCCCAAAAATAAGCGCCCGAAGGCCGGGGCGCCAAGTTCGTCCAGCGGAAAAAGGCCACAAATACGGGTGGGCTATAGCCTTGGGGGGTGGGGCTGCCCAACTTCGTCCGCCGGACTGGGAATGGCGCGAGACTTTCCGAGGTGCCTCCGTGTGCCAAAAATAGGCCGCGGACACACCCGCGCCCAAAAATAACCGCACGAAGGCTGGGGCACCAAGTTTGTCAAGCGGAAAAAGGCCACAAATACGGGTGGGCAATAGCCTTGGGGGGTGGGGCTGGCCAACTTCATCTGCCGAACTCGGAATTGCGCGAGACTTTACGAGGCACCTCCGTGTGCCAAAAATAGGGCGCGGGCACAGCCGCGCCCAAAAATAACTGCCCGAAGGCCAGGGCGCCAAGTTCATCCAACGGAAAAAGGCCACAAAAATGGGTGGGCTATAGCCTTGGGGGGTCGGGCTGGCCTACTTCGTCCGCCGGACTCGGAATTGCGCGAGACTTTGCGAGGCGCGTCCGTGTGCCAAAAATAGGCCGCGGGCACAGCCGCGTCCAAAAATAACTGCCCGAAGGCCAGGGCGCCAAGTTCTACCAGCGGAAAAAGGCCACAAAAACGGGTGGGCTATAGCCTTGGGGGGTGGGGCAGGCCAACTTCGTCCGCCGGACTCGGAATAGCGTGAGACTTTGCGAGGCGCCTCCGTTAGCCAAAAATAGGCCGCGGGCACAGCTGCGCCCAAAAATAACTGCCCGAAGGCCGGGGCGCCAAGTTCGTCCAGCGGAAAAAGGCCACAAAAACGGGTGGGCTATAGCCTTGGGGGGTGGGGCTGGCCGACTTCGTCCGCCGGAGTCGGAATGGCGCGAGACTTTGCGACGCACCTCCGTGTTCCAAAAATATGCCGCGGGAACAGCCGCGCCCAAAAATAACTGCCCGAAGGCCGGGGCGCCAAGTTCGTCGAGCGGAAAAAGCCCACAAAAACGGGTGGGCTATAGCCTTGGGGGGTGGGGCTGGCCGACTTCGTCCGCCGGACTCGGAATGGGGTGAGACTTTGCGAGGCACCTCCGTGTGCCAAAAAAAGGCTGCGGGAACAGCCGCGCCTAAAAATGACCGCCTGAAGGCCGGGGCGCCAAGTTCGTCCAGCGGAAAAAGGCCACAAAAACGGGTGGGCTATAGCCTTGGGGGGTGGGGCTGGCCAACTTCGTCCGCCGGAATCGGAATGGCGCGAGACTTTGAGAGGTTCCTTCGTGTGCAAAAAATAGGCCGCGGACACAACCGCGCCCAAAAATAACCGCCCGAAGGCTGGGGCGCCAAGTTCGTCCTGCGGAAAAAGGCCACAAATACGTGTGGGAAATAGCCTTGGGGGGTGGGCCTGGCCAACTTTGTCCGCCGGACTCGGAAGGGTGCGAGACTTTGCGAGGCGCCTCCGTGTGCCAAAAATAGGGCGAGACTTTGCGAGGTGCCTCCATGTGCCAAAAATAGGCCACGGGGACAGCCGCACCCAATAATAACAACCCGAAGGCCGGGGCGCCAAGTTCGTCCAGCGGGAAAAGGCCACAAAAACGGGTGGGCTATAGCCTTGGGGGGTGGGGCTGGCCGACTTCGTCCGCCGGACTCGGAATTGCGCGAGACTTTGCGAGGTGCCTCCGTGTACCAAAAACAGGACGCGGGCACAGCCGCGCCCAAAATAACCGCCCGAAGACCGGGGCGCCAAGTTCGTCCAGCGGAAAATGGCCACAAAAATGGGTGGGCTATAGCCTTGGGGGGTGGGGCTGGCCAACCTCGTCCGCTGAACTCGGAATGGCGCGAGACTTTAGGAGGCACCTCCGTGTGCCAAAAATAGTCCGCAGGCACAGGCGCTTCCAAATATAACTGCCCGGAAGCCGGGGCACCAAGCTCGTCCAGCGGAAAAAGGCCACAAATACGGGTGGGCTATAGCCCTGGGGGGTGGGGCTGGCCCACTTCGTCCGCCGGATTCGGAATGGCGCGAGACTTTGCGAGGCACCTCCGTGTGCCAAAAATAGGCCGTGGGCACAGCCGCGCCCAAAAATAACTGCCCGAAGGCCGGGGCGCCAAGCTCGTCCAGCGGAAAAAGGCCACAAATACGGGTGGGCTATAGCCCTGGGGGGTGGGGCTGGCCCACTTCGTCCGCCGGACTCGGAATGGCGCGAGACTTTGCGAGGCACCTCCGTGTGCCAAAAATAGGCCGTGGGCACAGCCGCGCCCAAAAATAACTGCCCGAAGGCCGGGAAGCCAAGCTCGTCCAGCGGAAAAAGGCCACAAAAACGGGTGGGCTATAGTCTTGGGGGGTGGGGCTGGCCAACTGCGTCCGCCGGACTCGGAATTGCGCGAGACTTTGCAAGGCGCCTCCATGTACCAAAAATAGGCCGCGAACACAGCCGCGCCCAAAAATAACCGGCCGAAGGCCGGGGCGCCAAGTTCGTCCAGCGGAAAAAGGCCACAAAAACGGGTGGGCTATAGCCTTGGGGGGTGGGGCTGGCCAACTTCGTCCGCCGGACTCGGAATGGCGCGAGACATTGCGAGGCGCCTCCGTGTGCCCAAAATAGGCCGCGGGCACAGCCGCGCCCAAAAATAACCGCCCGAAGGCCGGGGCGCCTTGTTTGTCCAGCGGAAAAAGGCCACAAATACGGGTGGGCTATAGCCTTGGGGGGTGGGGCTGGCCAACTTCGTCCGTCGGACTCGGAATGGCGCGAGACTTTGCGAGGCGCCTCCGTGTGGCAAAATTAGGCCGCGGGCACAGCCGCGCCCAAAAATAACCGCCCGAAGGCCTGGGCGCCAAGTTCGTCCAGCGGAAAAAGGCCACAAAAACGGGTGGGCTATAGCCTTGGGGGGTGGGGCAGGCCAACTTCGTCCGCCGGACTCGGAATGGCGTGAGACTTTGCGAGGCGCCTCCGTGTGCCAAAAATAGGCTGCGGGAACAGCCGCGCTTAAAAATAACCGCCCGAAGGCCGGGGCGCCAAGTTCGTCCAGCGGAAAAAGGCCACAAATACGGGTGGGCTATAGCCTTGGGGGGTGGGGCTGCGCAACTTCGTCCGCCGGACTCGGAATGGCGCGAGACTTTCCGAGGTGCCTCCGTGTGCCAAAAATAGGCCGCGACCACAGCCGCGCCCAAAAATAACCGCCCGAAGGCTGGGGCACCAAGTTCGTCCAGTGGAAAAAGGCCACAAATACGGGTGGGCTATAGCCTTGGGGGGTCGGGCTGGCCTACTTCGTCCGCCGGACTCGGAATTGCGCGAGACTTTGTGAGGCGCCTCCGTGTGCCAAAAATAGGCCGCGGCCACAGCCGCATCCGAAAATAACCGCCCGAAGGCTGGGGCGCCAAGTTCTACCAGCGGAAAAAGGCCACAAAAACGGGTGGGCTATAGCCTTGGGGGGTGGGGCTGGCCAAATTCGTCCGCCGGACTCGGAATGGCGCGAGACTTTGCGAGGCACCTCCGTGAGCCAAAAATAGGCCGCGGGCACAGCCGCGCCCAAAAATAACCGCCTGAAGGCCGGGGCACCAAGTTCGTCCAGCGGAAAAAGGCCACAAAAACGGGTGGGCTATAGCCTTGGGGGGTGGGGCTGGCCGACTTCGTCTGCCGGAGTCGGAATGGTGCAAGACTTTGAGAGGCACCTCCGTGTGCCAAAAATAGGCTGCGGGAACAGCCGCGCCTAAAAATAACCGCCCGAAGGCCGGGGCGCCAAGTTCGTCCAGCGGAAAAAGGCCACAAAAACGGGTGGGCTATAGCCTTGCGGGGTGGGGCTGGCCAACTTCGTCCGCCGGACTCGGAATGGCGCGAGACTTTCCGAGGCGCCTCCGTGTGCCAAAAATAGGCCGCGGGCACAGCTGCACCCAAAAATAACCGCCCGAAGGCCGGGGCGCCAAGTTCGTCCAGTGGAAAAAGGCCACAAATACGGGTGGGCTATAGCCTTGGGGGGTGGGGCTGGCCAACTTCGTCCGCCGGACTCGGAATGGTGTGAGACTTTGCGAGGCACCTCCGTGTGCCAAAAATAGGCTGCGGGAACAGCCGCGCCTAAAAATAACCGCCCGAAGGCCGGGGCGCCAAGTTCGTCCAGCGGAAAAAGGCCACAAAAACGGGTGGGCTATAGCCTTGGGGGGTGGGGCTGGCCAACTTCGTCCGCCGGACTCGGAATTGCGCGAGTATTTGTGAGGCACCTCAGTGTGCCAAAAATAGGGCACGGGCACAGCCGCGCCCAAAAATAACCGCCCGAAGGCTGGGGCACCAAGTTCGTCCAGTGGAAAAAGGCCACAAATACGGGTGGGCTATAGCCTTGGGGGGTCGGGCTGGCCTACTTCGTCCGCCGGACTCGGAATTGCGCGAGACTTTGTGAGGCGCCTCCGTGTGCCAAAAATAGGCCGCGGCCACAGCCGCATCCGAATATAACCGCCCGAAGGCTGGGGCGCCAAGTTCTACCAGCGGAAAAAGGCCACAAAAACGGGTGGGCTATAGCCTTGGGGGGTGGGGCTGGCCAAATTCGTCCGCCGGACTCGGAATGGCGCGAGACTTTGCGAGGCACCTCTGTGAGCCAAAAATAGGCCGCGGGCACAGCCGCGCCCAAAAATAACCGCCCGAAGGCCGGGGCGCCAAGTTCGTCCAGCGGAAAAAGGCCACAAAAACGGGTGGGCTATAGCCTTGCGGGGTGGGGCTGGCCAACTTCGTCCGCCGGATTCGGAATGGCGCGAGACTTTCCGAGGCGCCTCCGTGTGCCAAAAATAGGCCGCGGGCACAGCTGCACCCAAAAATAACCGCCCGAAGGCCGGGGCGCCAAGTTCGTCCAGTGGAAAAAGGCCACAAATACGGGTGGGCTATAGCCTTGGGGGGTGGGGCTGGCCAACTTCGTCCGCCGGACTCGGAATGGTGTGAGACTTTGCGAGGCACCTCCGTGTGCCAAAAATAGGCTGCGGGAACAGCCGCGCCTAAAAATAACCGCCCGAAGGCCGGGGCGCCAAGTTCGTCCAGCGGAAAAAGGCCACAAAAACGGGTGGGCTATAGCCTTGGGGGGTGGGGCTGGCCAACTTCGTCCGCCGGACTCGGAATTGCGCGAGTATTTGTGAGGCACCTCAGTGTGCCAAAAATAGGGCACGGGCACAGCCGCGCCCAAAAATAACCGCCCGAAGGCTGGGGCACCAAGTTCGTCCAGTGGAAAAAGGCCACAAATACGGGTGGGCTATAGCCTTGGGGGGTCGGGCTGGCCTACTTCGTCCGCCGGACTCGGAATTGCGCGAGACTTTGTGAGGCGCCTCCGTGTGCCAAAAATAGGCCGCGGCCACAGCCGCATCCGAATATAACCGCCCGAAGGCTGGGGCGCCAAGTTCTACCAGCGGAAAAAGGCCACAAAAACGGGTGGGCTATAGCCTTGGGGGGTGGGGCTGGCCAAATTCGTCCGCCGGACTCGGAATGGCGCGAGACTTTGCGAGGCACCTCTGTGAGCCAAAAATAGGCCGCGGGCACAGCCGCGCCCAAAAATAACCGCCCGAAGGCCGGGGCGCCAAGTTCGTCCAGCGGAAAAAGGCCACAAAAACGGGTGGGCTATAGCCTTGGGGGGTGGGGCTGGCCGACTTCGTCTGCCGGAGTCGGAATGGTGCAAGACTTTGAGAGGCACCTCCGTGTGCCAAAAATAGGCTGCGGGAACAGCCGCGCCTAAAAATAACCGCCCGAAGGCCGGGGCGCCAAGTTCGTCCAGCGGAAAAAGGCCACAAAAACGGGTGGGCTATAGCCTTGCGGGGTGGGGCTGGCCAACTTCGTCCACCGGACTCGGAATGGCGCGAGGCTTTCCGAGGCGCCTCCGTGTGCCAAAAATAGGCCGCGGGCACAGCCGCACCCAAAAATAACCGCCCGAAGGCCGGGGCGCCAAGTTCGTCCAGTGGAAAAAGGCCACAAATACGGGTGGGCTATAGCCTTGGGGGGTGGGGCTGGCCAACTTCGTCCGCCGGACTCGGAATGGTGTGAGACTTTGCGAGGCACCTCCGTGTGCCAAAAATAGGCTGCGGGAACAGCCGCGCCTAAAAATAACCGCCCGAAGGCCGGGGCGCCAAGTTCGTCCAGCGGAAAAAGGCCACAAAAACGGGTGGGCTATAGCCTTGCGGGGTGGGGCTGGCCAACTTCGTCCACCGGACTCGGAATGGCGCGAGGCTTTCCGAGGCGCCTCCGTGTGCCAAAAATAGGCCGCGGGCACAGCCGCACCCAAAAATAACCGCCCGAAGGCCGGGGCGCCAAGTTCGTCCAGTGGAAAAAGGCCACAAATACGGGTGGGCTATAGCCTTGGGGGGTGGGGCTGGCCAACTTCGTCCGCCGGACTCGGAATGGTGTGAGACTTTGCGAGGCACCTCCGTGTGCCAAAAATAGGCTGCGGGAACAGCCGCGCCTAAAAATAACCGCCCGAAGGCCAGGGCGCCAAGTTCGTCCAGCGGAAAAAGGCCACAAAAACGGGTGGGCTATAGCCTTGGGGGGTGGGGCTGGCCAACTTCGTCCGCCGGACTCGGAATTGCGCGAGTATTTGTGAGGCACCTCAGTGTGCCAAAAATAGGGCACGGGCACAGCCGCGCCCAAAAATAACTGCCCGAAGGCCGGGGCGCCAAGTTCATCCAACGGAAAAAGGCCACAAAAATGGGTGGGCTATAGCCCTGGGGGGTCGGGCTGGCCTACTTCGTCCGCCGGACTCGGAATTGCGCGAGACTTTGCGAGACGCCTCCGTGAGCCAAAAATAGGCCGCGGGCACAGCCGCGCCCAAAAATAACTGCCCGAAGTCCGGGGCGCCAAGTTCGTCCAGTGGAAAAAGGCCACAAAAACGGGTGGGCCATAGCCTTGGGGGGTGGGGCCGGCCGACTTCCTCCGCCGGACTCGGAATAGCGCAAGACTTTGCGAGGAGCCTCCGTGTGCCAAAAATAGGGCGCGGGCACAGCCGCGCCCAAAAATAACTTCCCGAAGGCCGGGGCGCCAAGTTCATCCAACGGAAAAAGGCCACAAATACGGGTGGGCTATAGCCTTGGGGGGTGGGGCTGGCCAACTTCGTCCGCCGGAATCGGAATGGCGCGAGACTTTGCGAGGCACCTCCGTGTGCCAAAAATAGGCCGCGGACACAGCCGCGGCCAAAAATAACCGCCCGAAGGCTGGGGCGCCAAGTTCGTCCAGCGGAAAAAGGCCACAAAAATGGGTGGGCTATAGCCTTGGGCGGTGGGGCTGGCCAACTTCGTCCGCCGGACTCGGAATGGCGCGACACATTGCGAGGCGCCCCTGTGTGCCAAAAATAGGCCGCGGGCATAGCCGCGTCTAAAAATAACCGCCCGAAGGCCGGGGCGCCAAGTTCGTCCAGCGGAAAAAGGCCACAAAAACGGGTGGGCTATAGCCTTGCGGGGTGGGGCTGGCCAACTTCGTCTGCCGGACTCGGAATGGCGCGAGACTTTGCGAGGCGCCTCCGTGTGCCAAAAATAGGCCGCGGGCACAGCCGCACCCAAAAATAACCGCCCGAAGGCCGGGGCGCCAAGTTCGTCCAGTGGAAAAAGGCCACAAATACGGGTGGGCTATAGCCTTGGGGGTGGGGCTGGCCAACTTTGTCCGCCGGACTCGGAATGGCGTGAGACTTTGCGAGGCACCTCCGTGTGCCAAAAATAGGCCGTGGGCAAAGCCGCGCCCAATAATAACCGCCCGAAGGCCGGGGCGCCAAGTTCGTCCTGCGGAAAAAGGTCCCAAAAACGGGTGGGCTGTAGCCTTGGGGGGTGGGGCTGGCCAACTTCGTCCGCCGGACTCGGAATGCCGCGAGACTTTGCGAGGGGCCTCCATGTGCCAAAGATAGGCCGCGGGCACAGCCGCGGCCAAAAATAACCGCCCGAAGGCTGGGGCGCCAAGTTCGTCCTGCGGAAAAAGGCCACAAATACGGGTGGGCAATAGCCTAGGGGGGTGGGCCTGGCCAACTTTGTGCGCCGGACTCGGAATGGTGCGAGACTTTGCGATGCGCCTCCGTGTACCAAAAATAGGGCGAGACTTTGCGAGGCGCCTCCATGTGCCAAAAATAGGCCGCGGCCACAGCCGCGCCCAAAAATAACCGCCCGAAGGCCGGGTCGCCAAGTTCGTCCAGCGGAAAAAGACCACAAATACGGGTGGGCTATAGCCTTGGGGGGTGGGGCCGGCCAACTTCGTCCTCCGGACTCAGAATGGCGCGAGACTTTGCAAGGCACCTCCGTGTACCAAAAATAGGCCGTGGGCACAGCCGCGCCCAAAAATAACCGCACGAAGGCCGGGGCGCCAAGTTCATCCAGCGGAAAAAGGCCACAAAAACGGGTGGGCTATAGCCTTGGGGGGTGGGTCGGGCCAACTTCGTCCGCCGGACTCAGAATGGTGCGAGACTTTGCGAGGTGCCTCCGTGCGCCAAAAATAGGCCGCGGGCACAGCTCCGCCCAAAAATAACCGCCCGAAGGCCGGGGCACCAAGTTCGTCCAGCGGAAAAAGGCCGCAAATACGGGTGGGCTATAGCCTTGGGGGATGGGGCTGGCCAACTTCGTTCGCCGGACTCGAAATGGCGCGAGACTTTGCGAGGCGCCTCCGTGTGCTAAAAATAGGCTGCGGACACAGCCGCGCCCAAAAATAACCGCCCGAAGGGCGGGCGCCAAGTTCGTCCAGCGGAAAAAGGCCACAAAGACGGGTGGGCTATTGCCTTGCGGGGTTGGGCTGGCCAACTTCGTCCGCCGGACTCAGAATGGGAAGACACTTTGTGAGGCACCTCGGTGTGCCAAAAATAGGCCGCGGGCACAGCAGCTTCCAAAAATAACCGCCCGAAGGGCGGGCGCCAAGTTCGTCCAGCGGATAAAGGCCACAAAAACGGGTGGGCTATAGCCTTGGAGGGTGGGGCTGGCCAACTTCGTCCGCCGGACTCGGAATCTCGCGAGACTTTGCGAGGCACCTCCGTGTGATAAAAAAAGGCCGTGGGGACAGCCACGCCCAAAAATAACCGCCCGAAGGCCGGGGCGCCAAGTTCGTCCTGCGGAAAAAGGCCACAAAAACGGGTGGGCTATAGCCATGGGGGGTGGGGTTGGCCAACTTCGTCCGCTGGACTCGGAATGGCGTGAGACTTTGCGAGGCTCCTCCGTGTGCCAAAAATAGTCCGCGGGCACAGCCGCGCCAAAAATAACCGCCCGAAGGCCGGGGCGCCAAGTTCGTCCAGCGGAAAAAGGCCACAAATATGGGTGGGTTATAGCCTTGGGGGGTGGGGCCGGCCAACTTCGTCCTCCGGACTCGGAATGGCGCGAGACTTTGCGAGGCACCTCCATGTACCAAAAATAGGCCGTGGGCATAGCCATGCCCAAAAATAACCGCCCGAAGGCCGGGGCGCCAAGTTCGTCCAGCGGAAAAAGGCCACAAAAACGGGTGGGCTATAGCCTTGCGGGGTGGGGCTGGCCGACTTCGTCCGCCGGACTCGGAATGGGACGACATTTTGCGAGGTGCCTCCGTGTGCCAAAAATAGGCCGCGGGCACAGCAGCGCCCAAAAATAACCGCACGAAGGCCGGGGCGCCAAGTTCGTCCAGCGGAAAAAGGCCACAAAAGCGGGTGGGCTATAGACTTGGGGGGTGGGGCTGGCCGACTTCGTCCGCCGGGCTCGGAATGGTGCGAGACTTTGCGAGGCGCCTCCGTGTGCCAAAAATAGGCCGCGGGCTCAGCCGCGCCCAAAAATAACCACCCGAAGGCCGGGGCGCCAAGTTCGTCCAGCGGAAAAAGGCCACAAAAACGGGTGGGCTATAGCCTTGGGGGGTGGGGCTGGACAACTTCGTCCGCCGGACTCGGAATGCCGCGAGACTTTGCGAGGGGCCTCCGTGTACCAAAGATAAGCCGTGGGCAAAGCCGCGCCCAAAAATAACCACCCGAAGGCCGGGGCGCCCAGTTCGTCCAGCGGAAAGAGGACACAAAAACGGGTGGGCTATAGCCTTGGGGGGTGGGACTGGCCAACTTCGTCCGCCGGACTCGGAATGCCGCGAGACTCTGCGAGGGGCCTCCGTGTGCTGAAAATAGGCCGCGGGCACAGCCGCGCCCAAAAATAACCGCCCGAAGGCTGGGGCGCCAAGTTCGTCCTGCGGAAAAAGGCCACAAAAACGGGTGGGCTATAGCCATGGGGGGTGGGGTTGGCCAACTTCGTCCGCTGGACTCGGAATGGCGTGAGACTTTGCGAGGCTCCTCCGTGTGCCAAAAATAGTCCGCGGGCACAGCCGCGCCAAAAATAACCGCCCGAAGGCCGGGGCGCCAAGTTCGTCCAGCGGAAAAAGGCCACAAATATGGGTGGGTTATAGCCTTGGGGGGTGGGGCCGGCCAACTTCGTCCTCCGGACTCGGAATGGCGCGAGACTTTGCGAGGCACCTCCATGTACCAAAAATAGGCCGTGGGCATAGCCATGCCCAAAAATAACCGCCCGAAGGCCGGGGCGCCAAGTTCGTCCAGCGGAAAAAGGCCACAAAAACGGGTGGGCTATAGCCTTGCGGGGTGGGGCTGGCCGACTTCGTCCGCCGGACTCGGAATGGGACGACATTTTGCGAGGTGCCTCCGTGTGCCAAAAATAGGCCGCGGGCACAGCAGCGCCCAAAAATAACCGCACGAAGGCCGGGGCGCCAAGTTCGTCCAGCGGAAAAAGGCCACAAAAGCGGGTGGGCTATAGACTTGGGGGGTGGGGCTGGCCGACTTCGTCCGCCGGACTCGGAATGGTGCGAGACTTTGCGAGGCGCCTCCGTGTGCCAAAAATAGGCCGCGGGCTCAGCCGCGCCCAAAAATAACCACCCGAAGGCCGGGGCGCCAAGTTCGTCCAGCGGAAAAAGGCCACAAAAACGGGTGGGCTATAGCCTTGGGGGGTGGGGCTGGACAACTTCGTCCGCCGGACTCGGAATGCCGCGAGACTTTGCGAGGGGCCTCCGTGTACCAAAGATAAGCCGTGGGCAAAGCCGCGCCCAAAAATAACCACCCGAAGGCCGGGGCGCCCAGTTCGTCCAGCGGAAAGAGGACACAAAAACGGGTGGGCTATAGCCTTGGGGGGTGGGACTGGCCAACTTCGTCCGCCGGACTCGGAATGCCGCGAGACTCTGCGAGGGGCCTCCGTGTGCTGAAAATAGGCCGCGGGCACAGCCGCGCCCAAAAATAACCGCCCGAAGGCTCGGGCACCAAGTTCGTCCAGCGGAAAAAGGCCACAAATACGGGTGGGCTATAGCCTTGGGGGGTGGGGCTGGCCAAGTTCGTCCGCCGGACTCGGAATGGTGCGAGACTTTGCGAGGTGCCTCCGTGTGCCAAAAATAGGCCGCGGGCACAGCCGCGCCCAAAAATAACCACCCGAAGTCCGGGGCGCCAAGTTCGTCCAGCGGAAAAAGGCCACAAAAACGGGTGGGCTATAGCCTTGGGGGGTGGGGCTGGCCGACTTCGTCCGCCGGACTCGGAATGCCGCGAGACTTTGCGAGGCGCCTCCGTGTGCCAAACATAGGCCACGGGCAAAGCCGCGCCCAAAAATAACCACCCGAAGGCCGGGGCGCCAAGTATGTCCAGCGCAAAAAGGCCACAAACACGGGTGGGCTATAGCCTTGGTGGGTGGGGCTGGCCAACTTCGTGCGCCGGACTCTGAATGCCGCGAGACTTTGCGAGGGGCCTCCATGTGTCAAAAATAGGCCGTGGGCACTGCCGCATCCAAAAATAACCGCCCGAAGGCCGGGGCGCCAAGTTCGTCCAGCGGAAAAAGGTCACAAAAACGGGTGGGCTATAGCCTTGGGGGGTGGAGCTGGCCAACTTCGTCCGCCGGACTCGGAATGGCGCGAGACTTTGCGAGCGGCCTCCGTGTGCCAAAAATAGGCAGCGGGCACAGCCGCGTAGAAAAAATAACCGCCCGGAAGCCGGGGCGCCAAGTTCGTCCAGCCGAAAAAGGCCACAAAAACGGGTTGGCTATAGCCTTGGGGGGTGGGGCTGGCCAACTTCGTCCGCCGGACTTGGAATGGCGGGAGACTTTGCGAGTGGACTCCGTGTGCCAAAAATAAGCCGCGGGCACAGCCGCGGCCAAAAATAACCGCCAGAAGGCCGGGGCGCCAAGTTCGTCCAGCGGAAAAAGGCCACAAAAACGGGTGGGCTATAGCCTTGGGGGGTGGGGCAGGCCAACTTCGTCCGCCGGACTCGGAATGGCGCGAGACTTTGCGAGCGGCCTCCGTGTGCCAAAAATAGGCAGCGGGCACAGCCGCGTAGAAAAAATAACCGCCCGGAAGCCGGGGCGCCAAGTTCGTCCAGCCGAAAAAGGCCACAAAAACGGGTGGGCTATAGCCTTGGGGGGTGGGGCTGGCCAACTTCGTCCGCCGGTCTTGGAATGGCGGGAGACTTTGCGAGTGGACTCCGTGTGCCAAAAATAAGCCGCGGGCACAGCCACGGCCAAAAATAACCGCCAGAAGGCCGGGGCGCCAAGTTCGTCCAGCGGAAAAAGGACACAAAACGGGTGGGCTATAGCCTTGCGGGGTGGGGCTGGCCAACTTCGTCCGCCGGACTCGGAATGCCGCGAGACTTTGCGAGGCGCCTCCGTGTGCCAAACATAGGCCGCGGGCAAAGCCGCGCCCAAAAATAACCACCCGAAGGCCGGGGCGCCAAGTATGTCCAGCGCAAAAAGGCCACAAACACGGGTGGGCTATAGC
Organism: Citrus x limon; assembly: GCA_034663535.1. Taxonomy (NCBI): domain Eukaryota; kingdom Viridiplantae; phylum Streptophyta; class Magnoliopsida; order Sapindales; family Rutaceae; genus Citrus; species Citrus x limon. Next base: position 33,027,892 of record CM067991.1, read on the forward strand.
CTTGGGGGGTGGGGCTGGCCAACTTCGTCCGCCAGACTCGGAATGCCGCGAGACTTTGCGAGGCACCTCCGTGTGCCAAACATAGGCCGCGGGCAAAGCCACGCCAAAAAATAACCACCCGAAGGCTGGGGCGCCAAGTATGTCCAGCGCAAAAAGGCCACAAACACGGGTGGGCTATAGCCTTGGTGGGTGGGGCTGGCCAACTTCGTGCGCCGGACTCGGAATGCCGCGAGACTTTGCGAGGGGCCTCCGTGTGCCAAAAATAGGCCGTGGGCACTGCCGCGTCCAAAAATAACCGCCCGAAGGCCGGGGCGCCAAGTTCGTCCAGCGGAAAAAGGCCACAAAAACGGGTGGGCTATAGCCTTGGGGGGTGGAGCTGGCCGACTTCGTCCGCCGGACTCGGAATGGCGCGAGACTTTGCGAGCGGCCTCCGTGTGCCAAAAATAGGCAGCGGGCACAGCCGAGTAGAAAAAATAACCGCCCGGAAGCCGGGGCGCCAAGTTCGTCCAGCCGAAAAAGGCCACAAAAACGGGTGGGCTATAGCCTTGGGGGGTGGGGCTGGCCAACTTCGTCCGCCGGACTCGGAAAGGCGGGAGACTTTGCGAGTGGACTCCGTGTGCCAAAAATAAGCCGCGGGCACAGCCGCGGCCAAAAATAACCGCCCGAAGGCCGGGGCGCCAAGTTCGTCCAGCGGAAAAAGGACACAAAAACGGGTGGGCTATAGCGTTGGGGGGTGGGGCTGGCCAACTTCGTCCGCCGGACTCGGAATGGCGCGAGACTTTGCGAGCGGCCTCCGCGTGGCAAAAATAGGCCACGGGCACAGCCGCGCCCAAAAATAACCGCCCAAAGGCCGGGGAGCCAAGTTCGTCCAGCGGAAAAAGGCCACAAAAACGGGTGGGCTATAGCCTTGGGGGGTGGGGCTGGCCAACTTCGTCCGCCGGACTCGGAATGCCGCGAGACTTTGCGAGGGGCCTCCGTGTGCCAAACGTAGGCCGCGGGCAAAGCCGCGCCTAAAAATAACCACCCGAAGTCCGGGGCGCCAAGTATGTCCAGCGCAAAAAGGCCACAAAAAAGGGTGGGCTATAGCCTTGGTGGGTGAGGCTGGCCAACTTCGTGCGCCGGACTCGGAATGCCGCGAGACTTTGCGAGGGGCCTCCATGTGCCAAAAATAGGCCGTGGGCACAGCCGCGGCCAAAAATAACCGCCAGAAGGCCGGGGCACCTAGTTCGTCTAGCGGAAAAAGGCCACAAAAACGGGTGGGCTATAGCCTTGGGGGGTGGGGCAGGCCAACTTCGTGCGCCGGACTCGGAATGGCGCGAGACTTTGCGAGCGGTCTCCGTGTGCCATAAATAGGCCGTGGGCACAGCCGCGCCCAAAAATAACCGCCCGAAGGCCGGGGAGCCATGTTCGTCCAGCGGAAAAAGGCCACAAAAACGGGTGGGCTACAGCCTTGAGGGGTGGGGCTGGCCAACTTTGTCCGCCGGACTCGGAATGGCGCGAGACTTTGCAAGCGGCCTCCATGTGCCAAAAATAAGCCGCGGACACAGCCGCACCCAAAAATAACCGCCCGAAGGCCGGGGCACCAAGTTCGTCCAGCGGAAAAAGGCCACAAAAACGGGTGGGCTATAGCCTTGGGGGGTGGGGCTGGCCAACTTCGTCCGCCGGACTCGGAATGGCGCGAGACTTTGCGAGTGGCCTCCGTGTGCCAAAAATAAGCCACGGGCACAGCCGCGCCCAAAAATAACCTCCCGAAGGCCGGGGCGCCATGTTCGTCCAGCGGAAAAAGGCCACAAAAACGGGTGGGCTATAGCCTTGGGGGGTGGGGCTGGCCACCTTCGTCCGCCGGACTCGGAATGCCGCGAGACTTTGCGAGGGGCCTCCGTGTGCCAAACGTAGGCCGTGGACAAAGCCGCGCCTAAAAATAACCACCCGAAGTCCGGGGCGCCAAGTATGTCCAGCGCAAAAAGGCCACAAAAACGGGTGGGCTATAGCCTTGGTGGGTGAGGCTGGCCAACTTCGTGCGCCGGACTCGGAATGCCGCAAGACTTTGCGAGGGGCCTCCGTGTGCCAAAAATAGGCCGTGGGCACTGCCGCGTCCAAAAATAACCGCCCGAACGCCGGGGCGCCAAGTTCGTCCAGCGGAAAAAGGCCACAAAAACGGGTGGGCTATAGCCTTGGGGGGTGGAGCTGGCCAACTTCGTCCGCCGGACTCGGAATGGCGCGAGACTTTGCGAGCGGCCTCCGTGTGCCAAAAATTGGCTGCGGGCACAGCCGCGTAGAAAAAATAACCGCCCGAAGGCCGGGACTCCAATTCGTCCAGCCGAAAAAGGCCACAAAAACGGGTGGGCTATAGCCTTGGGGGGTGGGGATGGCCAACTTCGTCCGCCGGACTCGGAATGGCGCGAGACTTTGCAAGTGGCCTCCGTGTGCCAAAAATAAGCCGCGGGCACAGCCGCGCCCAAAAATAACCGCCCGAAGGCCGGGGCGCCAAGTTCGTCCAGCGGAAAAAGGCCACAAAAACGGGTGGGCTATAGCCTTGGGGGGTGGGGCTGGCCAACTTCGTCCGTTGGACTCGGAATGGCGCGTGACTTTGCGAGCGGCCTCCGTGTGCCAAAAATAGGCCGCGGGTACAACCGCGCCCAAAAATAACCGGCCGAAGGCCTGGGCGCCAAGTTCGTCCAGCGGAAAAAAGGCCACAAAAACGGGTGGGCTATAGCCTTGGGGGGTGGGGCTGGCCATCTTCGTCCGCCGGACTCGGAATGGCCCGAGACTTTGCGAGCGGCCTCCGTGTGCGAAAAATAGGCCACGGGCACAGCCGCGTCCAAAAATAACCGCCCGAAGGCCCGGGCGCCAAGTTCGTCCAGCGGAAAAAAGGCCACAAAAACGGGTGGGCTATAGCCTTGGGGGGTGGGGCTGGCCGACTTCGTCCGCCGGACTCGGAATGGCGCGAGACTTTGCAAGCAGCCTCCGTGTGCCAAAAATAGGCTGCGGGCACAGCCGCGCCCAAAAATAACCGCCAGAAGGCCGGGGCGCCAAGTTCGTCCAGCGGAAAAAGGCCACAAAAACGGGTGGGCTATAGCCTTGGGGGGTGGGGCTGGCCCACTTCGTCCGCCGGACTCGGAATGCCGCGAGACTTTGCGAGGGGCCTCCGTGTGCCAAACGTAGGCCGCGGGCGAAGCCGCGCCTAAAAATAACCACCCGAAGTCCGGGGCGCCAAGTATGTCCAGCGCAAAAAGGCCACAAAAACGGGTGGGCTATAGCCTTGGTGGGTGAGGCTGGCCAACTTCGTGCGCCGGACCCGGAATGCCGCGAGACTTTGCGAGGGGCCTCCGTGCGCCAAAAATAGGCCGTGGGCACAGCCGCGGCCAAAAATAACCGCCAGAAGGCCGGGGCACCAAGTTCGTCCAGCGGAAAAAGGCCACAAAAACGGGTGGGCTATAGCCTTGGGGGGTGGGGCAGGCCAACTTCGTCCGCCGGACTCGGAATGGCGCGAGACTTTGCGAGCGGTCTCCGTGTGCCATAAATAGGCCGTGGGCACAGCCGCGCCCAAAAATAACCGCCCGAAGGCCTGGGAGCCATGTTCGTCCAGCGGAAAAAGGCCACAAAAACGGGTGGGCTACAGCCTTGGGGGGTGGGGCTGGCCAACTTTGTCCGCCGGACTCGGAATGGCGCGAGACTTTGCAAGCGGCCTCCATGTGCCAAAAATAAGCCGCGGACACAGCCGCGCCCAAAAATAACCGCCCGAAGGCCGGGGCACCAAGTTCGTCCAGCGGAAAAAGGCCAGAAAAACGGGTGGGCTATAGCCTTGGGGGGTGGGGCTGGCCAACTTCGTCCGCCGGACTCGGAATGGCGCGAGACTTTGCGAGTGGCCTCCGTGTGCCAAAAATAAGCCACGGGCACAGCCGCGCCCAAAAATAACCTCCCGAAGGCCGGGGCGCCAAGTTCGTCCAGCGGAAAAAGGCCACAAAAACGGGTGGGCTATAGCCTTGGGGGGTGGGGCTGGCCAACTTCGTCCGCCGGACTCGGAATGCCGCGAGACTTTGCGAGGGGCCTCCGTGTGCCAAACGTAGGCCGCGAGCAAAGCCGCGCCTAAAAATAACCACCCGAAGTCCGGGGCGCCAAGTATGTCCAGCGCAAAAAGGCCACAAAAACGGGTGGGCTATAGCCTTGGTGGGTGAGGCTGGCCAACTTCGTGCGCCGGACTCGGAAAGCCGCGACACTTTGCGAGGGGCCTCCGTGTGCCAAAAATAGGCCGAGGGCACAGCCGCGTCCAAAAATAACCGCCCGAAGGCCGGGGCGCCAAGTTCGTCCAGCGGAAAAAGGCCACAAAAACGGGTGGGCTATAGCCTTGGGGGGTGGAGCTGGCCAACTTTGTCCGCCGGACTCGGAATGGCGCGAGACTTTGCGAGCGGCCTCCGTGTGCCAAAAATTGGCTGCGGGCATAGCCGCGTAGAAAAAATAACCGCCCGAAGGCCGGGGCTCCAATTCGTCCAGCCGAAAAAGGCCACAAAAACGGGTGGGCTATAGCCTTGGGGGGTGGGGCTGGCCAACTTCGTCCGCCGGACTCGGAATGGCGCGAGACTTTGCAAGTGGCCTCCGTGTGCCAAAAATAAGCCGCGGGCACAGCCGCGCCCAAAAATAACCGCCCGAAGGCCGGGGCACCAAGTTCGTCCAGCGGAAAAAGGCCACAAAAACGGGTGGGCTATAGCCTTGGGGGGTGGGGCTGGCCAACTTCGTCCGCTGGACTCGGAATGGCGCGTGCCTTTACGAGCGGCGTCCGTGTACCAAAAATAGGCCGCGGGTACAACCGCGCCCAAAAATAACCGCCCGAAGGCCTGGGCGCCAAGTTCGTCCAGCGGAAAAAAGGCCACAAAAACGGGTGGGCTATAGCCTTGGGGGGTGGGGCTGGCCAACTTCGTCCGCCGGACTCGGAATGGCCCGAGACTTTGCGAGCGGCCTCCGTGTGCGAAAAATAGGCCACGGGCACAGCCGCGTCCAAAAATAACCGCCCGAAGGCCCGGGCGCCAAGTTCGTCCAGCGGAAAAAAGGCCACAAAAACGGGTGGGCTATAGCCTTGGGGGGTGGGGCTGGCCGACTTCGTCCGCCGGACTCGGAATGGCGCGAGACTTTGCAAGCGGCCTCCGTGTGCCAAAAATAGGCTGCGGGCACAGCCGCGCCCAAAAATAACCGCCCGAAGGCCGGGGCGCCAAGTATGTCCAGCGCAAAAAGGCCACAAAAACGGGTGGGCTATAGCCTTGGGGCGTGGGGCTGGCGAACTTCGTCCGCTGGAATTGGAATGCCGCGAGACTTTACGAGGGGCCTCCGTGTGCCAAACATAGGCCGCGGGCAAAGCCGCGCCCAAAAATAACTACCCGAAGGCCGGGGCGCCAAGTTCGTCCAGCGGAAAAAGGCCACAAAAACGGGTGGGCTATAGCCTTGGGGCGTGGGGCTGGCGAACTTCGTCCGCCGGAATCGGAATGCCGCGAGACTTTACGAGGGGCCTCCATGTGCCAAACATAGGCCGTGGGCAAAGCCGTGCGCAAAAATAACCACCCGAAGGCCGGGGCGCCAAGTTCGTCCTGCGCAAAAAGGCCACAAAAACGGGTGGGCTATATCCTTGGGGGGTGGGGCTGGCCAACTTCGTCCGCCGGACTCGGAATGGCGCGAGACTTTGCAAGTGGCCTCCGTGTGCCAAAAATAAGCCGCGGGCACAGCCGCGCCCAAAAATAACCGCCCGAAGGCCGGGGCGCCAAGTTCGTCCAGCGGAAAAAGGCCACAAAAACGGGTGGGCTATAGCCTTGGGGCGTGGGGCTGGCCAACTTCGTCCGCCGGAATCGGAATGCCGCGAGACTTTGCGAGGGGCCTCCGTGTGCCAAACATAGGCCGCGGGCAAAGCCGCGCCCAAAAATAACCACCCGAAGGCCGGGGCGCCAAGTATGTCCAGCGCAAAAAGGCCACAAAAACGGGTGGGCTATAGCCTTGGTGGGTGGGGCTGGCCAACTTCGTGCGCCGGACTCGGAATGCCGCGAGACTTTTCGAGGCGCGTTCGTGTGCCAAAAATAGGCCGCGGACAAAGCCACGCTAAAAAATAACGGCCCGAAGGCCGGGGCGCCAAGTTCGTCCAGCGCAAAAAGGCCACAAAAACGGGTGGGCTATAGCCTTGGTGGGTGGGGCTGGCCAACTTCGTGTGCCGGACTCGGAATGCCGCGAGACTTTTCGAGGCGCGTTCGTGTGCCAAAAATAGGCCGCGGACAAAGCCACGCTAAAAAATAACGGCCCGAAGGCCGGGGCGCCAAGTTCGTCCAGCGCAAAAAGGCCACAAAAACGGGTGGGCTATAGCCTTTGGGGGTGGGGCTGCCAACTTTGTCCGCCGGACTCGGAATGGCGCGAGACTTTGCGAGCGGCCTCCGTGTGCCAAAAATTGGCTGCGGGCATAGCCGCGTAGAAAAAATAACCGCCCGAAGGCCGGGGCTCCAATTCGTCCAGCCGAAAAAGGCCACAAAAACGGGTGGGCTATAGCCTTGGGGGGTGGGGCTGGCCAACTTCGTCCGCCGGACTCGGAATGGCGCGAGACTTTGCAAGTGGCCTCCGTGTGCCAAAAATAAGCCGCGGGCACAGCCGCGCCCAAAAATAACCGCCCGAAGGCCGGGGCGCCAAGTTCGTCCAGCGGAAAAAGGCCACAAAAACGGGTGGGCTATAGCCTTGGGGGGTGGGGCTGGCCAACTTCGTCCGCTGGACTCGGAATGGCGCGTGCCTTTACGAGCGGCGTCCGTGTACCAAAAATAGGCCGCGGGTACAACCGCGCCCAAAAATAACCGCCCGAAGGCCTGGGCGCCAAGTTCGTCCAGCGGAAAAAAGGCCACAAAAACGGGTGGGCTATAGCCTTGGGGGGTGGGGCTGGCCAACTTCGTCCGCCGGACTCGGAATGGCCCGAGACTTTGCGAGCGGCCTCCGTGTGCGAAAAATAGGCCACGGGCACAGCCGCGTCCAAAAATAACCGCCCGAAGGCCCGGGCGCCAAGTTCGTCCAGCGGAAAAAAGGCCACAAAAACGGGTGGGCTATAGCCTTGGGGGGTGGGGCTGGCCGACTTCGTCCGCCGGACTCGGAATGGCGCGAGACTTTGCAAGCGGCCTCCGTGTGCCAAAAATAGGCTGCGGGCACAGCCGCGCCCAAAAATAACCGCCCGAAGGCCGGGGCGCCAAGTTCGTCCAGCGGAAAAAGGCCACAAAAACGGGTGGGCTATAGCCTTGGGGGGTGGGGCTGGCCAACTTCGTCCGCCGGACTCGGAAAGCCGCGAGACTTTGCGAGGGGCCTCCGTGTGCCAAACATAGGCCGCGGGCAATGCCGCGCCCAAAAATAACCACCCGAAGGCCGGGGCGCCAAGTATGTCCAGCGCAAAAAGGCCACAAAAACGGGTGGGCTATAGCCTTGGGGCGTGGGGCTGGCGAACTTCGTCCGCTGGAATTGGAATGCCGCGAGACTTTACGAGGGGCCTCCGTGTGCCAAACATAGGCCGCGGGCAAAGCCGCGCCCAAAAATAACTACCCGAAGGCCGGGGCGCCAAGTTCGTCCAGCGGAAAAAGGCCACAAAAACGGGTGGGCTATAGCCTTGGGGCGTGGGGCTGGCGAACTTCGTCCGCCGGAATCGGAATGCCGCGAGACTTTACGAGGGGCCTCCATGTGCCAAACATAGGCCGTGGGCAAAGCCGTGCGCAAAAATAACCACCCGAAGGCCGGGGCGCCAAGTTCGTCCTGCGCAAAAAGGCCACAAAAACGGGTGGGCTATATCCTTGGGGGGTGGGGCTGGCCAACTTCGTCCGCCGGACTCGGAATGGCGCGAGACTTTGCAAGTGGCCTCCGTGTGCCAAAAATAAGCCGCGGGCACAGCCGCGCCCAAAAATAACCGCCCGAAGGCCGGGGCGCCAAGTTCGTCCAGCGGAAAAAGGCCACAAAAACGGGTGGGCTATAGCCTTGGGGCGTGGGGCTGGCCAACTTCGTCCGCCGGAATCGGAATGCCGCGAGACTTTGCGAGGGGCCTCCGTGTGCCAAACATAGGCCGCGGGCAAAGCCGCGCCCAAAAATAACCACCCGAAGGCCGGGGCGCCAAGTATGTCCAGCGCAAAAAGGCCACAAAAACGGGTGGGCTATAGCCTTGGTGGGTGGGGCTGGCCAACTTCGTGCGCCGGACTCGGAATGCCGCGAGACTTTTCGAGGCGCGTTCGTGTGCCAAAAATAGGCCGCGGACAAAGCCACGCTAAAAAATAACGGCCCGAAGGCCGGGGCGCCAAGTTCGTCCAGCGCAAAAAGGCCACAAAAACGGGTGGGCTATAGCCTTGGTGGGTGGGGCTGGCCAACTTCGTGTGCCGGACTCGGAATGCCGCGAGACTTTTCGAGGCGCGTTCGTGTGCCAAAAATAGGCCGCGGACAAAGCCACGCTAAAAAATAACGGCCCGAAGGCCGGGGCGCCAAGTTCGTCCAGCGCAAAAAGGCCACAAAAACGGGTGGGCTATAGCCTTTGGGGGTGGGGCTGCCAACTTCGTCTGCCGGACTCGGAATGCCGCGAGACTTTGCGAGGGGCCTCCGTGTGCCAAAATTAGACCGCGGGAAAAGCCGCGCCCAAAAATAAACGGTCGAAGGCTGGTGCGCCAAGTTCGTCCAGCGCAAAAAGGCCACAAAAATGGGTGGGCTATAGCCTTGGGGGGTGGGGCTGGCCAACTTCATCCGCCGGACTCGGAATGCCGCGAGGCTTTGCGAGGGGACTCCGTGCACCAAAAATAGGCCGCGGGCAAAGCCGCGCCCAAAAATAACTACCCGAAGGCCGGGGCGCCAAGTTCGTCCAGCGGAAAAAGGACACAAAAACGGGTGGGCTATAGCCTTGGGGCGTGGGGCTGGCGAACTTCGTCCGCCGGAATCGGAATGCCGCGAGACTTTACGAGGGGCTTCCATGTGCCAAACATAGGCCGTGGGCCAAGCCGTGCGCAAAAATAACCACCCGAAGGCCGGGGCGCCAAGTTCGTCCTGCGCAAAAAGGCCACAAAAACGGGTGGGCTATATCCTTGGGGGGTGGGGCTGGCCAACTTCGTCCGCCGGACTCGGAATGGCGCGAGACTTTGCAAGTGGCCTCCGTGTGCCAAAAATAAGCCGCGGGCACAGCCGCGCCCAAAAATAACCGCCCGAAGGACGGGGCGCCAAGTTCGTCCAGCGGAAAAAGGCCACAAAAACGGGTGGGCTATAGCCTTGGGGGGTGGGGCTGGCCAACTTCGTCCGCTGGACTCGGAATGGCGCGTGACTTTGCGAGCGGCCTCCGTGTGCCAAAAATAGGCTGCGGGTACAACCGCGCCCAAAAATAACTGCCCGAAGGCCTGGGCGCCAAGTTCGTCCAGCGGAAAAAATGCCACAAAAACGGGTGGGCTATAGCCTTGGGGGGTGGGGCTGGCCAACTTCGTCCGCCGGACTCGGAATGGCCCGAGACTTTGCGAGCGGCCTCCGTGTGCGAAAAATAGGCCACGGGCACAGCCGCGTCCAAAAATAACCGCCCGAAGGCCCGGGCGCCAAGTTCGTCCAGCGGAAAAAAGGCCACAAAAACGGGTGGGCTATAACCTTGGGGGGTGGGGCTGGCCGACTTCGTCCGCCGGACTCGGAATGGCGCGAGACTTTGCAAGCGGCCTCCGTGTGCCAAAAATAGGCTGCGGGCACAGCCGCGCCCAAAAATAACCGCCCGAAGGCCGAGGCGCCAAGTTCGTCCAGCGGAAAAAGGCCACAAAAACGGGTGGGCTATAGCCTTGGGGGGTGGGGCTGGCCAACTTCGTCCGCCGGACTCGGAATGCCGCGAGACTTTGCGAGGGGCCTCCGTGTGCCAAACATAGGCCGCGGGCAAAGCCGCGCCCAAAAATAACCACCCGAAGGCCGGGGCGCCAAGTATGTCCAGCGCAAAAAGGCCACAAAAACGGGTGGGCTATAGCCTTGGTGGGTGGGGCTGGCCAACTTCGTGCGCCGGACTCGGAATGCCGCGAGACTTTTCGAGGCGCGTTCGTGTGCCAAAAATAGGCCGCGGACAAAGCCACACTAAAAAATAACGGCCCGAAGGCCGGGGCGCCAAGTTCGTCCAGCGCAAAAAGGCCACAAAAACGGGTGGGCTATAGCCTTTGGGGGTGGGGCTGGCCAACTTCGTCCGCCGGACTCGGAATGCCGCGAGACTTTGCGAGGGGCCTCCGTGTGCCAAAATTAGACCGCAGGAAAAGCCGCGCCCAAAAATAAACGCTCGAAGGCTGGTGCGCCAAGTTCGTCCAGCGCAAAAAGGCCACAAAAACGGGTGGGCTATAGCCTTTGGGGGTGGGGCTGCCAACTTCGTCCGCCGGACTCGGAATGCCGCGAGACTTTGCGAGGGGCCTCCGTGTGCCAAAATTAGACCGTGGGAAAAGCCGCGCCCAAAAATAACCGCCCGAAGGCCGGGGCGCCAAGTTCGTCCAGCGGAAAAAGGCCACAAAAACGGGTGGGCTATAGCCTTGGGGGGTGGGGCTGGCCAACTTCGTCCGCCGGACTCGGAATGCCGCGAGGCTTTGCGAGGGGACTCCGTGCGCCAAAAATAGGCCGCGGGCAAAGCCGCGCCCAAAAATAACTTCCCGAAGGCCGGGGCGCCAAGTTCGTCCAGCGGAAAAAGGCCACAAAAACGGGTGGGCTATAGCCTTGGGGCGTGGGGCTGGCGAACTTCGTCCGCCGGAATCGGAATGCCGCGAGACTTTACAAGGGGCCTCCATTTGCCAAACATAGGCCGTGGGCAAAGCTGTGCGCAAAAATAACCACCCGAAGGCCGGGGCGCCAAGTTCGTCCTGCGCAAAAAGGCCACAAAAACGGGTGGGCTATATCCTTGGGGGGTGGGGCTGGCCAACTTCGTCCGCCGGACTCGGAATGGCGCGAGACTTTGCAAGTGGCCTCCGTGTGCCAAAAATAAGCCGCGGGCACAGCCGCACCCAAAAATAACCGCCCGAAGGACGGGGCACCAAGTTCGTCCAGCGGAAAAAGGCCACAAAAACGGGTGGGCTATAGCCTTGGGGGGTGGGGCTGGCCAACTTCGTCCGCTGGACTCGGAATGGCGCGTGACTTTACGAGCGGCCTCCGTGTGCCAAAAATAGGCCGCGGGTACAACCGCGCCCAAAAATAACTGCCCGAAGGCCTGGGCGCCAAGTTCGTCCAGCGGAAAAAAGGCCACAAAAACGGGTGGGCTATAGCCTTGGGGGGTGGGGCTGGCCCACTTCGTCCGCCGGACTCGGAATGGCCCGAGACTTTGCGAGCGGCCTCCGTGTGCGAAAAATAGGCCACGGGCACAGCCGCGTCCAAAAATAACCACCCGAAGGCCCGGGCGCCAAGTTCGTCCAGCGGAAAAAAGGCCACAAAAACGGGTGGGCTATAGCCTTGGGGGGTGGGGCTGGCCGACTTCGTCCGCCGGACTCGGAATGGCGCGAGACTTTGCAAGCGGCCTCCGTGTGCCAAAAATAGGCTGCGGGCACAGCCGCGCCCAAAAATAACCGCCCGAAGGCCGGGGCGCCAAGTTCGTCCAGCGGAAAAAGGACACAAAAACGGGTGGGCTATAGCCTTGGGGGGTGGGGCTGGCCAACTTCGTCCGCCGGACTCGGAATGCCGCGAGACTTTGCGAGGGGCCTCCGTGTGCCAAACATAGGCCGCGGGCAAAGCCGCGCCCAAAAATAACCACCCGAAGGCCGGGGCGCCAAGTATGTCCAGCGCAAAAAGGCCACAAAAACGGGTGGGCTATAGCCTTGGTGGGTGGGGCTGGTCAACTTCGTGCGCCGGACTCGGAATGCCGCGAGACTTTTCAAGGCGCGTTCGTGTACCAAAAATAGGCCGCGGACAAAGCCACGCTAAAAAATAACGGCCCGAAGGCCGGGGCGCCAAGTTCGTCCAGCGCAAAAAGGCCACAAAAACGGGTGGGCTATAGCCTTTGGGGGTGGGGCTGCCAACTTCGTCCGCCGGACTCGGAATGCCGCGAGACTTTGCGAGGGGCCTCCGTGTGCCAAAATTAGACCGCGGGAAAAGCCGCGCCCAAAAATAAACGCTCGAAGGCCCGGGCGCCAAGTTCGTCCAGCGGAAAAAGGCCACAAAAACGGGTGGGCTATAGCCTTGGGGCGTGGGGCTGGCGAACTTCGTCCGCCGGAATCGGAATGCCGCGAGACTTTACGAGGCGCCTCCATGTGCCAAACATAGGCCATGGGCAAAGCCGTGCGCAAAAATAACCACCCGAAGGCCGGGGCGCCAAGTTCGTCCTGCGCAAAAAGGCCACAAAAACGGGTGGGCTATATCCTTGGGGGGTGGGGCTGGCCAACTTCGTCCGCCGGACTCGGAATGCGGCGAGACATTGCGAGGGGCCTCCGTGTGCCAAAACTAGGCCGCGGGAAAAGCCGCGCCCAAAAAAAACCACCCGAAGGCCGGGGCGCCAAGTATGTCCAGCGCAAAAAGGCCACAAAAACGGGTTGGCTATAGCCTTGATGAGTGGGGCTGGCCAACTTCGTCCGCCGGACTCAGAATGTCGCGAGACTTTGCGGTTGGCCTCCGTGTGCCAAAAATAGGCGGCGGGGAAAGCCGCGCCCAAAAATAACGGCCCGAAGGCCGGGGCGCCAAGTTCGTCCAGCGCAAAAATGCCACAAAAACGGGTGGGCTATAGCCTTTGGGGGTGGGGCTGCCAACTTCGTCCGCCAGACTCAGAATGCCGCGAGACTTTGCGAGGGGCCACCGTGTGCCAAAAATAGGCCGCGGACAAAGCCGCGCCCAAAATATAACCGTCCGAAGGCCGTGGCGCCAAGTTCGTCCAGCGCAAAAAAGCCACAAAAACGGGTGGGCTATGGCCTTGGGGGGTGGCGCTGGCCAACTTAGTCCGCCGGACGCGGAATGCCGCTAGACTTTGCGAGGGGCCTCCGTGTATGAAACATAGGCCGCGGGCAAAGCCGCACCCAAAAATAACCGCCCGAAGGCCGGGGCGCTAAGTTCGTCCAGCGCAAAAAGGCCACAAAAACGGGTGGGCTGTAGCCTTGGGGGGTGGGGCTGGCCGACTTCGTCCGCCGGACTCAGAATGCGGCGAGACTTTGCATGGGCCCCCCGTGTGACAAAAATAGGCCGCGGGCAAAGCCGTGCCCAAAAATAACCACTCGAAGGCCGGGGCGCCAAGTTCGTCCAGCACAAAAAGGCCACAAAAACGGGTGGGCTATAGCCTTGGGGGGTGGGGCCGGCCATCTTCGTCCGCCGGACTCGGAATGCGGCGAGACTTTGCGAGGGGCCTCCATGTGACAAAAATAGGCCGCGGGCAAAGCCGCGCCAAAATATAACCTCCCGAACGCCGGGGCGCCAAGTTCGTCCAGCGGAAAAAGGCCACAAAAACGGGTGGGCTATAGCGTTGGGGGGTGGGGCTGGCCAACTTCGTGCGCCGGACTCGGAATGCCGCGAGACTTTGCGAGGGGCCTCCGTGTGACAAAAATAGGCTGTAGGAAAGCCGCGCCCAAAAATAACCATCTGAAGGCCGGGGCGCCAAGTTCGTCCAGCGCAAAAAGGCCACAAAAACGGGTGGGCTGTAGCCTTGGGGGTTGGGGCAGGCCAACTTCGTCCGCCGGACTCGGAATGCCGCGAGACTTTGCGAGGGGCCTCCGTGTGCCAAAATTAGACCGCGGGAAAAGCCGCGCCCAAAAATAAACGCTCGAAGGCCCGGGCGCCAAGTTCGTCCAGCGGAAAAAGGCCACAAAAACGGGTGGGCTATAGCCTTGGGGCGTGGGGCTGGCGAACTTCGTCCGCCGGAATCGGAATGCCGCGAGACTTTACGAGGCGCCTCCATGTGCCAAACATAGGCCGTGGGCAAAGCCGTGCGCAAAAATAACCACCCGAAGGCCGGGGCGCCAAGTTCGTCCTGCGCAAAAAGGCCACAAAAACGGGTGGGCTATATCCTTGGGGGGTGGGGCTGGCCAACTTCGTCCGCCGGACTCGGAATGCGGCGAGACATTGCGAGGGGCCTCCGTGTGCCAAAACTAGGCCGCGGGAAAAGCCGCGCCCAAAAAAAACCACCCGAAGGCCGGGGCGCCAAGTATGTCCAGCGCAAAAAGGCCACAAAAACGGGTTGGCTATAGCCTTGATGAGTGGGGCTGGCCAACTTCGTCCGCCGGACTCAGAATGTCGCGAGACTTTGCGGTTGGCCTCCGTGTGCCAAAAATAGGCGGCGGGGAAAGCCGCGCCCAAAAATAACGGCCCGAAGGCCGGGGCGCCAAGTTCGTCCAGCGCAAAAATGCCACAAAAACGGGTGGGCTATAGCCTTTGGGGGTGGGGCTGCCAACTTCGTCCGCCAGACTCAGAATGCCGCGAGACTTTGCGAGGGGCCACCGTGTGCCAAAAATAGGCCGCGGACAAAGCCGCGCCCAAAATATAACCGTCCGAAGGCCGTGGCGCCAAGTTCGTCCAGCGCAAAAAAGCCACAAAAACGGGTGGGCTATGGCCTTGGGGGGTGGCGCTGGCCAACTTAGTCCGCCGGACGCGGAATGCCGCTAGACTTTGCGAGGGGCCTCCGTGTATGAAACATAGGCCGCGGGCAAAGCCGCACCCAAAAATAACCGCCCGAAGGCCGGGGCGCTAAGTTCGTCCAGCGCAAAAAGGCCACAAAAACGGGTGGGCTGTAGCCTTGGGGGGTGGGGCTGGCCGACTTCGTCCGCCGGACTCAGAATGCGGCGAGACTTTGCATGGGCCCCCCGTGTGACAAAAATAGGCCGCGGGCAAAGCCGTGCCCAAAAATAACCACTCGAAGGCCGGGGCGCCAAGTTCGTCCAGCACAAAAAGGCCACAAAAACGGGTGGGCTATAGCCTTGGGGGGTGGGGCCGGCCATCTTCGTCCGCCGGACTCGGAATGCGGCGAGACTTTGCGAGGGGCCTCCATGTGACAAAAATAGGCCGCGGGCAAAGCCGCGCCAAAATATAACCTCCCGAACGCCGGGGCGCCAAGTTCGTCCAGCGGAAAAAGGCCACAAAAACGGGTGGGCTATAGCGTTGGGGGGTGGGGCTGGCCAACTTCGTGCGCCGGACTCGGAATGCCGCGAGACTTTGCGAGGGGCCTCCGTGTGACAAAAATAGGCTGTAGGAAAGCCGCGCCCAAAAATAACCATCTGAAGGCCGGGGCGCCAAGTTCGTCCAGCGCAAAAAGGCCACAAAAACGGGTGGGCTGTAGCCTTGGGGGTTGGGGCAGGCCAACTTCGTCCGCCGGACTCGGAATGCCGTGAGACTTTGCGAGGGGCCTCCGTGTGCCAAAAACAGGCCGCGGGCAAAGCCGCGCCAAAAAATAACCACCCGAAGGCCGGGGCGCCAAGTTCGTCCAGCGGAAAAAGGGCACAAAAACGGGTGGGCTATAGCCTTGTAGGGTGGGGCTGGCCAACTTCGTCCGCCGGACTCGGAATGCCGCGAGACATTGCGAGGAGCCTCCGTGTGCCAAACATAGGCCGCGGGAAAGCCGTGCTCAAAAATAACCGCTCGAAGGCAGGGGCGCCAAATTCGTCCAGCGCAAAAAGGCCACAAAAACGGGTGGGCTATAGCCTTGGGGGGTGGGGCTGGCCAACTTCGTCCGCCGGACTCGGAATGCCGCGAGACTTTGCGAGGGGCCTCCGTGTACCAAACATAGGCCGCGCCCAAAGCCGCACCCAAAAATAACCACCCGAAGGCCGGGGCGCCAAGTTCGTCCAGCGCAAAAAGGCCACAAAAACGGGTGGGCTATAGCCTTGGGGGGTGGGGCCGGCCATCTTCGTCCGCCGGACTCGGAATGCGGCAAGACTTTGCGAGGGGCCTCCGTGTGACAAAAATAGGCCGCGGGCAATGCCGCGCCAAAATATAACCTCCCGAAGTCCGGGGCGCCAAGTTCGTCCAGCGCAAAAAGGCCACAAAAACGGGTGGGCTGTAGCCTTGGGGGTTGGGGCAGGCCAACTTCGTCCGCCGGACTCGGAATGCCGCGAGACTTTCTGAGGGGCTCCGTGCGCCAAAAATAGGCCGTGGACAAAGCCACGCCCAAAAATAACCGCCCGAAGGCCGGAGCGCCAAGTTCGTCCAGCGGAAAAAGGCCACAAAAACGGGTGGGCTATAGCCTTGGGGGGTGGGGCTGGCCAACTTCGTCCGCGGGACTCGGAATGCCGCGAAACTTTGCGAGGGGCCTCCGTGTGCCAAACATAGGCCGCGGGCATAGCCGCGCCCAAAAATAACCGCCTGAAGCTCGGGGCGCCATGTTCGTCCAGCGCAAAAAGGCCACAAAAACGGGTGGGCTATAGCCTTGGCGGGTGGGGCTGGCCAACTTCGTCTGCCGGACACGGAATGCCGCGAGACTTTGCGAGGGACCTCTGTGTGCCAAAAATAGGCCGCGGGCAAAGTCGCGCCCAAAGATAACCGCCCGAAGGCCGGGGCACCAAGTTCGTCCAGCGGAAAAAGGCCACAAAAACGGGTGGGCTATAGCCTTGGGGGGTGGGACTGGCCAACTTCGTCCGCCAGACTCGGAATTCCGCGAGACTCTGCGAGGGGCCTCCGTGTGCCAAAAAAAGACCGCGGGCAAAGTCGCGCCAAAAAATGACCTCCCGAAGGCCGGGGCGCCAAGTTCGTCCAGCGGAAAAAGGCCACAAAAACGGGTGGGCTATAGCCTTGGGGGGTGGGACTGGCCAACTTCGTCCGCCGGACTCGGAATGCCGTAAGACTCCACGAGGGACCTGCCAACTTCGTCCGCCGGACTCGGAATGCCGCAAGACTCCGCGATGGGCCTCCGTGTGCCAAAAAAAGACCGCGGGCAAAGCCGCGCCAAAAAATAACCGCCCGAAGGCCGGGGCGCCAAGTTCGTCCAGCGAGGGGCCTCCGTCTGCCAAACATAGGCCGTGGAAAAACCCGCGCCCAAAAATAACCGCCCGAAGGCCGGGGCGCCAAGTTCGTCCAGCGGAAAAAGGCCACAAAAACGGGTGGGCTATAGCCTTGGGGGGTGGGGCTGGACAACTTCGTCCGCCGGACTCGGAATGCCGCGAGACTTTGCGAGGGGCCTCCGTGTGCCAAATATAGGCCACGGGCAAAGCCGAACCCAAAAATAACCGCCCGAAGGCCGGGGCGCCAAGTTCGTCCAGCGCAAAAAGGCCACAAAAACGGGTGGGCTATAGCCTTGGGGGGTGGGGCTGGCCAACATCGTCCGCCGGACTCGGAATGCCGTGAGACTTTGCGAGGGGCCTCCTTGTGCCAAACATAGGCCCTGGGCAAAGCCGTGCCCAAAAATAACCACCCGAAGGCCGGGGCGCCAAGTTCGTCCAGCGCAAAAAGGCCACAAAAACGGGTGGGCTATAGCCTTGGGGGTTTGGGCCGGCCGACTTCGTCCGCCGGACTCGGAATGCCGCGAGACTTTGCGAGGGGCCTCCGTGTACCAAAAATAGGCTGTGGCAAAGCCGCGCCCAAAAATAACCACCCGAAGGCCGGGGCGCCAAGTTCGTCCAGCGCAAAAAGGCCACAAAAACGTGTGGGCTATAGCCTTGGGGGGTGGGGCTGGCCAACTTCGTCCGCCGGGCTCGGAATGCCGCGAGGCTTTGCGAGGGGCCTCTGTGTGCCAAAAATAGGCCGTGGGCAAAGCCGAACCCAAAAATGACCGCCCGAAGGCCGGGGCGCCAAGTTCGACCAGCACAAAAAGGCCACAAAAACGGGTGGGCTATAGCCTTGGGGGGTGGGGCTGGCCAACTTCGTCCGCCGGACTCGGAATGCCGCGAGACTTTGTGAGGGAACTCCGTGTGCCAAAAATAGGCCGCGGGCAAAGCCGTGCCCAAAAATAACCGCCCGATGGCCGGGGCGCCAAGTTCGTCCAGCGCAAAAAGGCCACAAAAACGGGTTGGCTATAGCCTTGGGGGGTGGGGCTGGCCAACTTCGTCCGCCGGACTCGGAATGCCGCGAGACTTTGCGAGGGGCCTCCGTGTGCGAAAAATAGGCCACGAGCAAAGGCGTGCCCAAAAATAACCTCCCGAAGGCCGGGGCGCCAAGTTCGTCCAGCGGAAAAAGGCCACAAAAACGGGTGGGTTATAGCCTTGGGGGGTGGGGCTGTCCAACTTCGTCCGCCAGACTCGGAATGCCGCGAGCCTTTGCGAGGGGCCTCCGTGTGCCAAACATAGGCCGTGGGCAAAGCCGCGTCCAAAAATAACAGCCCGAAGGCCGGGGCGCCAAGTTCGTCCAGTGGAAAAAGGCCACAAAAACGGGTGGGTTATAGCCTTGGGGGGTGGGGCTGTCCAACTTCGTCCGCCAGACTCGGAATGCCGCGAGCCTTTGCGAGGGGCCTCCGTGTGCCAAACATAGGCCGTGGGCAAAGCCGCGTCCAAAAATAACAGCCCGAAGGCCGGGGCGCCAAGTTCGTCCAGTGGAAAAAGGCCACAAAAACGGGTGGGTTATAGCCTTGGGGGGTGGGGCTGTCCAACTTCGTCCGCCAGACTCGGAATGCCGCGAGCCTTTGCGAGGGGCCTCCGTGTGCCAAACATAGGCCGTGGGCAAAGCCGCGTCCAAAAATAACCGCTCGAAGGCCGGGGCGCCAAGTTAGTCAAGCGCAAAAAGGCCACAAAAACGGGTGGGATATAGCCTTGGGGGGTGGGGCCGGCCGACTTCGTCCGCCGGACTCGGAAGGCCGCAAGACTTTGCGAGGGGCCTTCGTGTGCCAAAAATAGGCCGCGGGCAAAGTCGCGCCCAAAAATAACCGCCCGAAGGCCGGGGCGCCAAGTTCGTCCAGCGGAAAAAGGCCACAAAAACGGGTGGGCTATAGCCTTGGGGGGTGGGGCTGGCCGACTTCGTCCGCCGGACTCGGAATGCCGCGAGACTTGCGAGGGGCCTCCGTGTGCCAAAAATAGGCCGCGGGCAAAGTCGCCCCCAAAAATAACCGCCCGAAGGCCGGGGCGCCAAGTTCGTCCAGCGCAAAAAGGCCACAAAAACGGGTGGGCTATAACCTTGGGGGGTGGAGCTGGCCAACTCCGTCCGCCGGACACGGAATGCCGCGAGACTTTGCGAGGGGCCTCCGTGTGCGAAAAATAGGCCGCGAGCAAAGGCGCGCCCAAAAATAACCACCCGAAGGCCGGGGCGCCAAGTTCGTCCAGCGGAAAAAGGCCACAAAAACGGGTGGGTTATAGCCTTGGGGGGTGGGGCTGTCCAACTTCGTCCACCAGACTCGGAATGGCGCGAGCCTTTGCGAGGGGCCTCCGTGTGCCAAACAGAGGCCGCGGGCAAAGCCGCATACAAAAATAACCGCTCGAAGGCCGGGGCGCCAAGTTAGTCCAGCGCAAAAAGGCCACAAAAACGGGTGGGATATAGCCTTGGGGGGTGGGGCTGGCCAACTTCGTCCGCCGGACTCGGAATGCCGATAGACTTTGCGAGGGGCCCCCGTGTGGTAAAAATAGGCCGCGGGCAAAGTCGCGCCCAAAAATAACCACCCGAAGGCCGGGGCGCCATGATCGTCCAGCGCAAAAAGGCCACAAAAACGGGTGGGCTATAGCCTTGGGGGGTGGGGCTGGCCAACTTCGTCCGCCGGACTCGGAATGCCGCGAGACTTCGCGAGGGGCCTCCCTGTACCCAAAATAGGCCGCGGGCAAAGCCGCGCCCAAAAATAACCGTCCGAAGGCCGGGGCGCCAAGTTCGTCCAGCGGAAAAAGGCCACAAAAACGGGTGGGTTATAGCCTTGGGGGGTGGGGCTGTCCAACTTCGTCCACCAGACTCGGAATGGCGCGAGCCTTTGCGAGGGGCCTCCGTGTGCCAAACAGAGGCCGCGGGCAAAGCCGCATACAAAAATAACCGCTCGAAGGCCGGGGCGCCAAGTTAGTCCAGCGCAAAAAGGCCACAAAAACGGGTGGGATATAGCCTTGGGGGGTGGGGCTGGCCAACTTCGTCCGCCGGACTCGGAATGCCGATAGACTTTGCGAGGGGCCCCCGTGTGGTAAAAATAGGCCGCGGGCAAAGTCGCGCCCAAAAATAACCACCCGAAGGCCGGGGCGCCATGATCGTCCAGCGCAAAAAGGCCACAAAAACGGGTGGGCTATAGCCTTGGGGGGTGGGGCTGGCCAACTTCGTCCGCCGGACTCGGAATGCCGCGAGACTTCACGAGGGGCCTCCCTGTACCCAAAATAGGCCGCGGGCAAAGCCGCGCCCAAAAATAACCGTCCGAAGGCCGGGGCGCCAAGTTCGTCCAGCGCAAAAAGGCCACAAAAACGGGTGGGCTATAGCCTTGGGGGGTTGGGCCGGCCCACTTCGTCCGCCGGACTCGGAATGCCGCGAGACTTTACGAGGGGCCTCCGTGTGCCAAACATTGGCCGCGGGCAAAGCCGCATCCAAAAATAACCGCTCGAAGGCCGGGGCGCCAAGTTAGTCCAGCGCAAAAAGGCCACAAAAACGGGTGGGATATAGCCTTGGGGGGTGGGGCTGGCCAACTTCGTCCTTCGGACTTGGAATGCCGCTAGACTTTGCGAGGGGCCTCCGTGTGGTAAAAATAGGCCGCGGGCAAAGTCGCGCCCAAAAATAACCGCCCGAAGGCCGGGGCGCCAAGTTCGTCCAGCGGAAAAAGGCCACAAAAACGGGTGGGCTATAGCCTTGGGGGGTGGGGCTGGCCGACTTCGTCCGCCGGACTCGGAATGCCGCGAGACTTGCGAGGGGCCTCCGTGTGCCAAAAATAGGCCGCGGGCAAAGCCGCGCCCAAAAATAACCACCCGAAGGCCGGGGCGCCAAGTTCGTCCAGCGCAAAAAGGCCACAAAAACGGGT
The DNA here is from genome assembly GCA_034663535.1 of Citrus x limon. Classification (NCBI taxonomy): domain Eukaryota; kingdom Viridiplantae; phylum Streptophyta; class Magnoliopsida; order Sapindales; family Rutaceae; genus Citrus; species Citrus x limon. The sequence continues at coordinate 33,048,656 of CM067991.1, forward strand.
GGGCTATAACCTTGGGGGGTGGGGCTGGCCAACTTCGTCCGCCGGACTCGGAATGCCGCGAGACTTTGCGAGGGGCCTCCGTGTGTGAAAAATAGGCCGCGAGCAAAGGCACGCCCAAAAATAACCACCCGAAGGCCGGGGCGCCAGGTTCGTTCAGCGGAAAAAGGCCACAAAAACGGGTGGGTTATAGCCTTGGGGGGTGGGGCTATCCAACTTCGTCCGCCAGACTCGGAATGCCGCGAGCCTTTGCGAGGGGCCTTCGTGTGCCAAACAGAGGCTGCGGGCAAAGCCGCGTCCAAAAATAACCGTTCGAAGGCCGGGGCGCCAAGTTAGTCCAGCGCAAAAAGGCCACAAAAACGGGTGGGATATAGCCTTGGGGGGTGGGGCTGGCCAACTTCGTCCGCCGGACTCGGAATGCCGATAGACTTTGCGAGGGGCCCCCGTGTGGCAAAAATAGGCCGCGGGCAAAGTCGCGCCCAAAAATAACCGCCCGAAGGCCGGGGCGCCAAGTTCGTCCAGCGCAAAAAGGCCACAAAAACGGGTGGGCTATAACCTTGGGGGGTGGGGCTAGCCAACTTCGTCCGCCGGACTCGGAATGCCGCGAGACTTTGCGAGGGGCCTCCGCGTATGAAAAATAGGCCGCGAGCAAAGGCGCGCCCAAAAATAACCACCCGAAGGCCGGGTTGCCAAGTTCGTCCATCGGAAAAAGGCCACAAAAACGGGTGGGTTATAGCCTTGGGGGGTGGGGCTGTCCAACTTCGTCCGCCGGACTCGGAATGCCGAGAGACTTTGCGAGGGACCTCCGTGTGCGAAAAATAGGCCGCGAGCAAAGGCGCGCCCAAAAATAACCACCCGAAGGCCGGTGCGCCAAGTTCGTCCAGCGGAAAAAGGCCACAAAAACGGGTGGGTTATAGCCTTGGGGGGTGGGGCTGTCCAACTTCGTCCGCCAGACTCGGAATGCCGCGAGCCTTTACGAGGGGCCTCCGTGTGCCAAACAGAGGCCGCGGGCAAAGCCGCGTCCAAAAATAACCGCTCGAAGGCCGGGGCGCCAAGTTCGTCCAGTGCAAAAAGGCCACAAAAACGGGTGGGCGATAGCCTTGGGGGGTGGGGCTGGCCCACTTCGTCCGCCGGACTCGGACTGCCGTGAGACTTTGCGAGGGGCCTCCGTGTGCCAAAAATAGGCCGCGGGCAAAGCCGCGTCCAAAAATAACCGCCCGAAGGCTGGGGCGCCTTGTTCGTCCAGCGGAAAAAGGCCACAAAAACGGGTGGGCTATAGCCTTGGGGGGTGGGGCTGGCCAACTTCGTCCGCCGGGCTCGGATTGCCGCGAGACTTTGCGAGGGGCCGCCGTGTGCCAAAAATAGGCCGCGGACAAGGCCGCCCCAAAAAAAAAACGCCCGAAGGCCGGGGCGCCGAGTTCGTCCTGCGCAAAAAGGCCACAAAAACGGGTGGGCTATAACCTTGGGGGGTGGGGCTGGCCAACTTCGTCCGCCGGACTCGGAATGCCGCGAGACTTTGCGAGGGGCCTCCGTGTGTGAAAAATAGGCCGCGAGCAAAGGCACGCCCAAAAATAACCACCCGAAGCCCGGGGCGCCAAGTTCGTCCAGCGGAAAAAGGCCACAAAAACGGGTGGGTTATAGCCTTGGGGGGTGGGGCTGTCCAACTTCGTCCGCCGGACTCGGATTGCCGCGAGACCTTGCGAGGGGCCTCCGTCTGCCAAAAATAGGCCACGGGCAAAGCCGCACCCAAAAACAACCGCCCGAAGGCCGGGGCGCCAAGTTCGTCCAGCGGAAAAAGGCCACAAAAACGGGTGGGCTATAGCTTTGGGGGGTGGGGCTGGACAACTTCGTCCGCCGGACTCGGAATGCCGCGAGACTTTGCGAGGGGCCTCCGTGTGCCAAAGGTAGGCCATGGACAAAGCCGCGCCCAAAAATAACCGCCCGAAGGCCGGGGCGCCAAGTTCGTCCAGCGCAAAAAGGCCACAAAAATGGGTGGGCTATAGCCTTGGCGGGTGGGGCTGGCCAACTTCGTCCGCCGGGCTCGGATTGCCGCGAGACTTTGCGAGGGGCCGCCGTGTGCCAAAAATAGGCCGCGGACAAGGCCGCCCCAAAAAATAAACGCCCGAAGGCCGGGGCGCCGAGTTCGTCCAGCGGAAAAAGGCCACAAAAACGGGTGGGCTATAGCCTTGGGGGGTGGGGCTGGCCAACTTCGTCCGCCGGACTCGGAATGCCGCGAGACTTTGCGAGGGGCCTCCATGTGCCAAAATAGGCCGCGGGCACAGCTACGCCCAAAAATAACCGCCCGAAGGCCGCGGCGCCAAGTTCGTCCAGCGGAAAAAGGCCACAAAAACGGGTGGGCTATAGCCTTGGGGGTGGGATTGGCCAACTTCGTCCGCCGGACTCGGATTGCTGCGAGACTTTGCGAGGGGCCTAGCCGTGGGCAAAGCCGCACCCAAAAATAACCTACTGAAGGCCGGGGCGCCAAGTTCGTCCAACGGAAAAAGGCCACAAAAATGGGTGGGCTATAGCCTTGGGGGGTGGGGCTGGCCCACTTCGTCCGCCGGACACGGAATGCCGCGAGACTTTGCGAGGGGCCTCTGTGTGCCAAACATAGGCCGCGGGCAAAGCCGCGTCCAAAAATAACCGCCCGAAGGCCGGGGCGCCAAGTTCGTCCAGCGGAAAAAGGCCACAAAAACGGGTGGGCTATAGCCTTGGGGGGTGGGGCTGGCCGACTTCGTCCGCCGGACTCGGAATGCCGCGAGACTTTGCGAGGGGCCTCCGTGTGCCAAACATAGGCCGCGGGCAAAGCCGTGCCCAAAAATAACAGCCCGAAGGCCGGGGCGCCAAGTTCGTCCAGCCCAAAAACGCCACAAAAACGGGTGGGCTATAGCCTTGGGGGGTGGGGCTGGCCAGCTTCGTCCGCCAGACTCAGAATGCCGTGAGACTTTGCGAGGAGCCTCCGTGTGCCAAAAATAGGCCGTGGGCAAAGCCGCGCCCAAAAATAACCGCCCGAAGGCCGGGGAACCAAGTTCATCCAGCAGAAAAAGGCCACAAAAACGGGTGGGCTATAGCCTTGGGGGGTGGGGCAGGCCAACTTCGTCCGCCAGACTCGGAATGCCGCGAGACCTTGCGAGGTGCCTCCGTGTGCCAAAAATAGGCCGCGGACAAAGCCGCGTCCAAAAATAACCGCCCGAAGGCCGAGGCGCCAAGTTCGTCCAGCGCAAAAAGGCCACAAAAACGGGTGGGCTATAGCCTTGGGGGGTGGGGCTGGCCAACTTCGTCCCCCGGACTCGGAATGCAGGCCGCGGGCAAAGCCGCGCCCAAAAATAACCGCCCGAAGGCCGGGGCGCCAAGTTCGTCCAGCGCAAAAAGGCCACAAAAACGGGTGGGCCATAGCCTCGGGGGGTGGGGCTGGCCAACTTCGTCCACCGGACTCGGAATGCCGCGAGACTTTGCGAGGGGCCTCCGTGTGCCAAAGCTAGGCCACGGACAAAGCCGCGCCCAAAAATAACCGCCCGAAGGCCGGGGCGCCAAGTTCGTCCAGTGCAAAAAGGCCACAAAAACGGGTGGGCTATAGCCTTGGGGGGTGGGGCTGGCCCACTTCGTCCGCCGGACACGGAATGCCGCGAGACTTTGCGAGGGGCCTCTGTGTGCCAAACATAGGCCGCGGGCAAAGCCGCGTCCAAAAATAACCGCACGAAGGCCGGGGCGCGAAGTTCGTCCAGCGCAAAAAGGCCACAAAAACGGGTGGGCTATAGCCTTGGGGAGTGGGGCTGGCCAACTTCGTCCCCCGGACTCGGAATGCCGCGAGACTTTGCGAGGGGCCTCCGTGTACCAAACATAGGCCGCGGCCAAAGCCGCATCCAAAAATAACCGCCCGAAGGCCGACGCGCCAAGTTCGTCCAGCGGAAAAAGGCCACAAAAACGGGTGGGCTATAGCCTTGGGGGGTGGGGCTGGCCGACTTCGTCCGCCGGACTCGGAATGCCGCGAGACTTTGCGAGGGGCCTCCGTGTGCCAAACATAGGCCGCGGGCAAAGCCGTGCCCAAAAATAACAGCCCGAAGGCCGGGGCGCCAAGTTCGTCCAGCCCAAAAACGCCACAAAAACGGGTGGGCTATAGCCTTGGGGGGTGGGGCTGGCCAGCTTCGTCCGCCAGACTCAGAATGCCGTGAGACTTTGCGAGGAGCCTCCGTGTGCCAAAAATAGGCCGTGGGCAAAGCCGCGCCCAAAAATAACCGCCCGAAGGCCGGGGAACCAAGTTCATCCAGCAGAAAAAGGCCACAAAAACGGGTGGGCTATAGCCTTGGGGGGTGGGGCAGGCCAACTTCGTCCGCCAGACTCGGAATGCCGCGAGACCTTGCGAGGTGCCTCCGTGTGCCAAAAATAGGCCGCGGACAAAGCCGCGTCCAAAAATAACCGCCCGAAGGCCGAGGCGCCAAGTTCGTCCAGCGCAAAAAGGCCACAAAAACGGGTGGGCTGTAGCCTTGGAGGGTGGGGCTGGCCAACGTCATCCGCCGGACTCAGAATGCCGCGAGACTTTGCGAGGGGCCTCCATGTGCCAAAAATAGGCCGCGGACAAAGCCGGGCCGAAAAATAACCGCCCAAAGGCCGGGGCGCCAAGTTCATCCAGCGGAAAAAGGCCACAAAAACGGGTGCGCTATAGCCTTGGGGGGTGGGGCTGGCCAACTTCGTCCGCCGGACTCGGAATGCCGTGAGACTTTGCGAGGGGCCTCCGTCTGCCAAAAATAGGCCGCGGGCAAAGCCGTACCCAAAAACAACCGCCCGAAGGCCGGGGCGCCAAGTTCGTCCAGCGGAAAAAGGCCACAAAAACGGGTGGGCTATAGCCTTGGGGGGTGGGGCTGGCCAACTTCGTCCGCCGGGCTCGGATTGCCGCGAGACTTTGCGAGGGGCCGCCGTGTGCCAAAAATAGGCCGCGGACAAGGCCGCCCCAAAAAATAAACGCCCGAAGGCCGGGGCGCCGAGTTCGTCCTGCGCAAAAAGGCCACAAAAACGGGTGGGCTATAACCTTGGGGGGTGGGGCTGGCCAACTTCGTCCGCCGGACTCGGAATGCCGCGAGACTTTGCGAGGGGCCTCCGTGTGTGAAAAATAGGCCGCGAGCAAAGGCACGCCCAAAAATAACCACCCGAAGGCCGGGGCGCCAAGTTCGTCCAGCGGAAAAAGGCCACAAAAACGGGTGGGTTATAGCCTTGGGGGGTGGGGCTGTCCAACTTCGTCCGCCGGACTCGGATTGCCGCGAGACCTTGCGAGGGGCCTCCGTCTGCCAAAAATAGGCCACGGGCAAAGCCGCACCCAAAAACAACCGCCCGAAGGCCGGGGCGCCAAGTTCGTCCAGCGGAAAAAGGCCACAAAAACGGGTGGGCTATAGCTTTGGGGGGTGGGGCTGGACAACTTCGTCCGCCGGACTCGGAATGCCGCGAGACTTTGCGAGGGGCCTCCGTGTGCCAAAGGTAGGCCATGGACAAAGCCGCGCCCAAAAATAACCGCCCGAAGGCCGGGGCGCCAAGTTCGTCCAGCGCAAAAATGCCACAAAAAGGGGTGGGCTATAGCCTTGGGGGGTGGGGCTGGCCCACTTCGTCCGCCGGACTCGGAATGCCGCGAGACTTTACGTGCGGCCTCCGTGTGCAAAACATAGGCCGCGGGCATAGCCGCGCCCAAAAATAACCGCCCGAAGGCCGGGGCGCCAAGTTCGTCCAGCGGAAAAAGGCCACAAAAACGGGTGGGCAATAGCCTTGGGGGGTGGGGCTGGCCAACTTCGTCCGCCGGACTCGGATGCCGCGAGACTTTGCGAGGGGCCTCCGTGTGCCAAAAATAGGCCGTGGTCAAAGCCGCGCCCAAAAATAACCGCCCGAAGGCCGGGGCGCCAAGTTCGTCCAGCGCAAAAATGCCACAAAAACGGGTGGGCTATAGCCTTGGGGGGTGGGGCTGGCCCACTTCGTCCGCCGGACTCGGAATGCCGCGAGACTTTGCGGGGGCCTCCGTGTGCAAAACATAGGCCGCGGGCATAGCCGCGCCCAAAAATAACCGCCCGAAGGCCGGGGCACCAAGTTCGGCCAGCGCAAAAAGGCCACAAAAACGGGTGGGCTATAGCCTTGGGGGGTGGGGCTCGCCAACTTCGTCCGCCGGACTCGGAATGCCGCGAGACTTTGCGAGGGGCCTCCGTGTGCCAAAAATAGGCCGCGGGTAAAGCCGCGCCCAAAAATAACTGCCCGAATGCCGGGGTACCAAGTTCGTCCAGCGGGAAAAGGCCACAAAAACGGGTGGGCTATAGCCTTGGGGGGTGGGGCTGGCCAACTTCGTCCGCCGGTCTCGGAATGCCGCAAGCCTTTTCGAGGGGCCTCCGTGTGCCAAAAATAGGCCGCGGTCAAAGCCGGGCCCAAAAATAACCGCAGGAAGGCCGGGGCGCCAAGTTCGTCCAGCGGAAAAAGGCCACAAAAACGGGTGGGCTATAGCCTTGGGGGGTGGGGCTGGCCAACTTCGTCCGCCGGACTCGGAATGCCGCGAGACTTTGTGAGGGGCCTCCGTGTGCCAAACATAGGCCGCAGGCAAAGCCGTGCCCAAAAATAACCGCCCGAAGGCCGGGGCGCCAAGTTCATCCAGCGCAAAAAGGCCACAAAAACGGGTGGGCTATAGCCTTGGGGGGTGGGGCTGGCCAGCTTCGTCCGCCAGACTCGGAATGCCGCGAGACTTTGCGAGGGGCCTCCGTGTGCCAAAAATAGGCCGCGGGCAAAGCCGCGCCCAAAAATAACCGCCCGAAGGCCGGGGAACCAAGTTCGTCCAGCAGAAAAAGGCCACAAAAACGGGTGGGCTATAGCCTTGGGGGGTGGGGCTGGCCAACTTCGTCTGCCGGACTCGGAATGCCGCGAGACTTTGCGAGGGGCCTCCGTGTGCCAAACATAGGCCACGGCCGAAGCCGCATCCAAAAATAACCGCCCGAAGGCCGAGGCGCCAAGTTCGTCCAGCGGAAAAAGGCCACAAAAACGGGTGGGCTATAGCCATGGGGGGTGGGGCTGGCCGACTTCGTCCGCCGGACTCGGAATGCCGCGAGACTTTGCGAGGGGCCTCCGTGTGCCAAACATAGGCCGCGGCCAAAGCCGTGCCCAAAAATAACCGCCCGAAGGCCGGGGCGCCAAGTTCGTCCAGCGCAAAAAGGCCACAAAAACGGGTGGGCTATAGCCTTGGGGGGTGGGGCTGGCCAGCTTCGTCCGCCAGACTCGGAATGCCGCGAGACTTTGCGAGGGGCCTCCGTGTGCCAAAATTAGGCCGCGGGCAAATCCGCGCCCAAAAATAACCCCCCGAAGGCCGGGGAACGAAGTTCGTCCAGCAGAAAAAGGCCACAAAAACGGGTGGGCTATAGCCTTGGGGGGTGGGGCTGGCCAACTTCGTCCGCCGGACTCGGAATGCCGCGAGACCTTGCGAGGGGCCTCCGTGTGCCAAAAATAGGCCGCGGACAAAGCCGCGTCCAAAAATAACCGCCCGAAGGCCGAGGCGCCACGTTCGTCCAGCGCAAAAAGGCCACAAAAACGGGTGGGCTGTAGCCTTGGAGGGTGGGGCTGGCCAACTTCATCCGCCGGACTCAGAATGCCGCGAGACTTTGCGAGGGGCCTCCATGTGCCAAAAATAGGCCGCGGACAAAGCCGGGCCGAAAAATAACCGCCCGAAGGCCGGGGCGCCAAGTTCGTCCAGCGGAAAAAGGCCACAAAAACGGGTGCGCTATAGCCTTGGGGGGTGGGGCTGGCCAACTTCGTCCGCCGGACTCGGAATGCCGCGAGACCTTGCGAGGGGCCTCCGTGTGCCAAAAATAGGCCACGGACAAAGCCGCGTCCAAAAATAACCGCCCGAAGGCCGAGGCGCCAAGTTCGTCCAGCGCAAAAAGGCCACAAAAACGGGTGGGCTGTAGCCTTGGAGGGTGGGGCTGGCCAACTTCATCCGCCGGACTCAGAATGCCGCGAGACTTTACGAGGGGCCTCCATGTGCCAAAAATAGGCCGCGGACAAAGCCGGGCCGAAAAATAACCGCCCGAAGGCCGGGGCGCCAAGTTCGTCCAGCGGAAAAAGGCCACAAAAACGGGTGGGCAATAGCCTTGGGGTGTGGGGCTGGCCCACTTTGTCCGCCGCACTCGGATTGCCGCGAGACTTTGCGAGGGGCCTCCGTGTTCCAAAAATAGGCCACGGGCAAAGCCGTGCCCAAAAATAACCGCCCGAAGGCCGGGGCGCCAAGTTCGCCCAGCAGAAAATGGCCACAAAAACGGGTGGGCTACAGCCTTGGGGGGTGGGGTCGGCCTACTTCGTCCGCCGGACTCGGAATGCCGCGAGACTTTGCGAGGGGCCTCCGTGTGCCAAAAATAGGCCGCGGGCAAAGCTGCGCCCAAAAATAACCGCCCGAAGGCCGGGGCGCCAAGTTCGTCCAGCGGAAAAAGGCCACAAAAACGGGTGGGCTATAGCCTTGGGGGGTGGGGCTGGCCAACTTCATCCGCCGGACTCGGAATGCCGCGAGACTTTGTGAGGGGCCTCCGTGTGCCAAAGATAGGCCGCGGGTAAAGCCGCACCCAAAAATAACCGCCCGAAGGCCGGGGCGCCAAGTTCGTCCACCGCAAAAAGGCCACAAAAACGGGTGGGCTATAGCCTTGGGGGGTGGGGCTGGCCAACTTCGTCCGCCGGACTCGGAATGCCGCGAGACTTTGCGAGGGGCCTCCGTGTGTCAAAAATAGGCCGTGGTCAAAGCCGCGGCCAAAAATATCCCCCCGAAGGCAGTGGCGCCAAATTCGTCCAGCGGAAAAAGCCCACAATAATGGGTGGGCTATAGCCTTGGGGGATGGGGCTGGCCAACTTTGTCCGCCGGACTCGGAATGGGGCGAGACTTTGCGAGGGGCCTCCGTGTGCCAAAAATAGGCCGCAGTCACAGCCGCGCCAAAAAATTACCCCCCCGAATGCCGGGGCGACAAGTTCGTCCAGCGGAAAAAGGCCACAAAAACGGGTGGGCTATAGCCTTGGGGGGTGGGGCTGGCCAACTTCGTCCGCCGGACTCGGAATGGTGCGAGACTTTGTGAGGTGCCTCCATGTGCCAAAAATAGGCCGCGGGAACAGCCGCGTCCAGAAATAACCGCCCGAAGGCCGGGGCGCCAAGTTCATCAGCGGAAAAAGGCCACAAATACGGGGGGCTATAGCCTTGGGGGGTGGGGCTGGCCAACTTCGTCCGCCGGACTCGGAATGGCCCGAGACATTGCGAGGTGCCTCCGTGTCCCAAAAATAGGCCGCGGGCTCAGCAGCGCCATAAATAACCGCCCGAATGCCGGGGCGCCAAGTTCGTCCAGCGGAAAAAGGCCACAAAAACGGGTGGGCTATAGCCTTGGGGTGTGGGGTTGGCCAACTTCGTCCGCCGGACTCGGAATGGCGCGAGACTTTGTGAGGCACCTCCGTGTGCCGAAAATAGTCTGCGGGCACAGCCGCGCCTAAAAATAACCACCCGAAGGCCGGGGCGCCAAGTTCGTCCGGCGGAAAAAGGCCACAAAAACGGGTGGGCTATAGCCTTGGGGGGTGGGGCTGGCCAACTTCGTCCGCCGGACTCGGAACGGCGCGAGACTTTATGAGGCGCCTCCGTGTGCCAAAAATAGGCGGCGGGCACAGCCGTAGCCAAAAATAACCGCCCTAAGGCCGGGGCGCCAAATTCGTCCAGCGGAAAAAGGCCACAAATACGGGTGGGCTATAGCCTTGGGGGGTGGGGCTGGCCAACTTCGAAAAATAGGCCGCGCGCACAGCCGCGCCGAAAAATAACCGCCCAAAGGCCGGGGCACCAAGTTCGTCCAGCGGAAAAAGGCCACAAAAACGGGTGGGTTAAAGCCTTGGGGGGTGGGGCTGGCCAACTTCGTCCGCCGGACTCGGAATGGCGCGAGACTTTGCGAGGCACCTCCGTGTGCCAAAAATAGGCCGCGGGAACAGCCGTACCCAAAAATAACCGCCCGAAGGCCGGGGCGCCAAGTTCGTCCAGCGGTAAAAGGCCACAAATACGGGTGGGCTATATCCTTGGGGGGTGGGGCTGGCCAACTTCTTTCGCCGGACTTGGAATGGCGCAAGACTTTGTGAGGCGTGTCCGTATGCCAAAAATAGGCCGCGGGCACGGCCGCGCCAAAAAATAACCACCCGAAGGCCGGGGCGCCATGTTCGTCCAGCGAAAAAAGGCCACAAAAACGGGTGGGCTATAGCCTTGGGTGGTGGGGCTGGCCCACTTCGTCCGCCGGACTCAGAATGCCGCGAGACTTTACGAGGGGCCTCCATGTGCCAAAAATAGGCCGCGGACAAAGCCAGGCCAAAAAATAACCGCCCGAAGGCCGGGGCGCCAAGTTCGTCCAGCGGAAAAAGGCCACAAAAACGGGTGGGCAATAGCCTTGGGGTGTGGGGCTGGCCCACTTTGTCCGCCGCACTCGGATTGCCGCGAGACTTTGCGAGGGGCCTCCGTGTGCCAAAAATAGGCCACGGGCAAAGCCGTGCCCAAAAATAACCGCCCGAAGGCCGGGGCGCCAAGTTCGCCCAGCAGAAAATGGCCACAAAAACGGGTGGGCTACAGCCTTGGGGGGTGGGGTCGGCCTACTTCGTCCGCCGGACTCGGAATGCCGCGAGACTTTGCGAGGGGCCGCCGTGTGCCAAAAATAGGCCGCGGACAAGGCCGCCCCAAAAAATAAACGCCCGAAGGCCGGGGCGCCGAGTTCGTCCTGCGCAAAAAGGCCACAAAAACGGGTGGGCTATAACCTTGGGGGGTGGGGCTGGCCAACTTCGTCCGCCGGACTCGGAATGCCGCGAGACTTTGCGAGGGGCCTCCGTGTGCCAAAAATAGGCCGCAGTCACAGCCGCGCCAAAAAATTACCCCCGCGAATGCCGGGGCGACAAGTTCGTCCAGCGGAAAAAGGCCACAAAAACGGGTGGGCTATAGCCTTGGGGGGTGGGGCTGGCCAACTTCGTCCGCCGGACTCGGAATGGTGCGAGACTTTGTGAGGTGCCTCCATGTGCCAAAAATAGGCCGCGGGAACAGCCGCGTCCAGAAATAACCGCCCGAAGGCCGGGGCGCCAAGTTCATCAGCGGAAAAAGGCCACAAATACGGGGGGCTATAGCCTTGGGGGGTGGGGCTGGCCAACTTCGTCCGCCGGACTCGGAATGGCCCGAGACATTGCGAGGTGCCTCCGTGTCCCAAAAATAGGCCGCGGGCTCAGCAGCGCCATAAATAACCGCCCGAATGCCGGGGCGCCAAGTTCGTCCAGCGGAAAAAGGCCACAAAAACGGGTGGGCTATAGCCTTGGGGGGTGGGGCTGGCCAACTTCGTCCGCCGGGCTCGGATTGCCGCGAGACTTTGCGAGGGGCCGCCGTGTGCCAAAAATAGGCCGCGGACAAGGCCGCCCCAAAAAATAAACGCCCGAAGGCCGGGGCGCCGAGTTCGTCCTGCGCAAAAAGGCCACAAAAACGGGTGGGCTATAACCTTGGGGGGTGGGGCTGGCCAACTTCGTCCGCCGGACTCGGAATGCCGCGAGACTTTGCGAGGGGCCTCCGTGTGTGAAAAATAGGCCGCGAGCAAAGGCACGCCCAAAAATAACCACCCGAAGGCCGGGGCGCCAAGTTCGTCCAGCGGAAAAAGGCCACAAAAACGGGTGGGTTATAGCCTTGGGGGGTGGGGCTGTCCAACTTCGTCCGCCGGACTCGGATTGCCGCGAGACCTTGCGAGGGGCCTCCGTCTGCCAAAAATAGGCCACGGGCAAAGCCGCACCCAAAAACAACCGCCCGAAGGCCGGGGCGCCAAGTTCGTCCAGCGGAAAAAGGCCTCAAAAACGGGTGGGCTATAGCTTTGGGGGGTGGGGCTGGACAACTTCGTCCGCCGGACTCGGAATGCCGCGAGACTTTGCGAGGGGCCTCCGTGTGCCAAAGGTAGGCCATGGACAAAGCCGCGCCCAAAAATAACCGCCCGAAGGCCGGGGCGCCAAGTTCGTCCGGCGCAAAAAGGCCACAAAAATGGGTGGGCTATAGCCTTGGCGGGTGGGGCTGGCCAACTTCGTCCGCCGGGCTCGGATTGCCGCGAGACTTTGCGAGGGGCCGCCGTGTGCCAAAAATAGGCCGCGGACAAGGCCGCCCCAAAAAATAAACGCCCGAAGGCCGGGGCGCCGAGTTCGTCCAGCGGAAAAAGGCCACAAAAACGGGTGGGCTATAGCCTTGGGGGGTGGGGCTGGCCAACTTCGTCCGCCGGACTCGGAATGCCGCGAGACTTTGCGAGGGGCCTCCATGTGCCAAAATAGGCCGCGGGCACAGCTACGCCCAAAAATAACCGCCCGAAGGCCGCGGCGCCAAGTTCGTCCAGCGGAAAAAGGCCACAAAAACGGGTGGGCTATAGCCTTGGGGGGTGGGATTGGCCAACTTCGTCCGCCGGACTCGGATTGCTGCGAGACTTTGCGAGGGGCCTAGCCGTGGGCAAAGCCGCACCCAAAAATAACCTACTGAAGGCCGGGGCGCCAAGTTCGTCCAACGGAAAAAGGCCACAAAAATGGGTGGGCTATAGCCTTGGGGGGTGGGGCTGGCCCACTTCGTCCGCCGGACACGGAATGCCGCGAGACTTTGCGAGGGGCCTCTGTGTGCCAAACATAGGCCGCGGGCAAAGCCGCGTCCAAAAATAACCGCCCGAAGGCCGGGGCGCCAAGTTCGTCCAGCGGAAAAAGGCCACAAAAACGGGTGGGCTATAGCCTTGGGGGGTGGGGCTGGCCGACTTCGTCCGCCGGACTCGGAATGCCGCGAGACTTTGCGAGGGGCCTCCGTGTGCCAAACATAGGCCGCGGGCAAAGCCGTGCCCAAAAATAACAGCCCGAAGGCCGGGGCGCCAAGTTCGTCCAGCCCAAAAACGCCACAAAAACGGGTGGGCTATAGCCTTGGGGGGTGGGGCTGGCCAGCTTCGTCCGCCAGACTCAGAATGCCGTGAGACTTTGCGAGGAGCCTCCGTGTGCCAAAAATAGGCCGTGGGCAAAGCCGCGCCCAAAAATAACCGCCCGAAGGCCGGGGAACCAAGTTCATCCAGCAGAAAAAGGCCACAAAAACGGGTGGGCTATAGCCTTGGGGGGTGGGGCAGGCCAACTTCGTCCGCCAGACTCGGAATGCCGCGAGACCTTGCGAGGTGCCTCCGTGTGCCAAAAATAGGCCGCGGACAAAGCCGCGTCCAAAAATAACCGCCCGAAGGCCGAGGCGCCAAGTTCGTCCAGCGCAAAAAGGCCACAAAAACGGGTGGGCTATAGCCTTGGGGGGTGGGGCTGGCCAACTTCGTCCCCCGGACTCGGAATGCAGGCCGCGGGCAAAGCCGCGCCCAAAAATAACCGCCCGAAGGCCGGGGCGCCAAGTTCGTCCAGCGCAAAAAGGCCACAAAAACGGGTGGGCCATAGCCTCGGGGGGTGGGGCTGGCCAACTTCGTCCACCGGACTCGGAATGCCGCGAGACTTTGCGAGGGGCCTCCGTGTGCCAAAGCTAGGCCACGGACAAAGCCGCGCCCAAAAATAACCGCCCGAAGGCCGGGGCGCCAAGTTCGTCCAGTGCAAAAAGGCCACAAAAACGGGTGGGCTATAGCCTTGGGGGGTGGGGCTGGCCCACTTCGTCCGCCGGACACGGAATGCCGCGAGACTTTGCGAGGGGCCTCTGTGTGCCAAACATAGGCCGCGGGCAAAGCCGCGTCCAAAAATAACCGCACGAAGGCCGGGGCGCGAAGTTCGTCCAGCGCAAAAAGGCCACAAAAACGGGTGGGCTATAGCCTTGGGGAGTGGGGCTGGCCAACTTCGTCCCCCGGACTCGGAATGCCGCGAGACTTTGCGAGGGGCCTCCGTGTACCAAACATAGGCCGCGGCCAAAGCCGCATCCAAAAATAACCGCCCGAAGGCCGACGCGCCAAGTTCGTCCAGCGGAAAAAGGCCACAAAAACGGGTGGGCTATAGCCTTGGGGGGTGGGGCTGGCCGACTTCGTCCGCCGGACTCGGAATGCCGCGAGACTTTGCGAGGGGCCTCCGTGTGCCAAACATAGGCCGCGGGCAAAGCCGTGCCCAAAAATAACAGCCCGAAGGCCGGGGCGCCAAGTTCGTCCAGCCCAAAAACGCCACAAAAACGGGTGGGCTATAGCCTTGGGGGGTGGGGCTGGCCAGCTTCGTCCGCCAGACTCAGAATGCCGTGAGACTTTGCGAGGAGCCTCCGTGTGCCAAAAATAGGCCGTGGGCAAAGCCGCGCCCAAAAATAACCGCCCGAAGGCCGGGGAACCAAGTTCATCCAGCAGAAAAAGGCCACAAAAACGGGTGGGCTATAGCCTTGGGGGGTGGGGCAGGCCAACTTCGTCCGCCAGACTCGGAATGCCGCGAGACCTTGCGAGGTGCCTCCGTGTGCCAAAAATAGGCCGCGGACAAAGCCGCGTCCAAAAATAACCGCCCGAAGGCCGAGGCGCCAAGTTCGTCCAGCGCAAAAAGGCCACAAAAACGGGTGGGCTGTAGCCTTGGAGGGTGGGGCTGGCCAACGTCATCCGCCGGACTCAGAATGCCGCGAGACTTTGCGAGGGGCCTCCATGTGCCAAAAATAGGCCGCGGACAAAGCCGGGCCGAAAAATAACCGCCCAAAGGCCGGGGCGCCAAGTTCGTCCAGCGGAAAAAGGCCACAAAAACGGGTGCGCTATAGCCTTGGGGGGTGGGGCTGGCCAACTTCGTCCGCCGGACTCGGAATGCCGTGAGACTTTGCGAGGGGCCTCCGTCTGCCAAAAATAGGCCGCGGGAAAAGCCGTACCCAAAAACAACCGCCCGAAGGCCGGGGCGCCAAGTTCGTCCAGCGGAAAAAGGCCACAAAAACGGGTGGGCTATAGCTTTGGGGGGTGGGGCTGGACAACTTCGTCCGCCGGACTCGGAATGCCGCGAGACTTTGCGAGGGGCCTCCGTGTGCCAAAGGTAGGCCATGGACAAAGCCGCGCCCAAAAATAACCGCCCGAAGGCCGGGGCGCCAAGTTCGTCCAGCGCAAAAAGGCCACAAAAATGGGTGGGCTATAGCCTTGGGGGGTGGGGCTGGCCCACTTCGTCCGCCGGACACGGAATGCCGCGAGACTTTGCTAGGGGGCTCCGTGTGCCAAACATAGGCCGCGGGCAAAGCCGCGTCCAAAAATAACCGCTCGAAGGCCGGGGCGCCAAGTTCGTCCAGCGCAAAAAGGCCACAAAAACGGGTGGGCTATAGCCTTGGGGGGTGGGGCTGGCCAACTTCGTCCCCCGGACTCGGAATGCAGGCCGCGGGCAAAGCCGTGCCCAAAATTAACCGCCCGAAGGCCGGTGCGCCAAGTTCGTCCAGCGCAAAAAGGCCACAAAAACGGGTGGGCCATAGCCTTGGGGGGTGGGGCTGGCCAACTTCGTCCACCGGACTCGGAATGCCGTGAGACTTTGGGAGGGGCCTCCGTGTGCCAAACATAGGCCGTGGGCAAAGCCGCGCCCAAAAATAACCGCCCGAAGGCCGGGGCGCCAAGTTCGTCTCGCGCAAAAATGCCACAAAAATGGGTGGGCTTTAGCCTTGGGGGGTGGGGCTGGCCAACTTCGTCCGCCGGACTCGGAATGCCGCGAGACTTTGCGAGGGACCTCCGTGTACCAAACATACGCCACGGCCAAAGCCGCATCCAAAAATAACCGCCCGAAGGCCGGGGCGCCAAGTTCGTCCAGCGGAAAAAGGCCACAAAAACAGGTGCGCTATAGCCTTGGGGGGTGGGGCTGGCCAACTTCGTCCGCCGGACTCGGAATGCCGCGAGACTTTGCGAGGGGCCTCCGTGTAGCAAACATAAGCCACGGCCGAAGCCGCATCCAAAAATAACCACCCGAAGGCCGAGGCGCCAAGTTCGTCCAGCGGAAAAAGGCCACAAAAACGGGTGGGCTATAGCCTTGGGGGGTGGGGCTGGCCAACTTCGTCCGCCGGACTCGGAATGCCGCGAGACTTTGTGAGGGGCCTCCGTGTGCCAAACATAGGCCGCAGGCAAAGCCGTGCCCAAAAATAACCGCCCGAAGGCCGGGGCGCCAAGTTCATCCAGCGGAAAAAGGCCACAAAAACGGGTGGGCTATAGCCTTGGGGGGTGGGGCTGGCCAGCTTCGTCCGCCAGACTCGGAATGCCGCGAGACTTTGCGAGGGGCCTCCGTGTGCCAAAAATAGGCCGCGGGCAAAGCCGCGCCCAAAAATAACCGCCCGAAGGCCGGGGAACCAAGTTCGTCCAGCAGAAAAAGGCCACAAAAACGGGTGGGCTATAGCCTTGGGGGGTGGGGCTGGCCAACTTCGTCTGCCGGACTCGGAATGCCGCGAGACTTTGCGAGGGGCCTCCGTGTGCCAAACATAGGCCACGGCCGAAGCCGCATCCAAAAATAACCGCCCGAAGGCCGAGGCGCCAAGTTCGTCCAGCGGAAAAAGGCCACAAAAACGGGTGGGCTATAGCCATGGGGGGTGGGGCTGGCCGACTTCGTCCGCCGGACTCGGAATGCCGCGAGACTTTGCGAGGGGCCTCCGTGTGCCAAACATAGGCCGCGGCCAAAGCCGTGCCCAAAAATAACCGCCCGAAGGCCGGGGCGCCAAGTTCGTCCAGCGCAAAAAGGCCACAAAAACGGGTGGGCTATAGCCTTGGGGGGTGGGGCTGGCCAGCTTCGTCCGCCAGACTCGGAATGCCGCGAGACTTTGCGAGGGGCCTCCGTGTGCCAAAATTAGGCCGCGGGCAAATCCGCGCCCAAAAATAACCCCCCGAAGGCCGGGGAACGAAGTTCGTCCAGCAGAAAAAGGCCACAAAAACGGGTGGGCTATAGCCTTGGGGGGTGGGGCTGGCCAACTTCGTCCGCCGGACTCGGAATGCCGCGAGACCTTGCGAGGGGCCTCCGTGTGCCAAAAATAGGCCGCGGACAAAGCCGCGTCCAAAGATAACCGCCCGAAGGCCGAGGCGCCACGTTCGTCCAGCGCAAAAAGGCCACAAAAACGGGTGGGCTGTAGCCTTGGAGGGTGGGGCTGGCCAACTTCATCCGCCGGACTCAGAATGCCGCGAGACTTTGCGAGGGGCCTCCATGTGCCAAAAATAGGCCGCGGACAAAGCCGGGCCGAAAAATAACCGCCCGAAGGCCGGGGCGCCAAGTTCGTCCAGCGGAAAAAGGCCACAAAAACGGGTGGGCAATAGCCTTGGGGTGTGGGGCTGGCCCACTTTGTCCGCCGCACTCGGATTGCCGCGAGACTTTGCGAGGGGCCTCCGTGTGCCAAAAATAGGCCACGGGCAAAGCCGTGCCCAAAAATAACCGCCCGAAGGCCGGGGCGCCAAGTTTGCCCAGCAGAAAATGGCCACAAAAACGGGTGGGCTACAGCCTTGGGGGGTGGGGTCGGCCT
The DNA here is from genome assembly GCA_034663535.1 of Citrus x limon. Lineage (NCBI taxonomy): Eukaryota > Viridiplantae > Streptophyta > Magnoliopsida > Sapindales > Rutaceae > Citrus > Citrus x limon. Next base: position 33,066,042 of record CM067991.1, read on the forward strand.
ACTTCGTCCGCCGGACTCGGAATGCCGCGAGACTTTGCGAGGGGCCTCCGTGTGCCAAAAATAGGCCGCGGGCAAAGCTGCGCCCAAAAATAACCGCCCGAAGGCCGGGGCGCCAAGTTCGTCCAGCGGAAAAAGGCCACAAAAACGGGTGGGCTATAGCCTTGGGGGGTGGGGCTGGCCAACTTCATCCGCCGGACTCGGAATGCCGCGAGACTTTGCGAGGGGCCTCCGTGTGCCAAAAATAGGCCACGGGCAAAGCCGTGCCCAAAAATAACCGCCCGAAGGCCGGGGCGCCAAGTTCGCCCAGCAGAAAATGGCCACAAAAACGGGTGGGCTACAGCCTTGGGGGGTGGGGTCGGCCTACTTCGTCCGCCGGACTCGGAATGCCGCGAGACTTTGCGAGGGGCCTCCGTGTGCCAAAAATAGGCCGCGGACAAAGCCAGGCCGAAAAATAACCGCCCGAAGGCCGGGGCGCCAAGTTCGTCCAGCGGAAAAAGGCCACAAAAACGGGTGGGCAATAGCCTTGGGGTGTGGGGCTGGCCCACTTTGTCCGCCGCACTCGGATTGCCGCGAGACTTTGCGAGGGGCCTCCGTGTGCCAAAAATAGGCCACGGGCAAAGCCGTGCCCAAAAATAACCGCCCGAAGGCCGGGGCGCCAAGTTCGCCCAGCAGAAAATGGCCACAAAAACGGGTGGGCTACAGCCTTGGGGGGTGGGGTCGGCCTACTTCGTCCGCCGGACTCGGAATGCCGCGAGACTTTGCGAGGGGCCTCCGTGTGCCAAAAATAGGCCGCGGGCAAAGCTGCGCCCAAAAATAACCGCCCGAAGGCCGGGGCGCCAAGTTCGTCCAGCGGAAAAAGGCCACAAAAACGGGTGGGCTATAGCCTTGGGGGGTGGGGCTGGCCAACTTCATCCGCCGGACTCGGAATGCCGCGAGACTTTGTGAGGGGCCTCCGTGTGCCAAAGATAGGCCGCGGGTAAAGCCGCACCCAAAAATAACCGCCCGAAGGCCGGGGCGCCAAGTTCGTCCACCGCAAAAAGGCCACAAAAACGGGTGGGCTATAGCCTTGGGGGGTGGGGCTGGCCAACTTCGTCCGCCGGACTCGGAATGCCGTGAGACTTTGCGAGGGGCCTCCGTGTGTCAAAAATAGGCCGTGGTCAAAGCCGCGGCCAAAAATATCCCCCCGAAGGCAGTGGCGCCAAATTCGTCCAGCGGAAAAAGCCCACAATAATGGGTGGGCTATAGCCTTGGGGGATGGGGCTGGCCAACTTTGTCCGCCGGACTCGGAATGGGGCGAGACTTTGCGAGGGGCCTCCGTGTGCCAAAAATAGGCCGCAGTCACAGCCGCGCCAAAAAATTACCCCCCCGAATGCCGGGGCGACAAGTTCGTCCAGCGGAAAAAGGCCACAAAAACGGGTGGGCTATAGCCTTGGGGGGTGGGGCTGGCCAACTTCGTCCGCCGGACTCGGAATGGTGCGAGACTTTGTGAGGTGCCTCCATGTGCCAAAAATAGGCCGCGGGAACAGCCGCGTCCAGAAATAACCACCCGAAGGCCGGGGCGCCAAGTTCATCAGCGGAAAAAGGCCACAAATACGGGGGGCTATAGCCTTGGGGGGTGGGGCTGGCCAACTTCGTCCGCCGGACTCGGAATGGCCCGAGACATTGCGAGGTGCCTCCGTGTCCCAAAAATAGGCCGCGGGCTCAGCAGCGCCATAAATAACCGCCCGAATGCCGGGGCGCCAAGTTCGTCCAGCGGAAAAAGGCCACAAAAACGGGTGGGCTATAGCCTTGGGGTGTGGGGTTGGCCAACTTCGTCCGCCGGACTCGGAATGGCGCGAGACTTTGTGAGGCACCTCCGTGTGCCGAAAATAGTCTGCGGGCACAGCCGCGCCTAAAAATAACCACCCGAAGGCCGGGGCGCCAAGTTCGTCCGGCGGAAAAAGGCCACAAAAACGGGTGGGCTATAGCCTTGGGGGGTGGGGCTGGCCAACTTCGTCCGCCGGACTCGGAACGGCGCGAGACTTTACGAGGCACCTCCGTGTGCCAAAAATAGGCGGCGGGCACAGCCGTAGCCAAAAATAACCGCCCTAAGGCCGGGGCGCCAAATTCGTCCAGCGGAAAAAGGCCACAAATACGGGTGGGCTATAGCCTTGGGGGGTGGGGCTGGCCAACTTCGAAAAATAGGCCGCGCGCACAGCCGCGCCGAAAAATAACCGCCCAAAGGCCGGGGCACCAAGTTCGTCCAGCGGAAAAAGGCCACAAAAACGGGTGGGTTAAAGCCTTGGGGGGTGGGGCTGGCCAACTTCGTCCGCCAAACTCGGAATGGCGCGAGACTTTGCGAGGCACCTCCGTGTGCCAAAAATAGGCCGCGGGAACAGCCGTACCCAAAAATAACCGCCCGAAGGCCGGGGCGCCAAGTTCGTCCAGCGGAAAAAGGCCACAAATACGGGTGGGCTATATCCTTGGGGGGTGGGGCTGGCCAACTTCTTTCGCCGGACTTGGAATGGCGCAAGACTTTGTGAGGCGTGTCCGTATGCCAAAAATAGGCCGCGGGCACGGCCGCGCCAAAAAATAACCACCCGAAGGCCGGGGCGCCATGTTCGTCCAGCGAAAAAAGGCCACAAAAACGGGTGGGCTATAGCCTTGGGTGGTGGGGCTGGCCCACTTCGTCCGCCGGACTCAGAATGCCGCGAGACTTTACGAGGGGCCTCCATGTGCCAAAAATAGGCCGCGGACAAAGCCAGGCCAAAAAATAACCGCCCGAAGGCCGGGGCGCCAAGTTCGTCCAGCGGAAAAAGGCCACAAAAACGGGTGGGCAATAGCCTTGGGGTGTGGGGCTGGCCCACTTTGTCCGCCGCACTCGGATTGCCGCGAGACTTTGCGAGGGGCCTCCGTGTGCCAAAAATAGGCCACGGGCAAAGCCGTGCCCAAAAATAACCGCCCGAAGGCCGGGGCGCCAAGTTCGCCCAGCAGAAAATGGCCACAAAAACGGGTGGGCTACAGCCTTGGGGGGTGGGGTCGGCCTACTTCGTCCGCCGGACTCGGAATGCCGCGAGACTTTGCGAGGGGCCTCCGTGTGCCAAAAATAGGCCGCGGGCAAAGCTGCGCCCAAAAATAACCGCCCGAAGGCCGGGGCGCCAAGTTCGTCCAGCGGAAAAAGGCCACAAAAACGGGTGGGCTATAGCCTTGGGGGGTGGGGCTGGCCAACTTCATCCGCCGGACTCGGAATGCCGCGAGACTTTGTGAGGGCCCTCCGTGTGCCAAAGATAGGCCGCGGGTAAAGCCGCACCCAAAAATAACCGCCCGAAGGCCGGGGCGCCAAGTTCGTCCACCGCAAAAAGGCCACAAAAACGGGTGGGCTATAGCCTTGGGGGGTGGGGCTGGCCAACTTCGTCCGCCGGACTCGGAATGCCGCGAGACTTTGCGAGGGGCCTCCGTGTGTCAAAAATAGGCCGTGGTCAAAGCCGCGGCCAAAAATATCCCCCCGAAGGCAGTGGCGCCAAATTCGTCCAGCGGAAAAAGCCCACAATAATGGGTGGGCTATAGCCTTGGGGGATGGGGCTGGCCAACTTTGTCCGCCGGACTCGGAATGGGGCGAGACTTTGCGAGGGGCCTCCGTGTGCCAAAAATAGGCCGCAGTCACAGCCGCGCCAAAAAATTACCCCCCCGAATGCCGGGGCGACAAGTTCGTCCAGCGGAAAAAGGCCACAAAAACGGGTGGGCTATAGCCTTGGGGGGTGGGGCTGGCCAACTTCGTCCGCCGGACTCGGAACGGTGCGAGACTTTGTGAGGTGCCTCCATGTGCCAAAAATAGGCCGCGGGAACAGCCGCGTCCAGAAATAACCGCCCGAAGGCCGGGGCGCCAAGTTCATCAGCGGAAAAAGGCCACAAATACGGGGGGCTATAGCCTTGGGGGGTGGGGCTGGCCAACTTCGCCCGCCGGACTCGGAATGGCCCGAGACATTGCGAGGTGCCTCCGTGTCCCAAAAATAGGCCGCGGGCTCAGCAGCGCCATAAATAACCGCCCGAATGCCGGGGCGCCAAGTTCGTCCAGCGGAAAAAGGCCACAAAAACGGGTGGGCTATAGCCTTGGGGTGTGGGGTTGGCTAACTTCGTCCACCGGACTCGGAATGGCGCGAGACTTTGTGAGGCACCTCCGTGTGCCGAAAATAGTCTGCGGGCACAGCCGCGCCTAAAAATAACCTCCCGAAGGCCGGGGCGCCAAGTTCGTCCGGCGGAAAAAGGCCACAAAAACGGGTGGGCTATAGCCTTGGGGGGTGGGGCTGGCCAACTTCGTCCGCCGGACTCGGAACGGCGCGAGACTTTACGAGGCGCCTCCGTGTGCTAAAAATAGGCGGCGGGCACAGACGTAGCCAAAAATAACCGCCCTAAGGCCGGGGCGCCAAATTCGTCCAGCGGAAAAAGGCCACAAATACGGGTGGGCTATAGCCTTGGGGGGTGGGGCTGGCCAACTTCGAAAAATAGGCCGCGCGCACAGCCGCGCCGAAAAATAACCGCCCAAAGGCCGGGGCGCCAAGTTCGTCCAGCGGAAAAAGGCCACAAAAACGGGTGGGTTAAAGCCTTGGGGGGTGGGGCTGGCCAACTTCGTCCGCCGGACTCGGAATGGCGCGAGACTTTGCGAGGCACCTCCGTGTGCCAAAAATAGGCCGCGGGAACAGCCGTACCCAAAAATAACCGCCCGAAGGCCGGGGCGCCAAGTTCGTCCAGCGGAAAAAGGCCACAAATACGGGTGGGCTATATCCTTGGGGGGTGGGGCTGGCCAACTTCTTTCGCCGGACTTGGAATGGCGCAAGACTTTGTGAGGCGTGTCCGTATGCCAAAAATAGGCCGCCGGCACGGCCGCGCCAAAAAATAACCACCCGAAGGCCGGGGCGCCATGTTCGTCCAGCGAAAAAAGGCCACAAAAACGGGTGGGCTATAGCCTTGGGTGGTGGGGCTGGCCCACTTCGTCCGCCGGACTCGGAATGGCGCGAGACTTTGCGAGTTACCTCCGTGTGCCAAAAATAGACCGCGGGCACAGCCGCGCCCTAAAATAACCGCCCGAAGGCTGGGGCGCCAAGTTCGTCCAGCAGAAAAAGGCCACAAAAACGGGTGGGCTATAGCCTTGTGGGGTGGGGTTGGCCAACTTCGTCCGCCGGACTCGGAATGGCGCGAGACTTTACGAGGCACCTCCGTGTGCCAAAACTAGGCCGCGGCCACTGCCGCACCCAAAAATAACCGCCCGAAGGCCGGGGCGCCAAGTTCATCCAGCGGAAAAAGGCCACAAAAACGGGTGGGCTATAGCCTTGGGGGGTGGGGCTGGCCGACTTCGTCCGCTGGACTCGGAATGGAGCGAGACTTTGCGAGGCACCTCCGTGTGCCAAAAATAGGCCGGGGGCACAGCCACGCCCAAAAATAACCGCCCGAAGGCCGGGGCGCCAAGTTCGTCCGGCGGAAAAAGACCACAAAAACGGGTGGGCTATAGCCTTGGGGGGTGGGGCTGGCCAACTTCGTCCGCCGGACTTGGAACGGCGCGAGACTTTGTGAGGCACCTCCGTGTGCAAAAAATAGGCGGCGGGCACAGCCGCGCCCAAAAATAACCGCGCTAAGGCCGGGGCGCCAAGTTCGTCCAGCGGAAAAAGGCCACAAAAACGGGTGGGCTATAGCCTTGGGAGGTGGGGCTGGCCAACTTCGAAAAATAGTCCGCGGGCACAGTCGCGCCGTAAAATAACCACCCAAAGGCCGGGGCGCCAAGTTCGTCCAGCGGAAAAAGGCCACAAAAACGGGTGGGCTATAGCCTTGTGGGGTGGGGCTGGCCAACTTCGTCCGCCGTACTCGGAATGGCGCGAGACTTTGCGAGGCACCTCCGTGTGCCAAAAATAGGCCGTGGGCACAGCTGTACCCAAAAATAACCGCCCGAAGGCCGGGGCGCCAAGTTCGTCCAGCGGAAAAAGGCCACAAATACTGGTGGGCTATAGCCTTGGGGGGTGGGGCTAGCCAACTTCGTCCGCCGGACTCGGAATGGTGCGAGACTTTTCGAGGTGCCTCCATGTGCCAAAAATAGGCTGCGGGCACAGCCGCTCCCAAAAATAACAGCCCGAAGGCCGGGGCGCCAAGTTCGTCCAGCGGAAAAAGGCCACAAATACGGGTGGTCTATAGCCTTGGGGGGTGGGGCAGGCCAACTTCGTCCGCCGGACTTGGAATGGCGCGAGACTTTGCGAGGCACCTCCGTGTGCCAAAAATAGGCCGCGGGCACAGCCGCGCCCAAAAATAACCGCCAGAAGGCCGGGGCGCCAAGTTCGTCCAGCGGAAAAAGGCCACAAAAACGGGTGGGCTATAGCCTTGGGTGCTGGGGCTGTCCAACTTCGTCCGCCGGACTCGGAATGGCGTGAGACTTTGCGAGGCACCTCCGTGTGCCAAAGATAGGCCACAGGCACAGCTGCGCACAAAAATAACTGCCCGAAGGCCGGGGCGTCAAGTTCGTCCAGCGGAAAAAGGCCACAAAAACGGGTGGGCTATAGCCTAGGGGGGTGGGGCTGGCCCACTTCGTCCGCCGGATTCGGAATGGCGCTAGACTTTGCGAGGCGCCTCCGTGCGCCAAAAATAGGCCGCGGGCACAGCCGAGCCCAAAAATAACCGCACGAAGCCCGGGGCGCCAAGTTCGTCCAGCGGAAAAAGGCCACAAAAACGGGTGGGCTATGTCCTTGGGTGCTGGGGCTGGCCAACTTCGTCCGCCGGACTCGGAATGGCGCGAGACTTTACGAGGTGCCTCCATGTGCCAAAAATAGGCCGCGAGCACAGCCGCGCACAAAAATAACCGCCCGAATCCCGGGGCGCCAAGTTCGTCCAGCGGAAAAAGGCCACAAAAACGGGTGGGCTATAGCCTTGGGGTGTGGGGTTGGCCAACTTTGTTCGCCGGACTCGGAATGGCGCGAGACTTTGCGAGGCACCTCCGTGTGCCAAAAATAGTCTGCGGGCACAGCCGCGCCGAAAAATAACCGCCCGAAGGCCGGGGCGCCAAGTTCGTCCGGCGGAAAAAGGCCACAAAAACGGGTGGGCTATAGCCTTGGGGGGTGGGGCTGGCCAACTTCGTCCGCCGGACTTGGAATGGCGCGAGACTTTGCGAGGCACCTCCGTGTGCCAAAAATAGGCGGCGGGCACAGCCGCGCCCAAAAATAACCGCGCTAAGGCCGGGGCGCCAAGTTCGTCCAGCGGAAAAAGGCCACAAAAACGGGTGGGCTATAGCCTTGGGAGGTGGGGCTGGCCAACTTCGAAAAATAGTCCGCGGGCACAGTCGCGCCGTAAAATAACCACCCAAAGGCCGGGGCGCCAAGTTCGTCCAGCGGAAAAAGGCCACAAAAACGGGTGGGCTATAGCCTTGGGGGGTGGGGCTGGCCAACTTCGTCCGCCGTACTCGGAATGGCGCGAGACTTTGCGAGGCACCTCCGTGTGCCAAAAATAGGCCGCGGGCACAGCCGTACCCAAAAATAACCGTCCGAAGGCCGGGGCGCCAAGTTCGTCCAGCGGAAAAAGGCCACAAATACTGGTGGGCTATAGCCTTGGGGGGTGGGGCTAGCCAACTTCGTCCGCCGGACTCGGAATGGTGCGAGACTTTTCGAGGTGCCTCCATGTGCCAAAAATAGGCTGCGGGCACAGCCGCTCCCAAAAATAACAGCCCCAAGGCCGGGGCGCCACGTTCGTCCAGCGGAAAAAGGCCACAAATACGGGTGGTCTATACCCTTGGGGGGTGGGGCAGGCCAACTTCTTCCGCCGGACTCGGAATGGCGCGAGACTCTGCGAGGCGTGTCCGTGTGCCAAAAATAGGCCGCGGGCACAGCCGCGTCAAAAAATAACCACCCGAAGGGCGGGGCGCCATGTTCGTCCAGCGGAAAAGGGCCGCAAAAACGGGTGGGCTATAGCCTTGGGTGGTGGGGCTGGCCAACTTCGTCCGCTGGACTCGGAATGGCGCGAGACTTTGTGAGGTACCTCCGTGTGCCAAAGATAGGCCATGGGCATAGCCGCGCCAAAAAATACCCGCCCGAAGGCCGGGGCGCCAAGTTCGTCCAGCGGAAAAAGGCCACAAATACGGGTGGGCTATAGCCTTGGGGGGTGGGGCTGGCCTACTTCGTCCGCCGGACTCGGAATGGCGCGAGACTTTGCGAGGCACCTCCAAGTGCCAAAAGTAGGCCGCGGACACAGCCGCGTCCAAAAATAACCGCACGAAGGCCGGGGCGCCAAGTTCGTCCAGCGGAAAAAGGCAATAAAAACGGGTGGGCTATAGCCTTGGGTGTTGGGGCTGGCCAACTTCGTCCGCCGGACTCGGAATGGCGCAAGATGTTGCAAGGCACCTCCATGTGCCAAAAATAGGCCGCGAGCACAGCCGCGAACAAAAATAACCGCCCAAAGGCCGGGGCGCCAAGTTCGTCCCGCGGAAAAAGGCCACAAAAACGGGTGGGCTATAGCCTTGGGGGGTGGGGCTGGCCAACTTCCTCCGCCGGACTCGGAATGGTGCGAGACTTTGCGAGGCACCTCCGTGTGCCAAAACTAGGCCGCGGGCACAGCCGCGCCCAAAAATAACCGGCCGAAGGCCGGGGCGCCAAGTTCGTCCAGTGGAAAAAGGCCACATAAACGGGTGGGCTATAGCCTTGGGTGGTGGGGCTGGCCAACTTCGTCCGCCGGACTCGGAATGGAGCCAGACTTTGCGAGGCGCCTCCGTGTGCCAAAAATAGGCCGCGGGCACAGCCGCGCCCTAAAATAACCGCCCGAAGGCTGGGGCGCCAAGTTCGTCCAGCAGAAAAAGGCCACAAAAACGGGTGGGCTATAGCCTTGTGGGGTGGGGTTGGCCAACTTCGTCCGCCGGACTCGGAATGTCGCGAGACTTTACGAGGCACCTCCGTGTGCCAAAACTAGGCCGCGGCCACTGCCGGACCCAAAAATAACCGCCCGAAGGCCGGGGCGCCAAGTTCATCCAGCGGAAAAAGGCCACAAAAACGGGTGGGCTATAGCCTTGGGGGGTGGGGCTGGCCGACTTCGTCCGCCGGACTCGGAATGGCGCGAGACTTTGCGAGGCACCTCCGTGTGCCAAAAATAGGCCGGGGGCACAGCCACGCCCAAAAATAACCGCCCGAAGGCCGGGGCGCCAAGTTCGTCCGGCGGAAAAAGGCCACAAAAACGGGTGGGCTATAGCCTTGGGGGGTGGGGCTGGCCAACTTCGTCCGCCGGACTTGGAACGGCGCGAGACTTTGCGAGGCAACTCCGTGTGCCAAAAATAGGCGGCGGGCACAGCCGCGCCCAAAAATAACCGCGCTAAGGCCGGGGCGCCAAGTTCGTCCAGCGGAAAAAGGCCACAAAAACGGGTGGGCTATAGCCTTGGGAGGTGGGGCTGGCCAACTTCGAAAAATAGTCCGCGGGCACAGTCGCGCCGTAAAATAACCACCCAAAGGCCGGGGCGCCAAGTTCGTCCAGCGGAAAAAGGCCACAAAAACGGGTGGGCTATAGCCTTGTGGGGTGGGGCTGGCCAACTTCGTCCGCCGGACTCGGAATGGCGCGAGACTTTGCGAGGCGCCTCCGTGTGCCAAAACTAGGCCGCGGGCACAGCCGTACCCAAAAATAACCGCCCGAAGGCCGGGGCGCCAAGTTCGTCCAGCGGAAAAAGGCCACAAATACTGGTGGGCTATAGCCTTGGGGGGTGGGGCTAGCCAACTTCGTCCGCCGGACTCGGAATGGTGCGAGACTTTTCGAGGTGCCTCCATGTGCCAAAAATAGGCTGCGGGCACAGCCGTTCCCAAAAATAACAGCCCGAAGGCCGGGGCGCCAAGTTCGTCCAGCGGAAAAAGGCCACAAATACGGGTGGTCTATAGCCTTGGGGGGTGGGGCAGGCCAACTTCTTCCGCCGAACTCGGAATGGCGCGAGACTCTGCGAGGCGTGTCCGTGTGCCAAAAATAGGCCGCGGGCACAGCCGCGTCAAAAAATAACCACCCGAAGGGCGGGGCGCCATGTTCGTCCAGCGGAAAAGGGCCGCAAAAACGGGTGGGCTATAGCCTTGGGTGGTGGGGCTGGCCAACTTCGTCCGCTGGACTCGGAATGGCGCGAGACTTTGCGAGGTACCTCCGTGTGCCAAAGATAGGCCATGGGCATAGCCGCGCCAAAAAATACCCGCCCGAAGGCCGGGGCGCCAAGTTCGTCCAGCGGAAAAAGGCCACAAATACGGGTGGGCTATAGCCTTGGAGGGTGGGGCTGGCCTACTTCGTCCGCCGGACTCGGAATGGCGCGAGACTTTGCGAGGCACCTCCAAGTGCCAAAAGTAGGCCGCGGGCACAGCCGCGTCCAAAAATAACCGCACGAAGGCCGGGGCGCCAAGTTCGTCCAGCGGAAAAAAGCCATAAAAACGGGTGGGCTATAGCCTTGGGTGTTGGGGCTGGCCAACTTCGTCCGCCGGACTCGGAATGGCGCAAGATGTTGCGAGGCACCTCCATGTGCCAAAAATAGGCCGCGAGCACAGCCGCGAACAAAAATAACCGCCCAAAGGCCGGGGCGCCAAGTTCGTCCCGCGGAAAAAGGCCACAAAAACGGGTGGGCTATAGCCTTGGGGGGTGGGGCAAGCCAACTTCGTCCGCCGGACTCGGAATGGCGTGAGACTTTGGGAGGCTCCTCCGCGTGCAAAAAATAGGCCGCGGGCACAGCCGCGCCTAAAAATAACCGCCGGAAGGCCGGGGCGCCAAGTTCGTCCAGTGGAAAAAGGCCACAAAAACGGGTGGGCTATAGCCTTGGGTGGTGGGGCTGGCCAACTTCGTCCGCCGGATTCGGAATGGAGCCAGACTTTGCGAGGCGCCTCCGTGTGCCAAAAATAGGCCGCGGGCACAGCCGCGCCCTAAAATAACCGCCCGAAGGCTGGGGCGCCAAGTTCGTCCAGCAGAAAAAGGCCACAAAAACGGGTGGGCTATAGCCTTGTGGGGTGGGGTTGGCCAACTTCGTCCGCCGGACTCGGAATGGCGCGAGACTTTACGAGGCACCTCCGTGTGCCAAAACTAGGCCGCGGCCACTGCCACACCCAAAAATAACCGCCCGAAGGCCGGGGCGCCAAGTTCATCCAGCGGAAAAAGGCCACAAAAACGGGTGGGCTATAGCCTTGGGGGGTGGGGCTGGCCGACTTCGTCCGCCGGACTCGGAATGGCGCGAGACTTTGCGAGGCACCTCCGTGTGCCAAAAATAGGCCGGGGACACAGCCACGCCCAAAAATAACCGCCCGAAGGCCGGGGCGCCAAGTTCGTCCAGCGGAAAAAGGCCACAATTACGGGTGGGCTATAGCCTTGGGGGGTGGGGCTGGCCAACTTCTTCCGCCGGACTCGGAATGGCGCGAGACTTTGCGAGGCGTGTCCGTGTTCCAAAAATAGGCCGCGGGCACAGCCGCGCCAAAAAATAACCACCCGAAGGGCGGGGCGCCATGTTCGTCCAGCGGAAAAGGGCCGCAAAAACGGGTGGGCTATACCCTTGGGTGGTGGGGCTGGCCAACTTCGTCCGCCGGACCCAGAATGGCGCGAGACTTTGTGAAGTACCTCCGTCTGCCAAAAATAGGCCGCGGGCACTGCCGCGCCCAAAAATAACCGCCCGAAGGCCGGGGCGCCAAGTTCATCCAGCGGAAAAAGGCCACAAAAATGGGTGGGCTATAGCCTTGGGGGGTGGGGCTGGCCAACTTCTTCCGCCGGACTCGGAATGGCGCGAGGCTTTGCGAGGCAACTCCGTGTGCCAAAAATAGGCCACGGGGACATCCGCGTCCAAAAATAACCGCCCGAAGGCCGGGCCGCCAAGTTCGTCCAGCGGAAAAAGGCCACAAATACGGGTGGGCTATAGCCTTGGGGGGTGGGGCTGGCCAACTTCGTCCGCCGGTCTCGGAATGGCGCGAGACTTTGCGAGGCGCCTCCGTGTGCCAAAAATAGGCCGCGGGCATAGCCGCGCCCAAAAATAACCGCCGGAAGGCCGGGGCGCCAAGTTTGTCCAGCGGGAAAAGGCCACAAAAACGGGTGGGGTATAGCCTTTGGGGCTGGGGCTGGCCAACTTCGTCCGCCGGACTCGGATTGGCGCGAGACGTTCCGAGGTGCCTCCGTGTGCCAAAAATAGGCCGTGGGCACAGCCGCACCCAAAAATAACCGCCCGAAGGCCGGGGCGCCAAGTTCGTCCAGCGGAAAAAGGCCACAAAAACGGGTGGGCAATAGCCTTGGGGGGTGGGGCTAGCCAACTTCGTCCGCCGGACTCGGAATGGCACGAGACTTTGCGAGGCGCCTCCGTGTGCCAAAAATAGGCCGCGGGACCAGCCGCGCCCAAAAATAACCTCCCGAAGGCCGGGGTGCCAAGTTCGTCCGGCGGAAAAAGGCCACAAATACGGGTGGGCTATAGCCTTGGGGGGTGGGGCTGGCCAACTTCGTCTGCGGGAATCGGAATGGCGCGAGACTTTGTGAGGCGCATCCGTGTGCCAAAAATAGGCCTCCGGCATAGCCGCGCCCATAAAATAACCGCCCGAAGGCCGGGGCGCCAAGTTCGTCCAGCGGAAAAAGGACACAAAAACGGGTGGGCTCTAGCCTTGGGGGGTGGGGCAGGCCAACTTCGTCCGCCGGACTCGGAATGGCGCGAGACTTTGCGAGGTGCCTCCGTGTGCCAAAAATAGGCCGCAGGCAAAGCCGCGCCGCAAAATAACCGCCCAAAGGCCGGGGCGCCAAGTTCCTCCTGTGGAAAAAGGCCACAAATACGGGTGGGCTATAGCCTTGGGGGGTGGGGCTGGCCTACTTCGACCGCCGGACTCGGAATGGCGCGAGACTTTGCGAGGTGCCTCCGTGTACCAAAAATAGGCCGCGGGCACAGCCGTGCCCAAAAATAACCGCCCGAAGGCCGGGGCGCCAAGTTCGTCCAGCGGAAAAAGGCCACAAAAACGGGTGGGCTATAGCCTTGGGGGGTGGGGCTGGCCTACTTCGTCCGCCGGACTCGGAATGGCACGAAATTTTGCAAGGCGCCTCCGTGTGCCAAAAATAGGCCTCGGGCACAGCCACGCCCAAAAATAACCGCCCGAAGGCCGGGGCGCCAACTTCGTCCAGCGAAAGAAGGCCACAACTACGGGTGGGCTATATCCTTGGGGGGAGGGGCTGGCCAACTACGTCCGCCGGACTCGGAATGGTACGAGACTATGAAAGGCACATCCGCGTGCCAAAAATAGGCAACGGGCACAGCCGCGCCCAAAAATAACCTCCCGAAGTCCGGGATGCCAAGTTCGTCCAGCGGAAAAAGGCCACAAAAACGGGTGGCCTATAGCCTTGGGGGGTGGGGCTGGCCAACTTCGTCCGCCGGACTCGGAATGGCGCGAGACTTTGTGAGGCACCTCCGTGTACCAAAAATAGGCCGCGGGCACAGCCGTCCCCAAAAATAACCGCCCGAAGGCCGGGGCGCCAAGTTCGTCCAGCGGAAAAAGGCCACAAAAACGGGTGGGCTATAGCCTTGGGGGGTGGGGCTGGCCTACTTCGTCCGCCGGACTCGGAATGGCACGAAATTTTGCAAGGCGCCTCCGTGTGCCAAAAATAGGGCTCGGGCGCAGCCACGCCCAAAAATAACCGCCCGAAGGCCGGGGCGCCAACTTCGTCCAGCGGAAGAAGGCCACAACTACGGGTGGGCTATAGCCTTGGGGGGAGGGGCTGGCCAACTACGTCCGCCGGACTCGGAATGCTACGAGACTATGAAAGGCACATCCGCGTGCCAAAAATAGGCAACGGGCACAGCCGCGCCCAAAAATAACCTCCCGAAGTCCGGGATGCCAAGTTCGTCCAGCGGAAAAAGGCCACAAAAACGGGTGGCCTATAGCCTTCGGGGGTGGGGCTGGCCAACTTCGTCCGCCGGACTCGGAATGGCGGGAGACTTTGCGAGGCGCCTCCATGTACCAAAAATAGGCCGCGGGCACAGCCGTGCCCAAAAATAACCGCCCGAAGGCCGGAGCGCCAAGTTCGTCCAGCGGAAAAAGGCCACATAAACGGGTGGGCTATAGCCTTGGGGGGTGGGGCTGGCCAACTTCGTCCGCCGGACTCGGAACGGCACGAGACTTTGCAAGGCACCTCCGTGTGCCAAAAATAGGCCTCGGGCACAGCCACGACCAAAAATAACCGCCCGAAGGCCGGGGCGCCAACTTCGTCCAGAGGAAAAAGGCCACAAATACGGGTGGGCTATAGCCTTGGGGGGTGGGGCTGGCCAACTTCGTCCGCCGGACTCGGAATGGCGCGAGACTTTGCGAGGCGCCTCCGTGTACCAAAAATAGGCCGCGGGCTCAGCCGTGCCCAAAAATAACCACCCGAAGGCCGGGGCGCCAAGTTCGTCCAGCGGAAAAAGGCCACAAAAACGGGTGGGCTATAGCCTTGGGGGGAGGGGCTGGCCCACTACGTCCGCCGGACTCGGAATGGTGCGAGACTTTGCAAGGCACCTCCGCATGCCAAAAATAGGCAACGGGCACAGCCGCGCCCAAAAATAACCTCCCGAAGGCCGGGATGCCAAGTTCATCCAGCGGAAAAAGGCCACAAAAACGGGTGGCCTATAACCTTGGGGGGTGGGGCTGGCCAACTTCGTCCACCGGACTCGGAATGGCACGAGACTTTGCGAGGCACCTCCGTGTACCAAAAATAGGGCGCGGGCACAGCAGCGTCTAAAAATAACCGCCTGAAGGCCGGGACGCCAAGTTCGTCCAGCGGAAAAAGGCCACAAAAACGGGTGGGCTATAGCCTTGGGGGGTGGGGCAAGCCAACTTCGTCCGCCGGACTCGGAATGGCGTGAGACTTTGGGAGGCTCCTCCGCGTGCAAAAAATAGGCCGCGGGCACAGCCGCGCCTAAAAATAACCGCCGGAAGGCCGGGGCGCCAAGTTCGTCCAGCGGAAAAAGGCCACAAAAACGGATGGGCTATAGCCTTGGGGGGTGGGGCTGGCCAACTTCGTCCGCCGGACTCGGAATGGCGCGACACTTTGCAAGACGCCTCCGTGTGCCAAAAATAGGCCCTGGGCAAAGCCGCGCCCAAAAATAGCCGCCCGAAGGCCGGGGCGCCAAGTTCGTCTAGCGGAAAAATGCCACAAAAACGGGTGGGCTATAGCCTTGGGGGGTGCGGCTGGCCAACTTCGTCCGCCGGACTCGGAATGGCGCGAGACTTTGCGCGGCACCTCCGCGTGCCAAAAATAGGCCCCGGGCTCAGCCGTACCCAAAAATAACCGCCCGAAGGCCGGGGCGCCAAGTTCTTCCAGCGGAAAAAGGCCACAAAAACGGGTGGGCTATAGCCTTGGGCGGTGGGGCTGGCCAACTTCGTCCGCCGGACTCGGAATGGCGCGACACATTGCGAGGCGCCCCTGTGTGCCAAAAATAGGCCGCGGGCATAGCCGCGTCTAAAAATAACCGCCCGAAGGCCGGGGCGCCAAGTTCGTCCAGCGGAAAAATGCCACAAATACGTGTGGGCTATAGCCTTGGGCGGTGGGGCTGGCCAACTTCGTCCGCCGGACTCGGAATGGCGCGAGACTTTAATAGGCTCCTCCGTGTGCAAAAAATAGGCCGCGGGCACAGCCACGCCCAAAAATAACCGCCCGAAGGCCGGGGCGTCAAGTTCGTCCAGCGGAAAAAGGCCACAAACACGGGTGGGCTATACCCTTGGGGGGTGGGGCTGGCCAAGTTCGTCCGCCGGACTAGGAATGGCGCGAGACTTTGCGAGGTGCCTCCGTGTGCCAAAAATAGGCCACGGGCACAGTCGCGCCCAAAAATAACCGCCCGAAACCGGGACGCCAACTTCGTCCAGCGGAAAAAGGCCACAAATAAGGGTGGGCTATAGCCTTGGGGGGTGGGGCTGGCCAACTTCGTCCGCCGGACTCGGAATGGCGCGAGACTTTGCGAGGCGCCTCCGTGTACCAAAAATAGGCCGCGGGCTCAGCCGTGCCCAAAAATAACCACCGGAAGGCCGGGGCGCCAAGTTCGTCCAGCGGAAAAAGGCCACAAAAACGGGTGGGCTATAGCATTGGGGGGAGGGGCTGGCCCACTACGACCGCCGGACTCGGAATGGTGCGAGACTTTGCAAGGCACCTCCGCGTGCCAAAAATAGGCAATGGGCACAGCCGCGCCCAAAAATAACCTCCCGAAGGCCGGGATGCCAAGTTCGTCCAGCGGAAAAAGGCCACAAAAACGGGTGGCCTATAGCCTTGGGGGGTGGGGCTGGCCAACTTCGTCCGCCGGACTCGGAATGGCACGAGACTTTGCGAGGCACCTCCGTGTGCCAAAAATAGGGCGCGGGCACAGCAGCGTCTAAAAATAACTGCCTGAAGGCCGGGACGCCAAGTTCGTCCAGCGGAAAAAGGCCACAAATACGGGTGGGCTATAGCCTTGGGGGCTGGGGCTGGCCAACTTCGTACGCCGGACTCGGAATGGCGCGAGACTTTGCGAGGCGCCTCCGTGTACCAAAAATAGGCCGCGGGCACAGCCGTGCCCAAAAATAACCACCCGAAGGCTGGGGCGCCAAGTTCGTCCAGCGGAAAAAGGCCACAAAAACGGGTGGGCTATAGCCTTGGGGGGTGGGGCAAGCCAACTTCGTCCGCCGGACTCGGAATGGCGCGAGACTTTGGGAGGCTCCTCCGCATGCAAAAAATAGGCCGCGGGCACAGCCGCGCCTAAAAATAACCACCGGAAGGCCGGGGCGCCAAGTTCGTCCAGCGGAAAAAGGCCACAAAAACGGATGGGCTATAGCCTTGGGAGGTGGGGCTGGCCAACTTCGTCCGCCGGACTCGGAATGGCGCGAGACTTTGCAAGACGCCTCCGTGTGCCAAAAATAGGCCCTGGGCAAACCGCGCCCAAAAATAGCCGCCCGAAGGCCGGGGCGCCAAGTTCGTCTACCGGAAAAATGCCACAAAAACGGGTGGGCTATAGCCTTGGGGGGTGCGGCTGGCCAACTTCGTCCGCCGGACTCGGAATGGCGCGAGACTTTGCGCGGCACCTCCGCGTGCAAAAAATAGGCCGCGGGCTCAGCCGTACCCAAAAATAACCGTCCGAAGGCCGGGGCGCCAAGTTCTTCCAGCGGAAAAAGGCCACAAAAACGGGTGGGCTATAGCCTTGGGCGGTGGGGCTGGCCAACTTCGTCCGCCGGACTCGGAATGGCGCGACACATTGCGAGGCGCCCCTGTGTGCCAAAAATAGGCCGCGGGCATAGCCGCGTCTAAAAATAACCGCCCGAAGGCCGGGGCGCCAAGTTCGTCCAGCGGAAAAAGGCCACAAATACGTGTGGGCTATAGCCATGGGGGGTGGGGCTGGCCAACTTCGTCCGCCGGACTCGGAATGGCGCGAGACTTTAATAGGCTCCTCCGTGTGCAAAAAATAGGCCGCGGGCACAGCCACGCCCAAAAATAACCGCCCGAAGGCCGGGGCGCCAAGTTCGTCCAGCGGAAAAAGCCCACAAAAACGGGTGGGCTATAGCCTTGGGGGGTGGGGCTGGCCAACTTCGTCCGCCGGACACGGAATGGTGCGAGACTTTGCGAGGCGCCTCCGTGAGCCAAAAATAGGCCTCGGGCACCGCCCCGTCCAAAAATAACCGCCCGAAGGCCGCGGCGCCAAGTTCGTCCAGCGGAAAAAGGCCACAAAAACGGGTGGCCTATAACCTTGGGGGGTGGGGCTGGCCAACTTCGTCCGCCGGACTCGGAATGGCGCGAGACTTTGCGAGGCGCCTCCGTGTACCAAAAATAGGCCGCGGGCACAGCCGTGCCCAAAAATAACCACCCGAAGGCCGGGGCGCCAAGTTCGTCCAGCGGAAAAAGGCCACAAAAATGGGTGGGCTATAGCCTTGGGCGGTGGGGCTGGCCAACTTCGTCCGCCGGACTCGGAATGGCGCGACACATTGCGAGGCGCCCCTGTGTGCCAAAAATAGGCCGCGGGCATAGCCGCGTCTAAAAATAACCGCCCGAAGGCCGGGGCGCCAAGTTCGTCCAGCGGAAAAAGGCCACAAATACGTGTGGGCTATAGCCTTGGGGGGTGGGGCTGGCCAACTTCGTCCGCCGGACTGGGAATGGCGCGAGACTTTAATAGGCTCCTCCGTGTGCAAAAAATAGGCCGCGGGCACAGCCACGCCCAAAAATAACCGCCCGAAGGCCGGGGCGCCAAGTTCGTCCAGCGGAAAAAGGCCACAAACACGGGTGGGCTATACCCTTGGGGGGTGGGGCTGGCCAAGTTCGTCCGCCGGACTAGGAATGGCGTGAGCCTTTGCGAGACGCGTCCGTGTGCCAAAAATAGGCCGCGGGCAAAGCCGCGCCCAAAAATAGCTGCCCGAAGGCCGGGGCGCCAAGTTCGTCCAGCGGAAAAAGGCCACAAAAACGGGTGGGCAATAGCCTTGGGGGGTGGGGCTGGCCAACTTCGTCCGCCGGACTCGGAATGGCGCGAGACTTTGCGAGGCGCCTCCGTGATCCAAAAATAGGCCTCGGGCACAGCCACGTCCAAAAATAACCGCCCGAAGGCCGCGGCGCCAAGTTCGTCCAGCGGAAAAAGGCTACAAAAACGGCTGGCCTATAACCTTGGGGGGTGGGGCTGGCCAACTTCGTCCGCCGGACTCGGATTGGCGCGAGACTTTGCGAGGCGCCTCCGTGTTCCAAAAATAGGCCGCGGGCACAGCCATGTCCAAAAATAACTGCCCGAAGGCCGGGGCGCCAAGTTCGTCCAGCGGAAAAAGGCCACAAAAATGGGTTGGCTATAGCCTTGGGGGGTGGGGCTGGCCAACTTCGTCCGCCGGACTCGGAATGGAGCGAGACTTTGGGAGGCTCCTCCACGTACAAAAAATAGGCCGCGGGCACAGCCACGTCTAAAAATAACCGCCGGAAGCCGGGGCGCCAAGTTCGTCCAGCGGAAAAATGCCACAAAAACGGATGGGCTATAGCCTTGGGGGGTGGGGCTGGCCAACTTCGTCCGCCGGACTCGGAATGGCGCGAGACTTTGCGAGGCGCCTCCGTGAGCCAAAAATAGGCCTCGGGCACCGCCCCGTCCAAAAATAACCGCCCGAAGGCCGCGGCGCCAAGTTCGTCCAGCGGAAAAAGGCCACAAAAACAGGTGGCCTATAACCTTGGGGGGTGGGGCTGGCCAACTTCGTCCGCCGGACTCGGAATGGCGCGAGACTTTGCGAGGTGCCTCCGTGTACCAAAAATAGGCCGCGGGCATAGCCGTGCCCAAAAATAACCACCCGAAGGCCGGGGCGCCAAGTTCGTCCAGCGGAAAAAGGCCACAAAAATGGGTGGGCTATAGCCTTGGGCGGTGGGGCTGGCCAACTTCGTCCGCCGGACTCGGAATGGCGCGACACATTGCGAGGCGCCCCTGTGTGCCAAAAATAGGCCGCGGGCATAGCCGCGTCAAAAAATAACCGCCCGAAGGCCGGGGCGCCAAGTTCGTCCAGCGGAAAAAGGCCACAAATACGTGTGGGCTATAGCCTTGGGGGGTGGGGCTGGCCAACTTCGTCCGCCGGACTCGGAATGGCGCGAGACTTTAATAGGCTCCTCCGTGTGCAAAAAATAGGCCGCGGGCACAGCCACGCCCAAAAATAACCGCCCGAAGGCCGGGGCGCCAAGTTCGTCCAGCGGAAAAAGGCCACAAACACGGGTGGGCTATACCCTTGGGGGGTGGGGCTGGCCAAGTTCGTCCGCCGGACTAGGAATGGCGTGAGCCTTTGCGAGACGCCTCCGTGTGCCAAAAATAGGCCGCGGGCAAAGCCGCGCCCAAAAATAGCTGCCCGAAGGCCGGGGCGCCAAGTTCGTCCAGCGGAAAAAGGCCACAAAAACGGGTGGGCAATAGCCTTGGGGGGTGGGGCTGGCCAACTTCGTCCGCCGGACTCGGAATGGAGCGAGACTTTGCGAGGCGCCTCCGTGAGCCAAAAATAGGCCTCGGGCACAGCCACGTCCAAAAATAACCGCCCGAAGGCCGCGGCGCCAAGTTCGTCCAGCGGAAAAAGGCTACAAAAACGGCTGGCCTATAACCTTGGGGGGTGGGGCTGGCCAACTTCGTCCGCCGGACTCGGATTGGCGCGAGACTTTGCGAGGCACCTCCGTGTACCAAAAATAGGCCCCGGACAAAGCTGCGCCCAAAAATAGCCGCCCGAAGGCCGGTGCGCCAAGTTCGTCCAGCGGAAAAAGGCCACAAAATCGGGTGGGCTATAGCCTTGTGGGGTGCGGCTGGCCAAATTCGTCCGCTGGACTCGGAATGGCGCGAGACTTTGCGCGGCACTTCCGCGTGCCAAAAATAGGCCGCGGGCTCAGCCGTTCCCAAAAATAACCACCCGAAGGCCGGGGCGCCAAGTTCGTCCAGCGGAAAAAGGCCACAAAAATGGGTGGGCTATAGCCTTGGGCGGTGGGGCTGGCCAACTTCGTCCGCCGGACTCGGAATGGCGCGACACATTGCGAGGCGCCCCTGTGTGCCAAAAATAGGCCGCGGGCATAGCCGCGTCTAAAAATAACCGCCCGAAGGCCGGGGCGCCAAGTTCGTCCAGCGGAAAAAGGCCACAAATACGTGTGGGCTATAGCCTTGGGGGGTGGGGCTGGCCAACTTCGTCCGCCGGACTCGGAATGGCGCGAGACTTTAATAGGCTCCTCTGTGTGCAAAAAATAGGCCGCGGGCACAGCCACGCCCAAAAATAACCGCCCGAAGGCCGGGGCGCCAAGTTCGTCCAGCGGAAAAAGGCCACAAACACGGGTGGGCTATACCCTTGGGGGGTGGGGCTGGCCAAGTTCGTCCGCCGGACTAGGAATGGCGTGAGCCTTTGCGAGACGCCTCCGTGTGCCAAAAATAGGCCGCGGGCAAAGCCGCGCCCAAAAATAGCTGCCCGAAGGCCGGGGCGCCAAGTTCGTCCAGCGGAAAAAGGCCACAAAAACGGGTGGGCAATAGCCTTGGGGGGTGGGGCTGGCCAACTTCGTCCGCCGGACTCGGAATGGCGCGAGACTTTGCGAGGCGCCTCCGTGAGCCAAAAATAGGCCTCGGGCACAGCCACGTCCAAAAATAACCGCCCGAAGGCCGCGGCGCCAAGTTCGTCCAGCGGAAAAAGGCTACAAAAACGGCTGGCCTATAACCTTGGGGGGTGGGGCTGGCCAACTTCGTCCGCCGGACTCGGATTGGCGCGAGGCTTTGCGAGGCGCCTCCGTGTACCAAAAATAGGCCGCGGGCACAGCCATGCCCAAAAATAACCGCCCGAAGGCCGGGGCGCCAAGTTCGTCCAGCGGAAAAAGGCCACAAAAATGGGTTGGCTATAGCCTTGGGGGGTGGGGCTGGCCAACTTCGTCCGCCGGACTCGGAATGGAGCGAGACTTTGGGAGGCTCCTCCGCGTGCAAAAAATAGGCCGCGGGCACAGCCACGCCTAAAAATAACCGCCGGAAGCCGGGGCGCCAAGTTCGTCCAGCGGAAAAAGGCCACAAAAACGGATGGGCTATAGCCTTGGGGGGTGGGGCTGGCCAACTTCGTCCGCCGGACTCGGAATGGCGCGAGACTTTGCGAGACGCCTCCGTGTGTCAAAAATAGGCCCCGGACAAAGCCGCGCCCAAAAATAGCCGCCCGAAGGCCGGTGCGCCAAGTTCGTCCAGCGGAAAAAGGCCACAAAAACGGGTGGGCTATAGCCTTGGGGGGTGGGGCTGGCCAACTTCGTCCGCCGGACTCGGAATGGCGCGAGACTTTGCGAGGCGCCTCCGTGAGCCAAAAATAGGCCTCGGGCACAGCCACGTCCAAAAATAACCGCCCGAAGGCCGCGGCGCCAAGTTCGTCCAGCGGAAAAAGGCTACAAAAACGGCTGGCCTATAACCTTTTGGGGTGGAGCTGGCCAACTTCGTCCGCCGGACTCGGATTGGCGCAAGACTTTGCGAGGCGCCTCCGTGTACCAAAAATAGGCCGCGGGCACAGCCATGCCCAAAAATAACCGCCCGAAGGCCGGGGCGCCAAGTTCGTCCAGCGGAAAAAGGCCACAAAAATGGGTTGGCTATAGCCTTGGGGGCTGGGGCTGGCCAACTTCGTCCGCCGGACTCGGAATGGAGCGAGACTTTGGGAGGCTCCTCCGCGTGCAAAAAATAGGCCGCGGGCACAGCCACGCCTAAAAATAACCGCCGGAAGCCGGGGCGCCAAGTTCGTCCAGCGGAAAAAGGCCACAAAAACGGATGGGCTATAGCCTTGGGGGGTGGGGCTGGCCAACTTCGTCCGCCGGACTCGGAATGGCGCGAGACTTTGCGAGACGCCTCCGTGTGTCAAAAATAGGCCCCGGACAAAGCCGCGCCCAAAAATAGCCGCCCGAAGGCCGGTGCGCCAAGTTCGTCCAGCGGAAAAAGGCCACAAAAACGGGTGGGCTATAGCCTTGTGGGGTGCGGCTGGCCAAATTCGTCCGCTGGACTCGGAATGGCGCGAGACTTTGCGCGGCACTTCCGCGTGCCAAAAATAGGCCGCGGGCTCAGCCGTTCCCAAAAATAACCGCCCGAAGGCCGGGGCGCCTAGTTGCTCCAGCGGAAAAAGGCCACAAAAACGGGTGGGCTATAGCCTTGGGCGGTGGGGCTGGCCGACTTCGTCCGCCGGACTCGGAATGGCGCGACACATTGCGAGGCGCCCCTATGTGCCAAAAATAGGCCGCGGGCATAGCCGCGTCTAAAAATAACCGCCCGAAGGCCGGGGCGCCAAGTTCGTCCAGCGGAAAAAGGCCACAAATACGTGTGGGCTATAGCCTTGGGGGGTGGGGCTGGCCAACTTCGTCCGCCGGACTCGGAATGGCGCGAGACTTTAATGGGCTCATCCGTGTGCAAAAAATAGGCCGCGGGCACAGCCACGCCCAAAAATAACCGCCCGAAGGCCGGGGCGCCAAGTTCGTCCTGCGGAAAAAGGCCACAAACACGGGTGGGCTATACCCTTGGGGGGTGGGGCAGGCCAAGTTCGTCCGCCGGACTAGGAATGGCGCGAGCCTTTGCGAGGCGCCTCCGTGTGCCAAAAATAGGCCGCGGGCAAAGCCGCGCCCAAAAATAGCTGCCCGAAGGCCGGGGCGCCAAGTTCTTCCAGCGGAAAAAGGACACAAATACGGGTGGGCTATAGCCTTGGGGGGTGGGGCTGGCCAACTTCGTCCGCCGGACTCGGAATGGTGCGAGACTGCGAGGCGCCTCCGTGAGCCAAAAATAGGCCTCGGGCACCGCCCCGTCCAAAAATAACCGCCCGAAGGCCGCGGCGCGAAGTTCGTCCATCGGAAAAAGGCCACAAAAACGGGTGGCCTATAACCTTGGGGGGTGGGGCTGGCCAACTTCGTCCGCCGGACTCGGAATGGCGCGAGACTTTGCGAGGCGCCTCCGTGTACCAAAAATAGGCCGCAGGCACAGCCGTGCCCAAAAATAACCACCCGAAGGCCGGGGCGCCAAGTTCGTCCAGCGGAAAAAGGCCACAAAAATGGGTGGGCTATAGCCTTGGGAGGTGGGGCTGGCCAACTTCGTCCGCCGGACTCGGAATGGCGCGACACATTGCGAGGCGCCCCTGTGTGCCAAAAATAGGCCGCGGGCATAGCCGCGTCTAAAAATAACCGCCCGAACGCCGGGGCGCCAAGTTCGTCCAGCGGAAAAAGGCCACAAATACGTGTGGGCTATAGCCTTCGGGGGTGGGGCTGGCCAACTTCGTCCGCCGGACTCGGAATGGCGCGAGACTTTAATAGGCTCCTCCGTGTGCAAAAAATAGGCCGCGGGCACAGCCACGCCCAAAAATAACCTCCCGAAGGCCGGGGCGCCAAGTTCGTCCAGCGGAAAAAGGCCACAAACACGGGTGGGCTATACCCTTGGGGGGTGGGGCTGGCCAAGATCGTCCGCCGGACTAGGAATGGCGCGAGCCTTTGCGAGACACCTCCGTGTGCCAAAAATAGGCCGCGGGCAAAGCCGCGCCCAAAAATAGCTGCCCGAAGGCCGGGGCGCCAAGTTCGTCCAGCGGAAAAAGGCCACAAAAACGGGTGGGCTATAGCCTTGGGGGGTGGGGCTGGCCAACTTCATCCGCCGGACTCGGAATGGCGCGAGACTTTGCGAGGCGCCTCCGTGAGCCAAAAATAGGCCTCGGGCACAGCCACGTCCAAAAATAACCGCCCGAAGGCCGCGGCACCAAGTTCGTCCAGCGGAAAAAGGCTACAAAAACGGCTGGCCTATAACCTTGGGGGGTGGGGCTGGCCAACTTCGTCCGCCGGACTCGGAATGGCGCGAGACTTTGCGAGGCGCCTCCGTGTACCAAAAATAGGCCGCGGGCACAGCCATGCCCAAAAATAACCGCCCGAAGGCCGGGGCGCCAAGTTCGTCCAGCGGAAAAAGGCCACAAAAATGGGTTGGCTATAGCCTTGGGGGGTGGGGCTGGCCAACTTCGTACGCCGGACTCGGAATGGAGCGAGACTTTGGGAGGCTCCTCCGCGTGCAAAAAAAAGGCCGCGGGCACAGCCACGCCTAAAAATAACCGCCGGAAGGCCGGGGCGCCAAGTTCGTCCAGTGGAAAAAGGCCACAAAAACGGATGGGCTATAGCCTTGGGGGGTGGGGCTGGCCAACTTCGTCCGCCGGACTCGGAATGGCGCGAGACTTTGCGAGACGCCTCCGTGTGTCAAAAATAGGCCCCGGACAAAGGCGCGCCCAAAAATAGCCGCCCGAAGGCCGGTGCGCCAAGTTCGTCCAGCGGAAAAAGGCCACAAAAACGGGTGGGCTATAGCCTTGTGGGGTGCGGCTGGCCAAATTCGTCCGCTGGACTCGGAATGGCGCGAGACTTTTCGCGGCCCTTCCGCGTGCCAAAAATAGGCCGCGGTCTCAGCCGTTCCCAAAAATAACCGCCCGAAGGCCGGGGCGCCTAGTTCCTCCAGCGGAAAAAGGCCACAAAAACGGGTGGCCTATAACCTTGGGGGGTGGGGCTGGCCAACTTCGTCCGCCGGACTCGGAATGGCGCGAGACTTTGCGAGGCGCCTCCGTGTACGAAAAATAGGCCACGGGCACAGCCGTGCCCAAAAATAACCGCCCGAAGGCCGGGGCGCCAAGTTCGTCCAGCGGAAAAAGGCCACAAAAATGGGTGGGCTATAGCCTTGGGGGGTGGGGCTGGCCAACTTCGTCCGCCGGACTCGGAATGGCGCGAGACTATGGAAGGCTCCTCCGCGTGCAAAAAATAGGCCGCGGGCATAGCCGCGCCTAAAAATAACCGCCGGAAGGCCGGGGCGCCAAGTTCGCCCAGCGGAAAAAGGCCACAAAAACGGATGGGCTATAGCCTTGGGGGGTGGGGCTGGCCAACTTCGTCCGCCGGACTCGGAATGGCGCGAGACTTTGCGAGGCGCCTCCGTGTACGAAAAATAGGCCACGGGCACAGCCGTGCCCAAAAATAACCGCCCGAAGGCCGGGGCGCCAAGTTCGTCCAGCGGAAAAAGGCCACAAAAATGGGTGGGCTATAGCCTTGGGGGGTGGGGCTGGCCAACTTCGTCCGCTGGACTCGGAATGGCGCGAGACTATGGAAGGCTCCTCCGCGTGCAAAAAATAGGCCGCGGGCATAGCCGCGCCTAAAAATAACCGCCGGAAGGCCGGGGCGCCAAGTTCGCCCAGCGGAAAAAGGCCACAAAAACGGATGGGCTATAGCCTTGGGGGGTGGGGCTGGCCAACTTCGTCCGCCGGACTCGGAATGGCGCGAGACTTTGCGAGGCACCTCCGTGTACGAAAAATAGGCCACGGGCACAGCCGTGCCCAAAAATAACCACCCGAAGGCCGGGGCGCCAAGTTCGCCCAGCGGAAAAAGGCCACAAAAACGGATGGGCTATAGCCTTGGGGGGTGGGGCTGGCCAACTTCGTCTGCCGGACTCGGAATGGCGCGAGACTTTGCGAGGCGCCTCCGTGTACCAAAAATAGGCCACGGGCACAGCCGTGCCCAAAAATAACCGCCCGAAGGCCGGGGCGCCAAGTTCGTCCAGCGGAAAAAGGCCACAAAAACGGGTGGGCTATAGCCTTGGGGGGAGGGGCTGGCCAACTTCGTCCAACGGACTCGGAATGGCACGAGACTTTGCAAGGCGCCTCCGTGTGCCAAAAATAGGCCTCGGGCACAGCCACGTCCAAAAATAACCGCCCGAAGGCTGGGGCGCCAAGTTCGTCCAGCGGAAAAAACGCCACAAAAACGGGTGGCCTATAACCTTGGGGGGTGGGGCTGGCCAACTTCGTCCGCCGGACTCGGAATGGCGCGAGACTTTGCGAGGCACCTCCGTGTACCAAAAATAACCGCCCGAAGCCCGGAGCGCCAAGTTCGTCCAGCGGAAAAAGGCCACAAAAATGGGTGGGCAATAGCCTTGGGGGGTGGGGCTGGCCAACTTCGTCCGCCGGACTCGAAATGGCGAGAGACTTTGGGAGGCTCCTCCGCGTGCAAAAAATAGGCCGCGGGCACAGCCGCGCCTAAAAATAACCGCCGGAAGGCCGGGGCGCCAAGTTCGTCCAGCGGAAAAAGGCCACAAAAACGGATGGGCTATAGCCTTGGGGGGTGGGGCTAGCCAACTTCGTCCACCGGACTCGGAATGGCGCGAGACTTTGCGAGACGCCTCCGTGTGTTAAAAATAGGCCGCGAGCAAAGCCGCGCCCAAAAATAACCGCCCGAAGGCCGGGGCGCCAAGTTCGTCCAGCGGAGAAAGGCCACAAATACGTGTGGGCTATAGCCTTGGGGGGTGGGGCTGGCCAACTTCGTCCGCCGGACTCGGAATGGCGCTAGACTTTATGAGGCTCCTCCGTGTACAAAAAATAGGCCGCGGGCACGGCCACGCCCTTAAATAATCACCCGAAGGCCGGGGCGCCAAGTTCGTCCAGCGGAAAAAGGCGACAAAAACGGGTGGGCTATACCCTTGGGGGGTGGGGCTGGCCAACTTCGTTCGCCGGACTAGGCATAGCGCGAGACTTTGTGAGGCACCTCCGTGTGCCAAAAATAGGCCGCGGGCAAAGCCGCGCCCAAAAATAGCAGCCCGAAGGCCGGGGCGCCAAGTTCGTCCAGCGGAAGAAGGCCACAAAAACGGGTGGGCTATAGCCTTGGGGGGTGGGGCTGGCCAACTTCGTCCGCCGGACTCGGAATGGCACAAGAATTTGCAAGATCCCTCCGTGTGCCAAAAATAGGCCTCGGGCACAGCCACGCCCAAAAATAACCACCCGAAGGCCGGGACGCCAACTTCGTCCAGCGGAAAAAGGCCACAAATAAGGGTGGGCTATAGCCTTGGGGGGTGGGGCTGGCCAACTACGTCCGCCGGACTCGGAATGGTGCGAGACTTTGCAAGGCACCTCCGTGTACCAAAAATAGGCAACGGGCACAGCCGCGCCCAAAAATAACCTCCCGAAGTCCGGGATGCCAAGTTTGTCCAGCGGAAAAAGGCCACAAAAACGGGTGGCCTATAGCCTTGGGGGGTGGGACTGGCCAACTTCGTCCGCCGGACTCGGAATGGCGCGAGACTTTGCGAGGCACCTCCATGTGCCAAAAATAGGCCGCGGGCACAGCAGCGTCTACAAATAACCGACTGAAGGCCGGGACGCCAAGTTCGTCCAGCGGAAAAAGGCCACAAATACGGGTGGGCTATAGCCTTGTGGGGTGGGGCTGGCCAACTTCGTCCGCCGGACTCGGAATGGCGCGAGACTTTGCGAGGCACCTCCGTGTACCAAAAATAGGCCGCGGGCACAGCCGTGCCCAAAAATAACTGCCCGAAGGCCGGGGCGCCAAGTTCGTCCAGCGGAAAAAGGCCACAAATACGGGTGGGCTATAGCCTTGGGGGGTGGGGCTGGCCAACTTCGTCCGCCGGACTCGGAATAGTGCGAGACTTTGGGAGGCTCCTCCGCGTGTAAAAAATAAGCCGCGGGCACAGCCGCGCCTAAAAATAGCAGCCGGAAGGCCAGGGCGCCAAGTTCGTCCAGCGGAAAAAGGCCACAAAAACGGGTGGGCTATAGCCTTGGGGGGTGGGGCTGCCCACTTCGTCCGCCGGACTCGGAATGGCGCGAGACTTTGCGAGGCGCCTCCATGTGCCAAAAATAGGCCGCGGGGAAAGCCGCGCCCAAAAATAGCTGCCCGAAGGCCGGGGCGCCAAGTTCGTCCAGCGGAAAAAGGCCACAAAAACGGGTGGGCTATAGCCTTGGGGGGTGGGGCTGGCCAACTTCGTCCGCCGGACTAGGAATGTCGCGAGACTTTGCGAGGCACCTCCGTGTGCTAAAAATAGGCCGCGGGCAAAGCCGCGCCCAAAAATAGCTGCCCGAAGGCCGGGGCGCCAAGTTCGTCCAGCTGAAAAAGGCCACAAAAACGGGTGGGGTATAGCCTTGGGGGGTGGGGCTGGCCAACTTCGTCCGTCGGACTCGGAATGGCACGAGACTTTGCGAGGTGCCTCCATGTGCCAAAAATAGGCCACGGGCAAAGCCGCGCCCAAAAATAGCTGCCCGAAGGCCGGGGCGCCAAGTTCGTCCAGCGGAAAAAGGCCACAAAAACGGGTGGGCTATAGCCTTGGGGGGTGGGGCTGGCCAACTTCGTCCGCTGGACTCGGAATGGCGCGAGACTTTGCGAGGAGCCTCCGTGTGCCAAAAATAAGCTGCGGGCACAGCCGCTCCCAAAAATAACAGCCCGAAGGCCGGGGCGCCGAGTTCGTCCAGCGGAAAAAGGCCACAAATACGGGTGCACTATAGCCTTGGGGGGTGGGACTGGCGAACTTCGTCCGCCGGACTCGGAATGGCGCGAGACTTTCCGAGGCATGTCCGTGTGCCAAAAATAGGCCGCGGGCACAGCCGCGCCCAAAAATAACCACCCGAAGGCCGGGAAGCCAAGTTCGTCCAGCGGAAAAAGGCCACAAATACGGGTGGGCTATAGCCTTGGGGGGTGGGGCTGGCCAACTTCGTCCGCTGGACTCGGAATGGCGCGAGACTTTGCGAGGAGCCTCCGTGTGCCAAAAATAGGCCGCGGGCACAGCCGCGCCCAAAAATAACAGCCCGAAGGCCGGGGCGACGAGTTCGTCCAGCGGAAAAAGGCCACAAATACGGGTGCACTATAGCCTTGGGGGGTGGGGCTGGCCAACTTTGTCCGCCGGACTCGGAAAGGCGCGAAACTTTGTGAGGCGCCTCCGTGTGCCAAAAATAGGCCGCGGGCACAGCCGCACCCAAAAATTACCGCCCGAAGGCCGGGAAGCCAAGTTCGTCCAGCGGAAAAAGGCCACAAATACGGGTGGGCTATAGCCTGGGGGGGTGGGGCTGGCCAACTTCGTCCGTCGGACTCGGAATGGCGCGAGACTTTGCGAGGTGCCTCCGTGTGCCAAAAGTAGGCCACGGGCACAGCCGCGCCCAAAAATAGGCCACGGGCACAGTCGTGCCCAAAAATAACCGCCCGAAGGCTGGGGCGCAAGTTCGTCCCGCGGAAAAGACCACAAATACGGGTGGGCTATAGCCTTGGGGGGTGGGGCTGGCCAACTTCGTCCGCCGGACTCGGAATGGTGTGAGACTTTACGAGGAGCCTCCGTGTGCCAAAAATAGGCCGCGGACAGAGCCGCGCACAAAAATAACCCGCCGAAGGCCGGGGCGCCAAGTTCCTCCAGCGGAAAAAGGCCTCAAAAATGGGTGGGCTATAGCCTTGGGGGGTGGGGCTGGCGAACTTCGTCCACGGACTCGGAATGGCGCGAGACTTTGCGAGGCACGTCCGTGTACCAAAAATAGGCCGCGGGCACAGACGCGCCCAAAAATAACAGCTTGAAGGCCTGGTCGCCAAGTTCATCCAGCGGAAAAAGGCCACAAATACGGGTGGGCTACAGCCTTTGGGGGTGGGGCTGGCCCACTTCGTCCGCCGGACTCGGAATGGCGCGAGACTTTGCGAGGCACCTCCGTGCGCCAATAATAGACCGCGGGCACAGCCGCGCCCAAAAATAACCGCCCGAAGGATGGGGCGCCAAGCTCGTCAGTGGAAAAAGGCCTCAAAAACGGGTGGGCAATAGCCTTGGGGGGTGGGGCTGGCGAACTCCGTCCGCCGGACTCGGAATTGCGCGAGACTTTGTGAGGCACGTCCGTGTGCCAAAAATAGGCCACGGGCACAGCCGCTCCCAAAAATAACAGCTTGAAGGCTGGGTCGCCAAGTTCATCCAGCGGAAAAATGCCACAAATACAGGTGGGCTACAGCCTTGGGGGGTGGGGCTGGCCAACTTCGTCCGCCGGACTCGGAATGGCGCGAGACTTTGTGAGGCGCCTCCGTGTGCCAAAAATAGGCCGCGGGCACAGCCGCACCCAAAAATAAATGCCCGAAGGCCGGGGCGCCAAGTTCGTCCAGCGGAAAAAGGCCACAATACGGGTGGGCTATAGCCTGGGGGGGTGGGCCTGTCCAACTTTGTCCGCCGGACTCGGAATGGCGTGAGCCTCTACGAGGAGCCTCCGTGTGCCAAAAATAGGCCGCAGACAGAGCCGCGCACAAAAATAAACCCCCCGAAGGCCGGGGCGCCAAGTTCGTCCAGCGGAAAAAGGCCTCAAAAACGGGTGGGCTATAGCCTTGGGGGGTGGGGCTGGCGAACTTCGTCCGCCGGACTCGTAATGACGCGAGACTTTGCGAGGCACGTCCGTGTACCAAAAATAGGCCGCAGGCACAGCCGCGCCAAAAAATAACAGCTTGAAGGCGGGTCGCCAAGTTCATCCAGCGGAAAAAGGCCACAAATACGGGTGGGCTACAACCTTGGGGGGTGGGGCTGGCCAACTTCGTCCGCCGGACTCGGAATGGCGCGAGACTTTGTGAGGCGCCTCCGTGTGCCAAAAATAGGCCACGGGCACAGCCGCGCCCAAGAATAACCGCCCGAAGGCCGGGGCGCCAAGTTCGTCCAGCGGAAAAAGGCCACAAATACGGGTGGGCTATAGCCTGGGGGGGTGGGGCTGGCCAACTTCGTCCGCCGGACTCGGAATGGCGCGAGACTTTGCGAGGAGCCTCCGTGTGCCAAAAATAGGCCGCGGGCACAGCCGCGCCAAAAAATAACAGCCCGAAGCGCGGGGCGCCGTGTTCGTCCAGCGGAAAAAGGCCACAAATACGGGTGCACTATAGCCTTGGGGGGTGGGGCTGGCGAACTTCGTCCGCCGGACTCGGAATGGCGCGAGACTTTGCGAGGCATGTCCGTGTGCCAAAAATAGGCCGCGGGCACAGCCGCGCCCAAAAATAACCACCCTAAGGCCGGGAAGCCAAGTTCGTCCAGCGGAAAAAGGCCACAAATAGCGGTGGGCTATAGCCTGGGGGGGTGGGGCTGGCCAACTTCGTCCGCCGGACTCGGAATGGCGCGAGACTTTGTGAGGTCCCTCCGTGTGCCAAAAATAGGCCACTGGCACAGCCGCGCCCAAAAATAGGCCACGGGCACAGTCGTGCCCAAAAATAACCGCCCGAAGGCTGGGGCGCCAAGTTCGTCCCGCGGAAAAAGACCACAAATACGGGTGGGCTATAGCCTTGGGGGGTGGGGCTGGCCAACTTCGTCCGCCGGACTCGGAATGGCGTGAGACTTTACGAGGAGCCTCCGTGTGCCAAAAATAGGCCGCGGACAGAGCCGCGCACAAAAATAACCGCCCGAAGGCCGGGGCGCCAAGTTCGTCCAGCGAAAAAGGCCTCAAAAATGGGTGGGCTATAGCCTTGGGGGGTGGGGCTGGCGAACTTCGTCCACCGGACTCGGAATGGCGCGAGACTTTGCGAGGCACGTCCGTGTACCAAAAATAGGCCGCGGGCACAGACGCGCCCAAAAATAACAGCTTGAAGGCCTGGTCGCCAGTTAATCCAGCGGAAAAAGGCCACAAATACGGGTGGGCTACAGCCTTTGGGGGTGGGGCTGGCCCACTTCGTCCGCCGGACTCGGAATGGCGCGAGACTTTGCGAGGCACCTCCGTGCGCCAATAATAGACCGCGGGCACAGCCGCGCCCAAAAATAACCTGCCGAAGGATGGGGCGCCAAGTTCGTCCGGCGGAAAAAGGCCACAAATACGGGTGGGCTATAGCCTAGGGGGGTGGGCCTGTCCAACTTTGTCCGCCGGACTCGGAATGGCGTGAGACTCTACGAGGAGCCTCCGTGTGCCAAAAATAGGCCGCAGACAGAGCGCGCACAAAAATAACCCCCCGAAGGCCGTGGCGCCAAGTTCGTCCAGCGGAAAAAGGCCTCAAAAACGGGTGGGCTATAGCCTTGGGGGGTGGGGCTGGCGAACTTCGTCCGCCGGACTCGTAATGGCGCGAGGCTTTGTGAGGCACGTCCGTGTACCAAAAATAGGCCGCCGGCGCAGCCGCGCCAAAAATAACAGCTTGAAGGCCGGGTCGCCAAGTTCATCCAGCAGAAAAAGGCCACAAATACGGGTGGGCTACAGCCTTGGGGGGTGGGGCTGGCCAACTTCGTCCGCCGGACTCGGAA
The DNA here is from genome assembly GCA_034663535.1 of Citrus x limon. Lineage (NCBI taxonomy): Eukaryota > Viridiplantae > Streptophyta > Magnoliopsida > Sapindales > Rutaceae > Citrus > Citrus x limon. The sequence continues at coordinate 33,098,404 of CM067991.1, forward strand.
TGGCGCGAGACTTTGTGAGGCGCCTCCGTGTGCCAAAAATAGGCCACGGGCACAGCCGCGCCCAAGAATAACCGCCCGAAGGCCGGGGCGCCAAGTTCGTCCAGCGGAAAAAGGCCACAAATACGGGTGGGCTATAGCCTGGGGGGGTGGGCCTGGCCAACTTCGTCCGCCGG